>CATIWC010001050.1:0-353023 GCA_948472305.1 Vicia faba
AACAGTTTAATAGTTGCAGAAATTAAAATCGGAAAGGAAAGTCTATGCTATTACAAGGCTTTTGGATAGATACACAAATATTTGACTGAAAATAAAGATGCAGAAATTCGGAGTCCTAATTAATCTATTACAGACCCAAAGCAGATACAATAATTTGAATTAAAATAAATTAAAGGTGCGCGCGATGAAATAAATACGAGAATGAAGTCTAAGTCCTAAAAAAATCTAATCAATTAAAGAGAAAATGTTTTTTGTATTTTATTATTGTGAAAAAATTTTGAAATCTTAACCTAAACCTAATTAATTAAAAAAACATTTTTTTGTATTCTAATGAGAAAATTAAATATTTATGAATTAAACCTAATTTGTCTAATTAATTTTAATAATGAAAACAATCAAAATTAATTAATTTCCCAAAAATAACTAATTTTAATAAAAAAAGCTAATTCTATATTTTTTTTTGTGATTTTCTGATTTTCTGATTTAATAATTTAATAATAATAATAAAATGATTTTGTTGAAAAAAAAGATAATTAAGGCAAGTAATAAAATAAAAGAAATAAAGAAAGAATTGGAATTGGGCCTGGTTGATGAGCAATTTTGGGGTATGCTGCCAATTTTGTGTTAGGCCCAAAGTTGGTGGCCCAGTTATCCAGGGTGAGATCCAGCACATCCTTCTTCTGATGGTTCATGGTAGACCAGCATACGTTGAACGTTGGATCTGTGATGGAGATTAATCCAAGGGATGAGATCAAAGGGTGCGTGGGGGTCTTCAGAAGATAAAGTGCACTGGATCTGCAACCAAATAATTAGAGAAATGCAAAAGCAACGCACCTGGGATCGAACTCAGGACGCTTGCTTCAAACCCTTCACCCTTAACCTTCTACGCTGTTTGTTAACTTGTTTATATAAATAACAAAAATCAATATAATATGAAAACAAGGTCTAATGCTAAGTCAACCTAACACGCGCGCATTGTGCACCCCTGTAATTTAAATGAACGAATCACAGGCTACTATCCTACCACATCTGCACAGGGAGGGTCAAACCACCCCCTCACGGTGGTTGACCACCATCAACTCCGGCGATCTCAAAAGTCCAACCTGCAAAATAGCGCGATTCTGATCCAGAAATTTGGCCTACCCCCCCCCCCCCCTTAAATCATAGGCTGCTAGTTCAACCATGTGGTTAGTTTAACCTAAAACGACCTGCATCCTTAAAAATGAAGCTTGTACTTCTCTAAACCCTAGCAATGGTGATTTTCAGTTATGGCCTTATTCCTTGCATGTAACACGTTAGATAATTCCTAAATAACAATAACACTATGAATATGCAGCCAAAAAGGATTTATATCAAAAGTTAAGTGAGTTTTGAGATCAAGAATTTTACCTACGTGAGAAGATTGGGCTAGGGCGATTCAGGATACTTTGGCCTTCAAGGGTGGATCAGATGAGGTGCTGGGATCCTTAGAATGATCATAGGATGCCTGGCTTAGACTGAAGGAGGTTGGATCGTATGATTTTAGAGTTGCACATTTCTTGAACAATTTTGAAACTTTTGCTAACGTTCTTCTGGCTAGCTGCGCCTCTGTATATATCCTTTTAGGGTTAGAATCTCCTCCTTATGTATAAGGCAAGACCTAGGTTAACAAATATGGAGAGAATCCAAAAGAATAATGTAGTTTTATTTTGTTTCAAATCTTTCCAATTTTGCATATTTCTTACCCATTCCAAGGTTGCACGAATCTTTTGAAATTATACAGCCTATTTGGATTTTGATTCACTTCAAAATCCAATTAAAACAAATCTTTACCATTTTCAAATCATTTATTTGATTAAATTTGGATTTTAAATGATTAAAAATCAAAATAAATCAAATAAATAAACAAAAGATGCATGGAGTAGTTCATGGGTCTTGGACCATGTTAGAAACATGACACAAGCATAAAAAGTTGGGCCTATTTGAAGAACAATGCATTTTGGGCATTGTTGACTTTGGGAAAATTTCCAAAAATAGCCAACTTTGACAATCCATATCTCCCTCAATTTTGACCCTAAGAGGGTGTTCTTTGACTTTTTAGAAAGCTTAGGATGTCCCCTAAGCAAGCTCTTAGGTTTCATCTCAATTGGATCTTCCATGTTCATGTAAGTAGCTTTGACCCAAAAGGTGTTTTTGTTAATTTTAAAAAGGACCTATAATGTCTGAATTTATATATTTTCATGAGTGAATTTCTTGAACTTGAGGGATTAAGATGAGTTTTAGGGAATTGGATTCTCTCAAAAATGAGCCTTAGATGAGAAATTTCTTATAAATTATGAGAAAGTTATGCCTGGTCAAAGTTTGGTTGACTTTTCCTATAGGAACCCTAATTTAGCAACTTTTGAGTTTTGATGAATTAGGAGAATTCCTTAAGGAATCATGATCAACCCTTGATAAAATGATGGATATCACTTCAAAATTTTGATGTTGACCAAATATCTTGAAGTTTGACTATATGTGGGTCACAGTTGACTTTTGACCTAGTACAGTTGATTTTCCAAAACTTGAGCAATTGACTGAGAAAACTTCTTGTGTAAGGTATAAAACTTGGCAAAATGAATGGTCTTGAGAACATTTTAGGACTATGGAGAGCATATGAGGCCCTTGGGACTTAGCCATCTTGATGAAAATGGGAACCCTGGTTGGAAGTTCAGTGCTTTAAGAGAGAGTTTGTCTAGTCAACTCTTGGGCATCTTTGAGCAAGATGAGTATCTTAATGAACATAAGTTGAGAAAAATGGGAGGGAAAATTTTGGGGTACAACAGCTTCCCCTGTTCAATCTTCTTAAACATGAGGATGTAGATTGGTCGGTCTGCCTTTCGTGATCTGAAGTTAGAAGATGATTGAACACTAGAGTTCCCATAAATTTGCACTCACAATGAAGTAATACTGATTAGTGATATCCTGAATGGGCTTACAGATGCCATTTGGGAGTCGACAGAGAGTCTTCGGAGATGGACTTGAAGATGCCATCCAGAAAAGATATTATTTGCATAAGGGATTCCTTTGCGAGAATTCTTGTACCTGTCGTTGAGGAGGACTTCGCCGGGGAATGTTGATTTATATCCTGGGAAGTAGAGTCTAGGAGTTTCGGTTGTCCATTACTCTACTGTGGAACTAACTCTTGAGGAGGCAAAAGTGAACTGCATATCTGGTCAGGTTCTAGGCTTCACAGCAACTCACTGGGGAATTGTGAAATTGACCGTATCTGGTCAGGTCCAGGTCTTACAGTGTTGTAAACTGTTGTCTGGAGATAAGGAAGAAGGAACCTGGATAGCAGAGTTACTTAGAAATGAAAGCCTGGATAGTAGGGCTATGAGAAGGAACCTGGATAGTAGGGTTACTTCGAAATGAAAGCCTGGATAGTAGGGCTATGAGAAGGAACCTGGATAGTAGGGTTACTTCGAGATGAAAACCTAGATAGTAGGGCTTATGAGAAGGAACCCGGGTCGTAGGGTTTCTTCGGGATGAAAACCTGGATAGTAGGGCTGTGAGAAGGAACTTGGATAGTAGGGTTTCTTCGGGATGAAAGCCTGGATAGTAGGGTTGTGAGAAGGAACCAGGATAGTAGGGTTTCTTTGGGAGGAAAGCCTGGATAGTAGGGCTTATGAGAAGGAACCTGGATAGTAGGGTTACTTTGAAATGAAAGCCTGGATAGTAGGGCTATAAGAAGGAACCTGGATAGTAGGGTTACTTTGAAATGAAAGCCTGGATACTAGGGCTATGAGAAGGAACTTGGGTCATAGGGTTTCTTCGGGGTGAAAGCCTGGATAATAGGGCTTATGAGAATGAACATGGGTCATAGGGTTTCATTGGGATGAAAGCCTAGATAGTAGGGCTTATCCAAAGGAACCTGGGTCATATGGTTTCTTCGAGATGAAAACCTGGATAGTAGGGCTATGAGAAGGAACCTGGATAGTAGGGTTACTTCGGGATGAAAGCCTGGATAGTAGGGCTTATGAGAAGGAAACTGGGTCGTAGGGTTTTTTCGGGATGAAAGCCTGGATAGTAGGGCTATGAGAAGGAACCTGGATAGTAGGTTTACTTCGGGATGAAAGCCTGGATAGTAGGGCTATGAGAAGGAACCTGGATAGTAGGGTTACTTCGAAATGAAATCCTGGATAGTAAGGCTATGAGAAGGAACCTAGATAGTAGGGTTACTTCGAAATGAAAGCCTGGATAGTAGGGCTATGAGAAGGAACCTGGATAGTAGGGATACTTCTGGATGAAATCCTGGATAGTAGGGCTTATGAGAAGGAACCTAGGTCGTAGGGTTTATTCGTTCTTGGTTATAGATATTAGTTGACCCGTTTGATCTTCGAGAACTTATTTTTCCACCAGCTGTATGTATAACTGCTGGAATTGTTGGTGATAATTGTCTTTCCTGAAAAGATAACAAGGTTAATTATATGTGTGGTGCATGAAATGCCTTGTGAGATGATGATCTCAACATAAATGAGATTATGATGTATTTGATGTGTATGTGCATGTCATTATGTATGTACATGAAATGTTATTGGGGACATGTCCGAGTCTAGGAAAATAAATCCCTGACTGTTGCTGGTGAGTATAGGATTCCTGACTGTTGTAGAGGATTGTGGTTCTTCCACTTTTGCTGGGAATGGTGAATGGAAATGATTGTGCTGAAGATTTACTCTTTGTTGGTTGTGAATATTCCGTCAGGGAGAGACTCTGTTTGAGAGTAGCTCTACGGGGAATAATTTGGAAAGTATATTTCCTTAGCTAAAGTAATAGGCTCTGTCGAGGATTGAGCTTCTGTATTCAGAGGAATAAACTCTGCTTGGAGAGATGAAAATAATGATGATTCGCTCGCAATTATGAAATTCGGCTGGGCTACAGCTGTCAGGTTTCTGAAAGACCCTGGCTGGGGAGGTTACTTCCTATTTTGGGAAAGCTGATATAAAAGGCCTTGATTGCTTTTACTCTGTGGCGAGTGTAGATTTCACGAGGTCGTATCTATTGAGGACTGTACTTCAAAGTTGTTTGTTCCCCGGTACCTGCTGCACAGAGTAATTGTCGGGTTTGATATTTCTTATTTTTGCCCCTGTTTCTTAAGTTACGAGCAATTGTCTTTTCGTTTCTTATGTAAATGTTTATGAGCAGCAATCATATTCAAATGCATATGTCAAGAATAAACCATTGTACGTTCTTGCAAAACAAAACAAAAAAACAGAGAAACATATAGCTTTGTAAAAATGATTTGTATTATTTTCGAAGTTCGCCTGTAATAGGCCTTTTTGTAAAAGGAGGCTGACGCTCTAGTAAGAGAACTCCGCTGTAGAAATAGAAGTTATACAATCTTGTGCAAAAATAAAAAAAATAGTTATGTGCAATAATCCCATTGGGTTCCAACTCTGATATTGCCCCTATGTCTTCGAGCGTCTTATCACTTTGCTTCTTGTCCAAAGTTGATTAAGTTGATCGATGTCGTTCGAGCTTGATAGTTGATACTGAGGTCTGGTTGTAAGATGATCCAATGGGACATATTGATACACTTTACATCCCTAACTTTTGCCTCGACTGCCCTTTCGGGTTTTCAGTCCACCAGGATACCCTTTTTGCCCAAGCCGCCTTTTCTGGTTTTCGGCTTGCCGGGTGTACAAATGTTTTGTATTTATCCCTAATTTTTTCCCGAACCCTTTTGGTTCATCGGGATGCCCTTATTTTTTCCTAGGCTAGTCAACCTAGCGGGTCTTTATTTATGCGTAGTGTCTTTTCACTATGTCTGCATTAACAGGGTGAGGAAAGTCGTCACCGTCCATTGTGGTTACAATCATAGCTCCACCCGAGAAGATGTTTTTAACCACAAATGGCCCATCGTGTATGGGGGTCCATTTTCCCCTGGGATCACCTTGCGGCAGTATGATACGCCTGATTACCATATCCCCGACTTGATATTCTTGACGTCTAACTTTCTTGTTAAAAGCCTTGATCATTCACTTTTGATATGTCTGACCATGACAAATAGGAATAAGTCTCTTCTCGTTGATTATATTTAGTTGATCAAGTCGGGTATGGATCCATTCGTCTTCACTCAAACCCGCATCTTTCATAATCCTGAGAGAAGGAATCTAGACCTTGATGGGTAGGACTGCCTCCATGCCATATACCAGGGAGTAGGGTTTTGCCCCTTTCGATGTCCGTGTTGAGGTACGGTATCCATGAAGAGCGAATGGTAACATCTCATGCCAGTCTTTGTATGTCACTGTCATCTTCTGTATAATCTTCTTGATGTTCTTGTTAGCCGCTTCAACAACGCCATTCATCTTCAGCCGGTAGGGAGAAGAGTTATGATGTTGTATCTTGAATTCCTTACAGAGCTCGGTAATCATCATGTTGTTAACATTTGTACCATTGTCAGTAATAATTCTCTCTGGCACACCATACCGACAGATCAGATTATGTCAGATAAACCACGCCATAACATTCTTGGTAACAGTAGCAAAAGAGGCTGCCTCAACCCATTTCGTGAAGTAATCAATGGACACGAAGATGAAGCGATGTCAATTGGAAGCAGTAGGCCCGATTTCTCCGATCATGTCAATGCCCCACATTGCAAAGGGCCACGGAGCTGTCAAGAAGTTCAAGGGAACCGGAGGCACATGCACCTTATTAGCACAGATTTAGAACTTATGACAAGTTCGGGAGTGCTGATAACAATCTGCTTCCATAGTGGACCAGTAGTATCCGGCCGGTAGGATCTTCTTAGCCATGGTATGTCCACTTGAATGGGTTCCAAAGGTACCTTCATCTAGGTCTGTCATAATCCTCTCTGCTTCTCTCTTGTCTACACACCGCAGTAAGGTATAGTCATGATTGCGCTTGTAGAGGATTCCATTACTGAGGAAGAATTTCACAGCGAACCTTCTCAGAAACTTCTTATCATTGACAGATGCCCCTTCGGGATAATCCTGAGTCTCGAGGTTCTTCTTCACATCGTCAAACCAGGGTTTGTCTGCCACCTCTTCAGTATCAATTTTACAATAGTGTGCTGGTTCATCCAACCTCTCAATGGTGATTCGGGGAGCTTCGTTGTCCCACCTGACCTTGAACATAGAACACATGGTAGCTAGTGCGTCCGCTAACTGATTCTCCTCTCATGGGAAATGTTCAAAGGTTACCTCCTCAAAGTGTGGGAGAAACGTCAATACGTTCTCTTTGTACGGTATGAGATTCAGATGCTTCGTATCCCACTCTCCTTTGCTCATTTTTAAATTGCTTGTGTGTGCTTGTTTTGAAAAGTTTTGTTTACTTCGTGATAACCCTTCTATCGGTCCTCAAGAGTGTGACGAAGTTGTTTTGAAAACTATTTTAAAAGTGTTTGTGTAAAAAGTTTTTGTTTTGAGCAAGTACTTAAGAATTTTCTACCTACTCGAAAAAAGTATGTTCTTTTTTGTTTCCTTTAGACAACGCTATCCTACTATTAAGGAGTAGGTGTTAGAACATAGTTTGATTCTACAACCCTTGATTAGAGTTTTGATGATAACAAAATACAAAGAATAAATAAATTCAAAGGTATATATATAAAACAAATATGCTTCTTAAAATTATGTTTTGTATATACATAAGTTCTGATGGAATCAGCATTAGAAGATCAGTAATACGTGCTACACGCTGAAGCTACCAGAATATATGCTGAAGCTTGATGACCAGAATCTGCGTATAAATAATACACTCTGACTCTGATCAAAGATCTTTACCAAGTCATCAACACTCTGAAGCGTTATCATAAGTTAAAGCAAAGAACACTCTGAAGCGTTATCATAAGTTAAAGCAAAGAAGACTCTGAAGCGTTATTAATTATTCAAGACAGAATTAAATGCTAACGGCTCTCTTCAGACAAGATCTTCTTCAAAAGGAAAGTGCGTTATTGTCATTAAACTGGCTTTATGGACAACGTATCTTTGCCTTGCCTATATAAACAAGTCTGCTTGAGAAAAGACACGATGCACTCACATAATTTTCCAAGCCTTCAAAACCACGCTTATTCAAAAGCTTTAGAAAATTCAGTTTATTCCAAGATTAAGTTGTGTAATTATCACAGTTGTGATATATTGTTTTGTGAGAAAACGTTAACACATCCTTGTTCAATTATTTGTAAAAGATTTCCTTGAGATAAACAGGTATGTGGTTATACTCAAGAAGACTTTAACAGTTGTTAAAGTATCTGTTGTAATCCTTTGAAAATAGTGGATTAAGACCTCGTTGGAGAGAGGCTAAATCACCTTGACGGGTGGACTGGAGTAGTTTGATATCAAATGAACCAGGATAAAAATATTGTGTTGTCAAAGCATTTGTTTTAAGTTTTACAATTCAACCCCCCCTTCTTGTGTTTTTTACATCTTCAATTGGCATCAGAGCGCCTGGTTCTGAGCTTATAACACTTAACCGTGTCAGTACAAGATCCAGCGTCAGAAAAACACAATGGCAGGACCAAGTCAAAACATCAGCAATGACAACAATGAAGAAAGGTACAGATTCAGTGGAAAACCTCCAGTCTTTGATGGAGAGAACTTTGACTACTGGAAAGACAGAATTGAGAGTTTCTTTCTGGCCCATGATGCTGATCTGTGGGACATGGTGACTGATGGATACACGCACCCAATGGATGGTCATGGTCAGAAGATTGACAGGAAAATGATGTCTGATCAGCAAAATCATGAGTTCAGAAATCATCACAAGGCCAGAACAATTCTTCTCAGCGCCATCTCTTATTCAGAATATGAGAAGATATCAAACAGAGACACTGCAAAGAATATGTTTGACTCTCTGAGAATGACGCATGAAGGCAACATTCAAGTCAAAGAAACCAAAGCCCTTGCACTCATTCAGAAGTATGAGGCATTCAAGATGGAAGAGAGTGAATAAATAGAAACTATGTTTTCAAGATTTCAAATTCTTGTTGATGGTCTAAAATTTCTTGACAAAGGGTATTCCACTGCTGATCACGTTAAGAACATCATCAGAAGCTTGCCAAAACAATGGAGGACAATGGTAACAACGCTTAAGCTAGCCAAGGATCTCAACAAAATCTCTCTAGAGGAACTTATCAACTCCCTCAGAAGTCACGAGATAGATCTAGAAGCAGATGAACCTCAAAAGCAAGGTAAGCCATTAGCTTTAAAATCTAACAGAAAATCCGACTCCAAAGTTTTACAGGTTGTGGAAGAAACCTCTGATGGGTCCTCATAAGAAGAAGATGAACTGTCTCCCCTCTCCAAAGAGGTGAACCAATTGTGGAAGCAGAGGCAAAGGAAGTTCAGGAATCCCAGAAGATTAGAAAATCAGAATGAATCTTCCTCCAGATACAGAAGGTCAGAATCCTCCTCTGGACACAAAAGAAGTGAAGGTTCTTCAAGAAACAGAAAGCCAAACAACAAAGACATCATCTGCTATGAATGTAACGAGCAAGGGCACTACAAAAGTGATTGCCAAAAGCTTCAGAAGGAGAAACCCAAAAATATGTTTTGCAAGGAAAAGAAGAAAAGTCTCATGGCTACATGGGATAATTCTGACACATCTGAAGCTGACTCAGAATCAGATGATGAAAGAGCAAACATAGATCTCATGGCAAACATAATAGAAGACAGTGAAGCTTCTGAAGAGGTATTCCCTGACTTTACTATAAACTTTACTAAGGCTGAACTAGCTGAAAGCCTTAATGAAATTCTGGAAAGATATCAGCAGATCAGAGTCAAATTCAGAAACCTGAAAAGGAATCTTGCTTCTGACTCTGATAAGACTGAGAGTCTCAAATTGGAGAATTCAGAGTTAAAAGATAAAATTTCAAAATTAGAAAACCAATTGCAAAACTCTCAGAAGGAAACAATCCCTGAAACTCCCAGCAATGCTGATGAGATCATCAAGGAGTATGATCACAGCTTTCAGAAGTTTCTAGCTAAAAACATAGACAGAAGCAAAATCGCTTCAATGATCTATGGAGTTAGCAGAAATGGCAGAAAAGGGATAGGATATCAAGGTAAGGTACCTACACCAAAAAATGTCATGGATTTAGTTATAAAACGTACTCCACTTGATTCACACTTCATATATGGGCACACACATGACATAAAATATACAAGTAGTGATTACTCTGTCAAACCAAAATTCAACCAGAGTTTTGGTAAAACTAACAAATCAGGACCCAAGAAAATGTGGGTACCTAAGGATAAAATAATACATGTGGAAGATATCTTTAGCAGCAAAGCAAAAACACCAATCATGGTACCTGGACTCTGGCTGCTCACGACAAATGAAGGGAAGAAGGCATATGTTCCAAAGCCTGGAACTTAAGCCTGGAGGCCACGTAGGTTTTAGAGGCAATCAGAGAGGAAAGATCATTTGCTCTGGAACAGTAGGATATTCTGAATGCTCAAGAGGGTACAGAATATACAATACAGAAACACAGATTGTGGAGGAGTCAATCAATGTTCGTTTTGATGATAAGCTTGACTCTCAAAAGTCAAAGCAGAATGAATTCCTTGCAGGTATGGAAGTTGAACTTACAGGTACTGAAGACAAATCATCAGAAGCTCTCAACAGAGACACTCCCTCAACATCAGAAAGAGTAATTGCAAGCAATCTAGCACCTTCTGTTGATCAACTCCAGAAAAGACCATCCAGAAGCAGCATGGATCACCCAGAAGAAACAATCTTAGGAAGGAAGAAAGATCCAATCAGAACAAGATCTAGCTTCAGAAACTCTGAAGAATCCCTCATGGGACTGGTTTCTCTAATTGAACCAACAACAATTGATGAAGCACTTCTGGACAATGACTGGATTCTAGCAATGCAAGAGGAGTTAAATCAATTCACAATAAATAACTTATGGGATCTAGTTCCCAAACCAAAAGGATTCAACGTCATTGGTACAAAATAGGTGTTCAGAAACAAACTAAACGAACAAGGTGAAGTCATCAGAAACAAAGCACGACTGGTAGCACAAGGGTATAGTCAGCAAGAGGGAATAGACTATAAAGAAACCTTTGCTCAAGTCGCCAGGTTAGAATCTATCAGACTCTTAATTTCATTTGTTGTTAATAAAGGCATCACTCTGTATCAGATGGATGTTAAGAGTGAATTCTTAAATGGCCATATAGAAGAAGAGGTACATGTGCACCAACCCCCTGGTTTTGAAAGTTCCAAAAATCCAGAATATGTTTTCAAACTAAAGAAGTCACTTTATGGTCTGAAACAAGCTCCCAGAGCTTGGTATGAAAGACTAAGTAACTTCTTACTCGAAAAGGAATTCACCAGAGGGAAAGTGGACACAACCTTATTCTGTAAGACAGTTAAGAATGACATTTTAGTATGTCAGATTTATGTTGATGACATCATATTTAGATCCACTAAACCCTCTTTGGGAAGAAAGTTTGCTAAATGTATGCAGGCAGAATTTGAGATGAGCCTAATGGGGGAACTAAAATTCTTTCTGGGCATTCAGATTAATCAAACCCCAGAAGGAACTTACATTCATCAGAGCAAATATGTCAGAGAACTTCTGAAGAAATTTGATCTCTCAGAATGTAAGCCATCAAAGATTCCAATGCATCCCACGTGCATTCTAGAAAGAGAAGAGGTAAGTAAAAAGGTAGAACAGAAGGTCTACAAAGGTATGATTGGTTCTCTTCTCTATCTGACGGCTTCAAGGCCTGACATTCTATTCAGTGTTTACATTTGTGCTAGATTCCAATCAGATCCTAGAGAATCTCACTTAACAACAGTTAAGCGAATTTTCAAGTATCTGAAAGGTACTACTAATCTGGGTTTGTTTTATAGAAAATCAAGTGATTATAGCTTGATAGGATATTGTGATGCTGACTTCGCTGGAGACAGAGTAGAACGTAAAAGAACTTCTGGAAGCTGCCAGTTTCTGGTTGAAAATCTGATCTCATGGTCCAGCAAAAGACAATCCACAATAGCTCTATCAACAGCAGAAGCTGAATACATAGCAGCATCTGGATGCAACACACAAATGCTCTGGATGAAAAGTCAACTTGAGGACTTCAAGATATTTGAGAGTAACATCCCTATCCTCTGTGACAATACTTCTGCTATTTGTCTCAGTAAAAATCCTATTTTGCATTCTAAGGCTAAGCATATAGAAATAAAACATCATTTTATTAGGGACTATATTCAGAAAGGGATTCTAAATTTAAAATTTATTAACACAGACCATCAATGGGATGATATCTTTATAAAACCTCTTTCTGAAGATAGGTTCAACTTCATTCTGAAACATCTCAGCATGAAGCTCTGCCCAGAATAAAACTGTTTTGATTCCATATCTTAACCTTCAGAACTTTGTTTATTTTTCCGTGAACTACTGATCAATCTCTCGTCAGATCATTAGAAGTACAGATTGTATCAGAATCTATCACAATTAAGGATAGAAATATGCAGTTCACTCAAGCAAACAAGTGTCATCCTTCTGAGGCTGAACACGCGTTCACGTTTCTGAAAGGTCAAAAGCGCTGATTGGTTGCATTGGGTAACATGTCATGGGTAACCGTTCCAATATCTTTCTGAATCCCCCAAAATCAGCTATCATTAAATGCTCATAATCATTATAATTTATTTTTCTCTCTTGCCGTTTATGTTTTCAAAATCCTTTTTAAAAATCTATTTAAACACATCTCTCACCACTTAGACTTTTTTACTTTCACTTTCATTTTCTCTACAATCTTATTGATTTCAGTTTGGAACCTTTCTCAAAACCCTTTCAATTTCTTCTCAAAACCTTCGGTGTGAACATGGCTTCCTCAAGAAACCCTACTTCCAGTTCTCAGAAAACAGATTCCTCCGAACAATATGAAGAACCCTAAAGAACTCTTCTCACACCCATCAAAAATCTAGAAGTTATTTCTGAATTAATTGTGGACTTTAACAGTCTTCAAGAAAACGGGTTTAATCTCTCTGATGAAGTTAAGGCTCAAGGCTGGGACAAATATTTTGACCGACTGATGGGTCCAACATTCCCAATTCCTGTGAAGGAATTTTGGATTCATGCTTCATCTTCCAACCATCAAGTTACTTCATATATAATGGGGAAGAAGATAGTCATAATTGAGGACCTCATTGCAAGATTAATAGGCTACAGTGGTGGTGGTGTACGATGCTTTGACATGGCTGAAAGATGCGCTGATGTCTCCCTAATTGCTAGAGAAATCTTCACTCTGGGTCTTCCCTCCAGCAAGATAAGGGATCTAAAAGACCATAACAGAATATGGGCCAAGATTATTCTGGGATGTATAAACCACAGGAAGCCTACCAACTCTCCTGACTACATCTATATTGATCAGCAATTTCTGATCTACTTCATCTCCCAGAAGATTAAGGTGAATCTGGCTCATCTGCTGTTTAACCATCTCAGGACTAGTGTTAAAGAAACCAGAGAAGAGGAGCGCACAAAAAGGGACTGGATACCCCTAGGAAGACTTATATCAGATATTATAATAGAGAATAAGCTGATTGATCATCTAAAAGAAGCTCAGGAAATCAGCTCTTTGGAAGCTACTGTTGGCAAACAGTTGAATGCAAAGAATCTGAAGAAAATGAAGTTAATTGAGAACGTCAAGAAGGAACCCAGTGTCACTTCTTTTGCAGCAATCTCCAGCAGAAGAATCCCTTTGGATAACTTTCCTCTGTTCTCAGAGATTGATTCTAAACCTGATATAATAGTCAGATATCTGGATGCATGCAAGGCGGATGGTACAGCACCAGATTTGAACATTCAGGATCTGCATCAGAAGGCTCCAGAAGTTGTGCTGAAGAAAACCAAGAAAAGGAAAGCTGTAGCAGAAGGATCATCCCAGCGGACTCCGAAAAAGAGAGATAATCCTTCTTCTGTAACTGTTTTAAACTCAATTTCTGTATCAACATCTATACCTATTCCCTCTTAATCAGAAAACGCCACACCACAAACATTTGATGACTTTGACATTGAATTTGACCCCTCAGAAACCTTAACTCTTATAAGATCTCTCTCCCTACCTCCAACTCCAAATATTGAAGCAACCCAACAAGAACTTGCAAAAGTTTTATCAGATATAGAAACCTTTGACCAACATACTTCTGCTCCCATGCTAGAAAATCCAAACTTTGAAACCACCACAGAAGCACCACAACCAGAAATTCCCCTCTCTCCACAACCAGAAATACCACTACCTCCATCTCCTCAACCAGAAACTCATCCACCTTCTCCACAACCTGAACTATTTCAACCAGAAGCTCAAACTTCTGAGGCTCAACCTTCTGAATTCTGTGAACCAGAACCTCATAACGATCAACAAAACCAAATTGTTGATTCTGATACCATTCCCATTCCTGGAATCACTGAACCTCTGGCCATCCGTATGCCCCTAACCATTCTGGATATTCCTCAAATTCCCTCCTCACTAGAATCAACTCCACCAAACTCCCCAACCAGTCCAATAATTATTCCAGACTCTCCCACTCCCTCACCAAAGAACAATCCAGATGACAACGTCAAGACTGTCATTGATTTAACGGTTTTTGAACGTCTTGCTGCCATAACCCACAAAATAGCTATTCCAAAACCAAAACCATATGAACCCTCTCCATATGTTGGTACCAGCTTATTGATGTTTGAAACAGAAGTACAGAAGTGGATCACTTCTCTGAAGCAAGCTAGTCTGGAGCTGATTGATCCTGCTACATCAGACTACCTTTGGACAAGGTTCAGAAGATGGGTATGTTCTGAAACTCGTAAGATGCAAGAACAGAGCTACAAACAAGTTCAATAGAACTTCAGTAATCTACTGAAACTAATTGAAGATCAATATTTGAGCCAGCTGCTCAAGGAAGAAGTTCTCCCTCTGGACAATGCTCCCTGGTCTAAACATCGTCCAACATAAAAAGTTCAACCAGAGTCAGAAGATCTCAATCTGACTGATACTCCAAAGCAAATGATTCCTGTTGAAGAACTGAGTCCAAAAGAGGATATTGCAGAATGCTCTGAGAAGCATCCAGTTACTGTAGATCCTCAAGCTTCCTCCTATGAAAGGCAGACTCTAGAAGACCTGAAAAGATCTGATATGTTGATGAATGAAAGAATGGATAAACAGGACGACAAAATTGAGGAAATCAAGAGCATGTTAACCAAGCAACAGGAAACCAACACCCAGATCAAGAGCATGTTGGAAGCCTTGTTCACGCATCTACCTCCTCCCTCTTAGAATTTCCTCGTTTTTAAAACATGTTTATCTGTAATATTCTTACATTGCTGCTGTTCTGAACTTATCGTTGAATCTAGTTTTTAATATAAATGCATTTTGGTTCTGATTATATGTTCTTTTTGATAACTAACAAAAAGGGGGAGAAAGAATAAGATATTTTTCAATAACGGATTACTGAGACATAAGTCTCAAACATTCTGATCTATTTAAATTTCTCTCTTCTGAAAAGCTTGAACAGGTACAAAACTCTGATGAAAGATACAGTAAGGTTCTGATGCTCAAAGACTCATGGAATTAAAGGGAAGTAATCAACTCAGGGGGAGTTTCTCTTCTTAATTATATACTTTTTATTCTTTATTTTTAATTGAAAAATCTGGTTTTTGTCATCATCAAAAAGGGGGAGATTGTTAGAACATAGTTTGATTCTACAACCCTTGATTAGAGTTTTGATGATAACAAAATACAAAGAATAAATAAATTCAAAGGTATATATATAAAACAAATATGCTTCTTAAAATTATGTTTTGTAAATACAGAAGTTCTGATGGAATCAGCATCAGAAGATCAATAATACGTGCTACACGCTGAAGCTACCAGAATATACGCTGAAGCTTGATGACCAGAATCTGCACATAAATAATACACTCTGACTCTGATCAAAGATATTTACCAAGTCATCAACACTCTAAAGCGTTATAATAAGTTAAAGCAAAGAACACTCTGAAGCGTTATCATGAGTTAAAGCAAAGAAGACTCTGAAGCGTTATTAATTATTCAAGACAGAATTAAATGCTAACAGCTCTCTTCAGACAAGATCTTCTTCAAAAGGAAAGTGCGTTATTGTCATTAAACTGGCTTTATGGACAACGTATCTTTTCCTTGCCTATATAAACAAGCCTGCTTGAGAAAAGACACGATGCACTCATATAATTTGCCAAGCCTTCAAAACCACGCTTATTCAAAAGCTTTAGAAAATTCAGTTTATTCCAAGCTTAAGTTGTGTAATTATCACAGTTGCGATATATTGTTTTGTGAGAAAACGTTAACACATCCTTGTTCAATTATTTGTAAAAGATTTCCTTGAGATAAATCGGTCTGTGGTTGTACTCAAGAAGACTTTAACAGTTGTTAAAATAGATGTTGTAATCCTTTGAAAATAGTGGATTAAGACCTCGTTGGAGAGAGGCGAAATCACCTTGACGGGTGGACTGGAGTAGTTTGAGATCAAACGAACCAGGATAAAAATATTGTGTTGTCAAAGCATTTGTTTTAAGTTTTACAATTCAACCCCCCCCCCCCCCTTCTTGTGTTTTTCACATCTTCAGTAGGTAGCTCCGTAGTCGGAATTATAGAGGGACGTCCGAAGGGACGAAATGGTCTCTGGAGGCAACAAGTAAAGATACCTTAGCGTTTCGAAGGGACTATCGTCACAAGATCAATTCTTAGGCAACTCGGGGGACAAGTAGGGTCTATGATCTCTATGACAATTTTGAATCGCGGGTCATTGCTAAGGTATCCCTACATTCGAGGGACACGACCATTATTTTCGAGGCAACCAAGTGGGGCAAACCCTAGGAGTGAGCATGTGCATGTGTTTGATTTCAGTTATTTAATCTTTGCACAATTAGGGTTGTCTACCATTTTAATTTGATTTATCTTTCGCATGCAATCCTAATGTCCAAACATCTAACAGTTTAATATTTGCGGAAAATAAAGAAGCGGAAATTCGAAATCCTAATTAATCTATTACAAACCCAAAGCAGATACAATAATTTGAATTAAAAGAAAGTAAAGGCACACGTGATGAAATAAATACGAGAATGAAGTCAAAGTCCTAAAAAAATCTAATCAATTAAAGAGAAAATATTGTTTGTATTTTATTATGAGCAAAAATATTTGAAATCTTAACCTAAACCTAATTAATTAAAAAAAAACATTTTTTTGGTATTCTATTGAGAAAATTAAATATTTATGAATTAAACCTAATTTGTCTAATTAATTTTAATTATGAAAACAATCAAATCAGAATTAATTAATTTCCCAAATATAAACTAATTTTAATAAAAAAACCTAATTCTACATTTTTTTGTGATATTATGATTTTATGATTTAATAATTTAATAATAAAAAAATGATTTTGTGGGGAAAAAAGACAATTAAGGCAAGTAATAAAATAAAAGAAATAAAGAAAGAATTGGAATTGGGCCTGGTTGGTGAGTAATTTTGGGGGTATGCTGCCAATTTTTTGTTAGGCCCAAAGCTGGTTGCCTAGTTGTCCAGCGTGAGATCCAGCGCATCCTTCTTTTGATGGTTCATGGTGGACCAACATACGTTGCACTTTGGATCTGTGGTGGAGATTAATCCAAGGGATGAGATAAGAGGTCGCGTGGGGGTCTTTAGAAGATGAAGTATACTGGATCTGCAACCAAATAATTAGAAAAATGCAAAAGCAATACGCCTGGGATCGAACCCAAGACGCTTGCTTCAAACCCTTCACCCTTAACCGTCAGCGCTGTTTGTTAACTTGTTTATATAAATAACAAAAATCAATATGATATGAAAACAAGGTCTAATGTTGAGTCAACCTAAAACGCGTGCATTGTGGACCCCTGTAATTAAAATGAACGAATCACATGCTACTATTCTGCCACATCTGCACAGGGAGGGTCAAACCACCCTTCACCGTGGTTGACCACTGTTGTACCCCAAAATTTGCCCTCCCATACTTCTCAATACATTGCAAGAATAATCTCCAAGTTGCTCAAGATTGCTCAAGGGTTGGACAGTCAAATCATCTCCTAAGGCAGTCAATCTCAAACTAGGGTTTTGTGTTGCATCAAGTTACTTGCATCCAAATGACCTCAAGTGATCCCCAATGTCCTAATATGTTCTCAATTTCATCCATGTCAAATTTCAAACCTTGCAGAGGAAGTTTGGTCAGTCAATTGCTCAAGAGGTCCAAAAATCGACTTTGATAGGGAAAAAGTCAACTGTGACCTACAAATAGTCAAACCTCAAGATTGTTTGTCAAAAAACTCATTTTGAAGGATAATTCATCATTTTATCAAGGTTTGATCATGATTCATCAAGGATTGCTCAAAATTCATCAAGATTCAAAAGTTGCTAAATTAGGGTTTTGTAGGAAAAGTCAACTCAACTTTGACCAAGAATAACTTTCTTATACTTTATGAGAAATGACCCATCCAAAGCTAATTTTGAAGAGGATGCAATTTCCTACAATCCATCTTCACGCCCCAAGATCAAGAAATGCACTCACAAAAAGTTACAATTTTGGACATTATAGGTCATATTTGAAAGTCAACAAAAACACCTTGTTTGCCAAACTTATAACTGGAGCATGGAATATCAAACTGCGTTGAGACCAAAAGGGTTGGTTATAGGACATCTCAAGGTTTCTAAAAAGTCCAAGAACACCTCCAAAAGTTCAAAATTGAAGAAGTTATGCATTGTTGAAGTTGGGCATTTTTCCAAAATTGCCAAAAGTCAAATATCCCCAAAACTTCAAATTTTGTCAAATGGGCCCACTTTTTTCCACTTGATTTGATCTTGTCACACTACACACGTGTCCTATCTTCAGTCTTATGTCCATTCATTGATTTTTCTATTTTATTTGATTTTTATTGAATTAATTAATTTTAAATCAATTTAAATCCAAATAAAATCTAAATATTGATAACTTGGTATCTTTTTGATTGATACAGGCCTTAATTGTCATCATGGACAAGATCAAACTCGTATCAAGCCATATCATGCACAAAATATTGGTTTTTGGACAAATTTGGAAGCTTTTTCATGGAGGATCAAATCAAATCCTAAATCATCAATGCCTAAGGATTCAAAGCCCAAAACTTGACCTAATTCACTCCATGTTACTTATACAAGGCAAAGGATACGAGTTCAGAACTAAGAGGCTGCAAAATCAGAAAAGCCAAACTTGAAAAAAACCTGAAAAAGCTTGAATCTGAAAACGTACTTAGAAGTGTTTTCAAGGCCAAAACTCAACGCTATTCAATTGCTAGACATCCACTGAGTGAGAAGGAATCAAAAGCAAGCTCTCTCCCTCCCTGAATCGCGCTGTAAGTCTCCTGAAAAACGCCCCTGTACTCGAAAACGCATCCTCTTATTCTTGCACTTTTGCCAAAATCTTTGCATATTCATCTTTGTCGTTCGATTTGGAAGATTTTGGGATTATTTGATTGCATTTTCGTAGCCTGTAAGTCCCTAGCCGATTCTAGGGTTCTTGGATTGTTTTTTGGGGCGTTTTCTCTATAGGTAAAATCAGGGCAAACAATGGACATAGATGAAATCAGGAGGAAGAGACGATCATGACTATGGTCTTGGTTTGTATTTTTATGGCTTAGAGCTCGTTTTAGGATGAACCCATGGATTTAGCTGCAGATAAAAATCCGCAGGTAAATAACCAGGGCTGGGCGAAGAAGATGATTACGTGCCCCTTCCCCATTCGTTGGTTCAAATATTTCGCACTTTTTTTTTTATTTCAGGCATAATAGTTGTTTTCCCATATTATAATTAATACCTAATCCACTAACGATTGAAAGGCGTTGGCTCAGTGGCAAGGCGTGTGCTTGGTAATTAACAGGACCTGGGTTCGAATCCCAGGTCCTCCATATTTGCATATTGTTATTTTTCTCCAGGAAATCCAATGCGCTTCAGCAAGTGTGGTCCATCATACTCCTTCAAATATCATCTGCCAGATGGCCTCCAGGCCAAATCTGATGGTCCAAAGGAGATGCTCACCATACTCCCAAGTCAACAGGCACACGTGGAATTGCCAAAGTCAGCCAGGCTTGAACACGTTTGGGCCTCAAAAATGCTGATTTCACCCCCAAATCAGGCCCAACACCCCTTGGTTATTTATTTCTTCTTTTTATTTATTTATTTGTTTTGTTAATTATTATTATTTTTATCACTAACCAATTAAATTTTTTCCTCATAAAATCAAAAACACAAAAATATATTTTATTTATTAAAATTAAATTCATCATCTTATTTTTGTAAATAAATTAATTCAATTAATTTAGTTTTAATTAGGTATAACTTTAATATTTTTGCAATAATTAAAATTAATTTAAATAGTTAAGTTTTAATTAACTTTGATCAATTTTATTTTATTTCCTTAAATATCCAAAAAATCCCAAAAAAATATCTTTTTAATTAATTAATTAATTTACTTATTTAATTATTAACTTAGATCTAATTTCCTTTTAATTCAAAAATAACAAAAAAAATCACTTTCTTCAAAAGGGGTCAAAACCCTAAAAACTCGCATTCGCTTTAACTTTTCGCACGCGATCTATTTTGCCATATTGATGTATCTGTTTCCTGGAATGTAATAGCTTTTAATTAGGACTTTATTTTATCGCTTTATTTTATTTTCCGCATTTTAAATTCAAGAGTTGTTTTTGGCGATGTAAATACCCGACGCCTTGTAATAGTTTAGATTTAATTTCCGCAAATTTAATTTTCGCAACTCATAAACTGTTAGATGTTTGATAATAAGGAATGCATGACAAGATCGAATGTATGAACTTAAAATCGACATAGCTCACCCATGACATGTACAAAGATAAAATAACTAAAAACAACACACTCGCACATGCGCACTCTTAGGGTACACCTCACTTGGTTGCCTTTGAATGTGGTCATTGAGTATAGGAAGTTTTAGAGGTCGCCCTCTTGTCCAAAGATCATAGTTGCCTCGAAACGGTTGCCTCGGAAAAGTGATCTAAGACTTTAGGGTTACCGCTAAGGCGTCCTAATATTGCTTTAGTGACCACACGTCCCTTAATCGAATTGACCCTTAAAACTCCAACGACGAGGCTACCTGCTCATCAATAGTGGGATAGCCCTGTCTAAAGGATATTAGCACAGATTAATTCCTTTTTCGAGTAGGTAGATGGTTATTAAGTACTTGCTCTCTCAAAACAAAGTAAAACATTTCGCATTTACACCTTTCAAACAAAAACTCTTTTCAAACCCACAAACACAAAGAAAAGCAATTTTTGAAAACACTTTGAGAAAGTACCTAAGAGCCCATGGATAACCACGGATAGAAAGGGTGCTAACACCTTCCCTTTCTATAATCTACCCCCCGGACCCGAGAAATATCTTGAAAAAGGAATTTTTCTGTGCTTTTTTCCTTTCCTTGTTGGATAAAATAAAAGACGGTGGCGACTCTTGCTTACCGCAACATTTTCCGAAAACAAACGCAAAACGCGAACCAGCATTCCAAAAGCAGTAAGTTCTCTCCCACCGTATCACAGAACTGGCGACTCTGCTGGGGATATCTAAAATAAGTGGGGTGTACCTTAGGATTAGATCATTATGTTTTCAATTGTATGCTTTGTATGATTTATATTTGCGGGCTTGTATCGGAGTTACTATAGATCCTAACCCAGATCTGGGGGTACCCTTTAGGTAAGTAGCAATAAACTGTGAGGGAACTGTACGGCATAGACCGATACAGTTGAAGCAGTAGCTACGTTGGTGTGGCACTTTAGATTGTACCGATATCCCTTGTGTTGGAACGAGGAGAATATGGGTCATCTAAGGGGTCATTAAGCACCAACTGACCTTAGAACCTTTAAATTGACCAACTTGGCCATAGAACAGTAGCAGTATGCTACACTCGTTGAGACTAAACTCTTGCGATGATTCTGGCCGCAAGAAAAGGTTGTTAAACTGGAATTATAACTGATCGAGGGTAGTCAGTGATATTGAGATCCTCTAGAACCCGGTTACTATTTTTAGGACAGGTTTGAACCAACTGAACTGAAAGAGGGTAGTACCAAGCTCCTTGCCAGCCTGAAATCTAACGGCTCTCTGTGTGACTTGTGTGCCTTTACCATGTTTGCCATTTGTGAATACTTGTGATGTGCTCTCTATCATGACATCATTACATCATAACATTGCATACATCTTGCATTGGACTAACCTATTTCAAAGACAGGAGGGATTCATCTTTGTTCTGTTTTGTAGGTCATGATGCCCATGCGTAGGAATACTATCCGGATCAACTTTGTCCAGGTTCCCACTGTGCTTAAGGAATTGATTGCAAAGATGCCTGATACTACTTCCTTCCTCAGAAGACATGGTTATCTTCTCAGTTTGGTCACCTCTAAATTAGACGAGCAGATGATGAGTGTCCTGGTTCAATTCTATGATCCGCTGTACCATTGCTTTACTTTCCAGGACTACCAGCTGGTTCCCACCTTAGAAGAATTCTCTGATCTTCTCGGTATCTCTGTTCTGGAGTAGACCCCGTTTATTGGTTGGGAGAAGTTTCTTAGGCCGGAAGAGATTGCTGCAGCCCTTCATTTGACAAAAGAGGAGGTAATGGCTAATTGGGAGACTAGAAGTGGAGCAAAGGGCTTTCTGACTAAGTTCTTGGTTGGTAAAGCTAATTAAATCTGGGATAGTCTGGACTTCAAGTCATTCGAGGATATTCTGGCTTTTCTGATATACGGCTTGGTATTGTTTCCGAACTCTGACTCATTTGTTGATGTGAATGCGGTGAAAATCTCCATCTCTTGTAATCCTGTACCCACTCTCTTGGGTGACATCCTTCATCAGCTTTATGCTTGCACGGCCCGAAAACGAGGAACCTTGATGTGCTGTGTTCCTTTATTGGCGAGGTGGTTTATTTCGCACCTCCCCAAATCAGTGTTGAAGAACAAAGAAGGCATGGGTTGGGCTTATAGGGTTATGTTTCTCTCTCATAATGACATTATTTGGACTCTCAAGGGTATGGATGAGGAGGCTATCATTGATCGTTGTGGGGAATATCCCAATGTTCCACTGCTAGGAACCCATGGAGGAATTTCTTACAATCTGTGCTTAGCCTTACGTCAGTTTAGCAGAGCCAGAAGAGAAGGACATCATGAGATGCTAATGCCTAGTATCATCTTTGATTTTCAAGGGGGTAGCGATGAGTAACGTCGCAGATTCATAAGGGCTTAGGATAGAGTTCACAGATCTGATCCACACGAGCTGGGTCCAAAGACTTCACTTCCAATGGAGCCATATCTCAGATGGGTTTGTATCCGTGCCCAAAAGCTGGGTATGCCATATGAAGTCGTTCGGCCTGTCATTGTTGAAGTTGCTAATGAAAAGGGGTTCTTCCGACCATCCTCCATCCTTACATGCCCATTGACATTGGGGCGCTGAAGAGATCTTGGATGCAGTTGAGAGAGGAACGGGATGCTTACCGAGAGAAGTTCAACGAGCAAGAGCAGAAGATCCATAGGTTGACTAGGCAGTTGGAGAACGAGCAGATTCTCAATGACTATGTCCGCACCGACAAGAAGAGACCATGGGAGCACTGATTGACCATTGATTGTTTCCTTTCCAGTTTTATTTATTTTTCAGTATTTTCCATTCTTGTAATTCCTTAAGGGAAATTTGTTGAATAATTTGATTTCCAAATTTTATCTAATAAAGTGTGTTTCTTTTCTTGTTTACAAATTTGAATCTCTCGATTGTCTTTGAAATCATGATCATACGCATTTCATCCCATGCACTCCATAACAGGTCTCTTATCTTCTTCACTGTTTATTTCAGCACTCATCATGTCTGCTGAACCTTCATCTGAGCAAGCCATCAAGGCCCTGCAGGCCCAGAATGCCCAATTTCAAGAGTTGTTCATGAATCTAGCTAAGGGTCAGCGAGATCTGAAGACCCTGATTCTGAAGGAGAAGAAGAAGAAGAAGACGAGGACAATCCTGTTTAACACAGGGCACAGGTTTGGAAACAGGCTACAAAATGAAGTTGATTTGACCACCTCATATGGAGGGAAAGATAGTCAGGAAGAAAGGAGGGCTCCTAGCCCTGTGGTCTCCGACAACAAGACAGACTTCGACGAAGAACAGTACCCTCCTGTTGAGGATAGGTACAAGCAACTGGAAGACCGTTTGAGTGCTATGGAAGTTCAGAAAGTGCATGGTCTGGACTTTGGTGATCTAGGTCTATCATCTGGGGTGGTGATTCCTCACAAATTCAAGGCACCAGCCTTTTCTAAGTATGACGGAGTTTCTTGTCCGAAGCTGCACCTCTGGTCATATGTGAGGAAGATTCAGCCGTACACCGCTGATAAAAACCTATGGATCGATTTCTTTCAAGACAGTCTCTCAGGGACTCAACTTGAGTGGTTCTACCAGTTGGACGGAGCCAGTATTCGCAGTTGGGAAGATTTGGCTACTGCATTCTACAGGCAGTATCAGTACAACTCCGGCCTCACTCCTACGCGTACCCAACTCCAGGGTATGTCAATGGGAACGGGTGAAGGATTCAAATATTATGCTCAGAAGTGGAGAGACATCGCCAGAAGAGTACAACCACCCTTAGCTGATCAGGAACTTGTGGATATGTTTCTGGGGACCTTGTCTGGTCCATTTTTCAACCATCTGATTGGAAGCTCTTCATTTGGGTTTACAGAGCATATTTTGATCGGTTAAAGGATTGAGGCTGGTATTAAGGCTGGTAAGATATAAAAGGGTGCTTCATCGGGCACCGAGAAGAATCCCTTTAAGAAAGAGTCCAGTGTTGTCTACAGTTCGAAAAGACAGAATAGACCTGAACACCGCCAAGCTGTTAATGCGGTTGTTATTCCAAAACCTGCTGGTGCTCCTCAGCACAACAATCAACAGAAGGACGAGAGACCTCGAAGGAAATTCACCCGTCTCAACATGACCTTATCTCAGATTCTGCCACAGTTGCTGAAGACCAATCTGGTGATTCCAAAGGATGCTCCGAAGAATCCAAATACAACGTCACCAAAGTACAACCCTAATGCCCGCTGTGCTTTTCACTCTGATAGCCCGAGGCATAATACAGATGATTGTTGGGTTTTGAAGAACAAGGTACAGGATTTGATTGATGCAAAGGAGATCGAGTTCGGAGCACCAAAGAAGCCTAAACAAGATACAGGGGTGAATGATATCAGGGATGACAATGATGAAGAGTTTGATATCGACAGTTGGATCTACCCGACTGCAAATGGTGGATTAAGCAATTGGACAGCAAAGGATTTTATGCATGTTTCAGTTATCACTCAGTAATGAAACTTTTTGTTTTGAATATGTAATAGACAATGTTTTAAACTTTATGGCCCGGTGTCTTACCCGGGGCACTGTGGCTTCATTTGTGAGGGCTTTATGTGTGTCATTTTCATATATCATTAATAAAAGCATTGGATGTTTTTTTTTTCATTTCAAATCTTGCGCTCCTTGTTTTTCTTTATTATATATTGCAAAACAACTATTTTACACACACTCACATATACATGTCCACATCCACTCTGGATCTCATTGGTAACGACTCTGCTACTGCCAGTTATGACTTCGAAAATCCGATCAACTTAGCCGAAGACGAAGGTGAAGATGATTGCGAAGTGTCTGGTGAACTTGCAAGACTGTTACTACAAGAGGAGAGGGTTATTCAGCCGCACGAAGAATCGGTGGAATTAGTGAATCTGGGTACTGAAGAAGACAAAAGAGAGGTCAAGATCGAGGCGAATCTGGAGCTTAGTGTGAAGCAACGATTGATTCAGATGTTGCACGACTATGTTGAGATCTTTTCCTGGTCTTACGAAGATATGCCTGGTTTGGATACTGACATTGTGGTTCACCGCCTACCTACCAAGGAAGACTGTCCTCCAGTAAAACAGAAGGTCCGCCGAATGCGCCCAGAGATGTCTGAGAAAATCAAGGCTGAAGTTATGAAACAGTTTGACGCCGGTTTTCTAGCAGTGACTTCTTACCCTCAATGGGTTGCCAATGTGGTTCCTGTGCCGAAGAAGGATGGTAAGGTCCGAATGTGTGTTGACTATAGGGATCTGAACAGGGCAAGTCCCAAGGATGATTTTCCTCTACCTCATATCGACGTTCTGGTTGACAACACCGCTCAGCACAAGGTATTCTCCTTTATGGATGGTTTCTCCGGTTATAATCAGATCAAAATGGCTCCCGAAGACATGGAGAAGACAACTTTTGTTACTCAGTGGGGCACCCTTTGCTACAAGGTCATGCCTTTTGGACTAAAGAGTGTTGGGGCAACGTATCAGCGTGCCATGGTGGCTTTATTTCATGACATGATCCATCATGAGATTGAAGTATACGTCGACGATATGATTGCAAGGTCCCAGACTGAGGAGGAGCACCTAGACCATCTGCAGAAGCTGTTTGACAGGTTGAAGTTGTAGAAGCTAAGGTTAAACCCGAATAAGTGCACCTTCGGGGTGAGGTCTGGTAAGCTATTGGGTTTCATCGTAAGCGACAAAGGTATTCAAGTGGATCCTGCCAAAGTGAAAGTTATACAGGAGATGCCAGCTCCCAAAACAGAGAAAGAAGTCAGAGGCTTTCTGGGACGTCTGAATTACATTGCCCGATTCATCTCACACCTGACTGCTACTTGTGAACCAATCTTCAAGTTACTGAAGAAAGATCAAGTGGTACGTTGGAATGATGAATGCCAGGCCGCTTTCGAAAGGATCAAAGAGTATCTCCAAGAGCCACCTATTCTGATGCCACCAGTTGAAGGGAGACCTCTGATCTTATACTTGACAGTACTCGATAACTCAATTGGGTGTGTGTTGGGTCAACATGACGAGTCTGGCCGAAAAGAGTATGCAATTTATTACCTTAGCAAAAAGTTTACCGACTGTGAGACCCGATACTCACTGCTCGAGAAAACTTGCTACGCTTTGGCATGGGCTGCTCGCTGGCTGAGATAGTATATGTTGACTCACACTACTCTGTTAATATCAAAGATGGATCCAATCAAGTAAATCTTCGAGAAGCCCGCCTTGTCCGGAAGAATAGCAAGATGGAAGATGATCTTGACTGAGTATGACATCCAATATACGACCCAAAAGGCAATCAAGGGAAGTGTGTTGGCAGACCATTTGGCACATCAGGCAGTGGATGATTACCAGTCTATGAACTTTGAACTTCCGGACGAGAATATCATGTTGGTAACTGATTGTGAGACCCCTGGACCGGATGAAGGACCTGAGGAAGGATCCCGATGGTCAATGTACTTTGATGGAGCTTCAAACGCTTTGGGTAATGTCATTGGCTCCGTGATCATATCTCCTAAAGGCTCTCATACCCCGTTCACCGCCCGACTATCTTTCAACTGCACCAACAACATGGCGGAGTATGAAGCGTGCATCATGGGTCTTCGAGCAGCAATTGACCTAAGGATTAAGTTTCTAAGTGTCTTCGGAGATTCCTCTCTCGTGATCAGTCAGATCAAAGGTGAGTGGGATACGAAACACCCTAATCTTATTCCTTACAAAGAGTATGTGTTGACGTTGCTTCCCCATTTTGAGGAGATAACCTTTGAACACTTCCCTAGAGAGGAGAATTAGTTGGCGGACGCGCTGGCTATGATGTCTTCTATGTTCAAAGTCAATTGGGACAACGAAGCTCCCCGGATCATCATTGAAAGATTGGACGGACCTGCGCATTGCTATGATCTTGAGACTGAAGAGGTAACATAAAAACCCTGGTATGATGAGGTGAAGAGGTATCTTGAAGCTCAAGAGTACCCCGAGGGTGCATCTGTTAATGACAAGAAGTTTCTGAGGAGGTTCGCGTCGAAGTTCTTCATTAGCAATGGCATCCTTTACAAGCGCAACCATGATTCGACCTTACTGCGTTGTGTGGATAAGAACGAAGCAGAAAGGATCATGGCGGAGTTACATGAAGGTACTTTCGGAACTCATTCCAGTGGACACACCATGGCAAAGAAAATCCTTCGGGCAGGATATTACTGGTCCACAATGGAAGCTGACTGTTATCAGCATTCTCGGACATGTCACAAGTGCCAAGTCTATGCTGATAAGGTGCACATACCTCCAGTTCCTCTGAACGTCTTAACGGCACCTTGGCCTTTCGCAATGTGGGGCATTGATATGATCGGCGAGATCAGACCTACGACATCTAACGAACATCATTTCATCTTGGTAACTATTGATTACTTTACAAAGTGGGTTGAAGCAGCTTCCTTTGCTACTGTAACCAAGAACATCGTAGCACGGTTCATTCGGCACAATCTGATTTGTCGATATGGTGTACCAGAAAGGATCATTACGGACAATGGTACCAATCTCAACAATAAAATGATCATTGAGCTCTGCGAGCAATTCAAGATACAGCATCATAACTCTTCTCCCTACCGGCCGAAGATGAATGGGGCTGTTGAAGCGGCTAATAAGAACATTAAGAAGATTGTGCAGAAGATGACAGTGACATACAAAGACTAGCACGAGATGTTACCATTTGCTCTTCACGGGTACTGTACCTCAGCACAGACGTCAACAGGGGCAACACCCTATTCCTTGGTATATGGTATGGAGGCAGTCTTGCCCATTGAAGTTCAGATACCCTCTCTTCGAATCATGAAGGATGCAGGTTTGAGTGAAGATGACTGGATTCAGACCCGGCTTGATCAACTAAACCTAATTGACAAAAAGAGACTTACTGCTATCTTTCATGGTCAGACATACCAAAAACTGATGATCAAGGCATTTAACAAGAAAGTCAAACGACAAGAGTATCATGTTGGGGACCTGGTAATCAAGCGCATTATCTTACCTCAAGGTGATCCCAGGGGCAAATGGACCCCTACTTACGAAGGGCCATTTGTGGTTAAGAACTTTTTCTCAGGCGGAGCTATGATTCTAACCACCATGGATGGTGACGACCTTCCTCACCCCGCCAATGCAGACATAGTGAAAAGATACTACGCATAATCAAAGACCCGCTAGGTTGACTAGCCTAGGCAAAAATAAGGGCTTCCCGAAGAACCAAAAGGGTTCGGGCAAAAATAAGGGATGAAAATAAAAAAATGTGTACACCCGGAAAGTCGAAAACCTGAAAAGGCGGCTTGGGCAAAAAAGGGTATCCCGATGGACTGAAAACCCGAAAGGGCGGTCCAAGAAAAAATTAGGGATCAAAGCGTAACACTATGTCTCATTGGATCACCTCGCATCCAGACTTCGGTATCGACTATCAAGCTCGGATGGCACTAATCAATCTGATCTACCTTCAACCAGTAGCAAAGTGATGAGATGCTCGGGGATATAAAGGCAATAGCAGAGTTGGAACCCAGTGGGATCATTCACATAGCTATTTTGTTTAGATTTTCACAAATTGTGTAAATGCTATCTGTTGCACCCCAAAATTTGCCCTCCCATATTCTTCAAGAAATTGCCAAGTCAAGTCACAAAATTCCTCAAGGGTTATGCAGTTCAACTGTCT
Organism: Vicia faba; assembly: GCA_948472305.1. Lineage (NCBI taxonomy): Eukaryota > Viridiplantae > Streptophyta > Magnoliopsida > Fabales > Fabaceae > Vicia > Vicia faba. The sequence continues at coordinate 29,561 of CATIWC010001050.1, forward strand.
CTTATACAGTCAAAACTAGGGTTTGGATTCTGATCAAGAGAATGAAGTTTTCAAGGACCCAATCAAGTCTCATATGCCTACAAAGATGGTCAAGCATCCTTATATCAAGTTTCAAGGCATTCAGCTCAAAGTTGCACAGTCAAAACCCTAAATTGCACTACAGTCAACTGTAGGGGCAAAATGGTCATTTGACAGTCAAAAGTTCAAATTTTTGGTCAACATATCATTTTGAAGCCACAAACATCATTTGATCAATGCATTGATCATGATTCTCAAAATTTGGCTCAGAAAATCATCAAGATGCAAAAGTTACTATATTTGGACAGCTGAAAAAGTCAACTGAAATTGACCAGGGCATAACTTTCACATGGATTATCAGAAAAACTCCATCCAAAGCTCATTTTGAATAGAAAGACATTTCCTACAATTCATCTTCATATTCCAAGTCCAAGAAATGCTCTCACAAAAAGTTATCAATTTCAACATTATAGGTCATTTTCAAAAGTCAACAAAAAGGGACTTTAAGTCAAAGGCCATAACTTGAGATTGGTAAATCAAAATGACATGGGACCAAAGGCATTGGTTAAAGGACTCAAATACGTTTCCAAACTGTCCAAGAACATGTGAAAAGCTTGAAAATTGAGCAAGATATGCCTTGTGGAAGTTGGGAAATTTTTGGGAATTTTGAAAAGTCAACATTGATGCAAATGATCCAAAAATGCAAATGGGCCCATTTTTCTTCCAAGTTTCTTCATGTCAAGCCTATGCACGACCATTAAGCCCAAGGGGAAGTATTTTCTCAATTTTTAATTATTTATTTGAATTTATATTAATATTAATTCACTTAAATCATTTAAATATGTAGAAAATATAAATTTGACCTAAAAAAATCTTTTTGTGCACATTCTACTCTCAATATTTCGTGCTTGTTTGATTATGGAAAGTTTTGGTGTGATTGGAGCATGATTGAACCAAATATACATGAAAAAAGATTCAAAAAAGATCTTCCAAAATCAAAGATTGAAATCATTGAATGCCATGGATTTTGTTCAATTTTATTGACCTAATGCCTTCACTATATGATCAGGAGTCAATCCTAATGGCCATTACACACAAAGCTGCGCAAGAAACCTCATTGCACCATTGGAAAAATTGCCAAAAAAACTCAAAACTGAATTCAGTGTTCTAGGTGGTTTTAAGCCCTAATTCTTATACCAAAAGCTTGCTCGTGGACTCCTGATCATATTCCAATCACAAACAACCACCAAAACGCCTTGAATCGGTATCATGAACTCAGACTGTATCTCAAAATTTTTGAAACCGTGCATCATAATCTAAGCATCCTTTGCATTTTTTATTTGTTGATTCTTGTTCCTTATGAAGTTCTAAAGCTGACCATGGTATTTAATTGAATAATCATGCATCGTATGCGATTTTGCCATAATCAATTTCTAGGGTTGCAGGTTTCTTAAATTAGGGGTTTTCAGACCAAGAACAATTAGCCCATGAAAGTCACACCACTATATTCCATGCATCTGGACGAAGAGAGTGATGTACTCGCGATTAATTTATGATTCACATAGCGCTAATCGCTATTTTTCCAAAGACCCTCTAATACAACGCTACGAAAACTGTTGCCATAGTGTTTTGTTTTACAGGATGAGGAAGAAGATGGTTTCGTGTCCATCACTCATTGGCCCTTTTGAAATCGCGCGCGTTTTGGAGCACTAACTCTTGTTTGTTCTTATTATGTTTATTTGTTAATTATATATCAAATTGGCTAGATGGCTCAGTGGCAGGGACATGTGTTGGTAACATCAAAGACCTGGGTTCAAGTCCCAGGTCTGGCAAATTGCAATATTATTTTTCAACGTAAATTCTTATGCAGCGCGCCTATTGTGGTTCACCATGTTCCATCCTCATCCAGACGTACACGCGTCCAATTCCATCAATCAAAAGGCCAAGATTCAAGGAACACCATGTACCATAGTCAGACGTGTCATAGGCTTGCACAAAAGTCAACGAATTCCAATGCTTAATGGGCCAGAATGCTAGGCCTGTACCTCACAAATTGGGGCTACCCCCCCCCCCCCCCCCTTGGTTTGCCTTCTCTTTCTTTCTATTTTTATTTTTATTCTTGTTTTAATTATTATTACTGTTTATTTAATTAATTATATTTTTTAACAAAATATAAAAACATTATAAAAAATCAGAAAAAAAGGATAAAAACATAAAAAAATATTTATTGCATTTATTTTCTTGTAAATAATTAACATGTAAATGAATTTAGTAAAATAGGTTAATTAATTTTGATTCTTTAATTCTTTTTTTTTACAATAATAATATTCCTTTTATTTATTTTCTATAATTAAATTTGGCATGTAAATAAATTTAGTTTTAATTAGGTTTTTAACTTTAATTCCTTTTAATAAAAATCCAAAAAATATAGAATTAGGTTAATTGATAATTTTTATACCTTTTTAATTTTCTTTTTTCTTATCACAATATTACTTATTTATTTATTTATTTTTATAATCAAATGTACATAAATAAATTAGGATTTAAATTAGGTTAAATTTCAATATTTTCACAATAAACTTAAAAAACATTAGAATTAGGGTTTAGCATTTCATTTTAATTTTAATTAATTTTTCTTTTTCTTTTAAATCTTAAAAAACACAAAAATACCAAAAACATTTTTTATTTTAATTCCTTATTAAAGTTAATCTTTTTGCAAAAAGGGTCCAACTCCCATTGTTTTTAATTATTTAATTTGCGCGTTTATTTTATGTCATTTATTATAATTTTGTATCTCTCCCAAAGCATTGTAATTTAAATTTCTCGCACTTTTATTTATCGCTTTATTTATTTTTTCAGTCAAATCGGGTCTGGTTTAATTTTGGCGATGTGGACCCGCGCCATTTGTAATAGCTTAGATTTATTTTTCGCAAACTTTATAACTGTTAAATGTGCATGCAAGAATGAATGGCCCTAATTAAAATCAAGCGTAGATCACAAATAAACATGACAAGACAATAACTGAAACATGACACACAATTCGCACACACCACCCCTAGGGTACGCCTCACTGTTGCCTTGCCTCGAAAGGTGATCGTCGAGTAGAGGATGTCTTAGTAAGTCCTCATGATCCGGGAACCTGGCATGAGGGTAGCTTCTAAGGTGTCTTCCCATTGCTCTGGTGATCACCATGTCCCGAACCTCGAATTGACCCGAACAACTCCAATAGTGGTGCTACCTACCTCTCAATGGTGGGATGGCATTACTTTTAAGGACATTTACACAGACGAATTCCTTAGGGTAGGTAGGTTCTCAAGGATACTTGCTCTCTTCAAAAACAAACAAAATACTTTTCACACCAACACATTTTCAAAAGCTTTCAAACAAACTTTTCAAACACTCTGACGTATGAGTCGAACTGAAATTTTTCAAAGAAACTTTTAAAACCCACATTGAAAAGCAAACAAACAATTTTGAAAACACAAATTGAGCGAGTATCTAAGAGCCCATGGATAACCATGGATAGAAAGGGTGCTAACACCTTCCCTTTCTATAACCTACCTCCCGAACCGAGAGCAATCTCTTTAAGGAATTTTTCTGTGCTTTTGTCCTTTCCATTTGGAGAAAATAAAAGACGGTGGCGACTCTTGCTTACCGCGACATTTCGCGAACCAGCGTTAAACAGTCAGTTCCAGATCCACCGATCACAGAACTGGCGACTCTGCTGGGGAATATTTTTAAAGTGAGGTGTACCTTAGGGTAGTTCATAACTGTGTTTTCAATTGTATTGACTTGCTTGCTTTATTATTGTGGGACTGTCTTGGGAGTTCTATAGATCCTAACCCGGATCTGGGGATACCTTCTTAGAAAGTAGCAACAAGGCTGTGAGGGAACTGTGCGGGGTATACCGACATGGTTGAAACAGTCTGCTACGTTGATGTGGCACTTTGGTGTGTACCGGTAACCCTTGAGTTCAGTCAAGGAGAGTACGGGGCCTCCGCGTGGTGTCATGAAGCATCAACAGACCTTAGGAACCTTAATTGAATCATCTTGGCCTCTTTAGGGTAGTGAGATAACTGACATTGGTGCAGTCCGAGGTTGGTTGATACTCGATACTACACTCAATTGAGGGTTGCTTTCCTGGAATATTTCGGTCGCCAGTTCAGTGGCTAAATCGAAACGATGAACAATGAAAGCAATCCCGTGATATTGGGAACCTTAGAACCCGGTTACTTTGATTAGGACAGGTTGAACCCACCAACTTCAAGAGGGTAGTACCCCAAACTTCATGCTGGCCTAAACTCTAAGGGCTGTTGTGTGACTTGTGTGCCTTCGTACTTGACTATCTGCATGCTTGTTATCTAACCCTTGAGTTCTTACAGGTTTTGTTTATAGTCCTTAATTAGGACTCATAACAAGGTTTACCGAATGTCTTGCAGGTTTTGTTCATAGTCCTTAATTGGGACTTATAACAGGGTGTACTAACTACTTGCAGGTTCTGTTTATAGTCCTTAATTGGGACTCATGACAGGTTTTACTTAGGTTTCTTGCAGGTTTTGTTCATAGTCCTTAATTGGGACTTATAACAGGTTTACCAAATTTCTTGCAGGGTTTGTTTATAGTCCTTAATCAGGACTCATAACAAGTTTATCAAGTTTCTTGAAGGTTTTGGTTTATAGTCCTTAATAAGGACTCATAACATGGTTTACCTACATCACCCCATGCATAGCATGACATCATACCATTGCATACATCTTAACCCATTTCAAGGATCTCAAGGGCTTGTGATGCAGGTCAGGACGAATCAACTATCCCAACAAGGGGCAAAGGGGATTTCTTTCCTCTAGACAAGGTTGTCAGGGGCTATGACCCACTGGATATGGCGAGCCTTTGACCCTTAAGAAGGACTCTCAACAACGTGAAGTACCTTTAATCAAGTTACCGGTTTTCAATTCTAACAAGTTTCTCTGTTTACCCCGCGAGGTCCTTGAAAACATTACATGCATGTCATACATCTCATTGCATTGCAGGTATCCCCTTGACAGGTTGCTTACCCTTCTTCGCTGTTTATTTCAGCCGATCGTCATGAATCCTGAATCATCAGCTGAGCAGTCTATCAAGGCCCTCCAGGCTCAGAATGCCCAATTCCAAGGGCTAATCATGAACCTGACCCAGGGGCAGCAAGATCTGAAAGCTTTGCTCTTGAAGAAGGACAAGAAGAAGAAGAGGACTGTCTTGTTCAGCCCTAGGCGCAGATCTGGGAATACACCGCAAGTCGAAACTGAGAGGACAACTCCATCTGTGAGGGAAAGCAGTCACCATGAGAGAGAGGTGCCTAGTCCAGTGGTCTCCGACAACGAGACAGATTTCAACGACGAACAATACCCTCCGGCTGAGGATAAATACAAACAGTTGGAAGACCGGCTCAGTGCTATAGAGATACAAAAAGTGCCTGGCCTGGACTTTGAGGATCTAGGTCTGTCTTCTGGGGTAGTGATCCCGCACAAGTTTAAGGCACCTGCCTTTGCAAAGTACGACGGGGCATCCTGTCCTAAGTTGCATCTCAGGGCTTACACAAGGAGGATCCAGCCCTATACAGCTGACAAAAACTTATGGATCCATTTCTTCCAAGAGAGTCTTTCAGGGACTCAGCTCGAGTGGTTCTATCAACTGAATGGAGCCAACATCCGTACCTGGGAAGACTTAGCCACTGCATTTTACAAACACTACCAGTATAATGCCGACCTCGCTCCCACGCGTACTCAGCTTCAGGGGATGTCTATGGGTACAGGCGAAGGCTTCAAAGAGTATGCTCAAAAATGGAGGGACCTTGATGGAAGGGTACAACCACCTCTGACTGACCGCGAGCTCGTCGACATATTCTTGGGGACCCTGTCTGGTCCATTCTTCAACCACCTAATTGGGAATTCTGCCGTTGGGTTTACAGATCTTGTCTTGACTGGGGAGAGAATCGAAGCTGGTATCAAGTCAGGGAAGATTCAAGAAACCGCACCTGCTGATACTCAGAAAAAGTCCCACAGTGGGAAGAAAGAATCCAATGCTATAAATGGTAAAAAGGGTCGTCATGATGCAGGGGCAATCCAGATTTCTGATCCCACGCCCGTTCAACCAAGAAAGAGCAATAGGCGTAGGATAAAGCATCAAGATAGGAAGTATGCTGACATCAATATGTCTTTGTCTCAGGCGTTACAACAATTGCTAAAGGCAAAAATGATCACACTAAAGGATCCTCCTCAAAATCCTGACACTTCCTCTCCCAAGTACAACCCGGGTGTGAGATGTGCCTACCATTCTGACAGTCCTGGACATGACACCGACGACTGTTGGACCTTGAAGAACAAGATCCAGGATTTGATTGACGCCAAGGAGGTCGAGTTTGAACACTGATCCTACACCAAATCATCGAGAATGCCTTTTGTTCATTAGAATTTTCAAGTTGTATTTTTCTTTGATTGTTCAAACATTTATTCATGTTAAACATTGTTATCACATTAATGCATCGCTTATGTCTATTTTGAATCAATATATTCGCATTCACTATATGCAAATTGCTTTCATATTTTTTCTGATGTCAGCTCTTGAACTAAAATTCTAAGCCTCTTGAGGGAGGATGACGAAAACGATACCGCGATCTTTACAGTATGCTTTTTAACAGACCCCGCTGATGAGGTACAGGCATTGTTTCAATTCCTAAACATTGGAGTAATAAGGAAGATAATCCCTCGTCAACCCCTCTGAGCCAAAGAAGTAGGAGTTTTTATTTTCGAAAATTAAACCCTTAATCATAACCCGGGGCAGGGTAGTCTTCTCAGTTGATCCAAGTGCATGACGAATGGCACCGAAGAGATCTTTACAAAACAAGCAAAGACAGTGATGGTTCAGAACAACCAAAAGGACAGGCAGTCATCATCAAAATTCATAAATGAAAAGCCCAAAAAGTCTAAACCTACAAAGGGGACTTATGAAACTGGGGCATCCCGCTGACTGTAATTCCAAAAAGGAAACAGTTCAGGCAAAAAGAAAGGGATAACAAAAATCAAGAAAGAGGTCTCACAAACCCTCAACAAAAACAAAAAATGACTGCCTAGTCAGAATAAATCATCAACATCTGAACCATTATTGGAACGTCAAAGCAAAGACTCAAACAAGGTCTAACGTATGATCAACTGAGTTTAGGTTTGGAGAACATCACGAAGAGCGGGTGGGTGCAAATGAAATTTGAGCCTTTATCCTTTGTTTCTTAAACCGTGAACCAGGCCACGTTATAACCCTTAAAAGTCCTAGCTGAAGCATGGGTTAGTTAGAAAGCATACTGTCACAAAGGTATCCTGACTCCTTAAGGCTTACGGTAAAAACGAAGTTGACATCACGTTTTACAAACATTCATTTGTTTTATGAAAAATAATGCATTTTCAAAATCTTCAAGACAGACATAGGCTTTGCATTTTTAACATAACTTTGTTTGCATATGACTTTTTGTTTGAACAGCATAGAAGTTCGCACGACGAATACCTAGTGAACAAAAGTATTCCCAATCAAGGGGCATGACATGACCATGGTCCATTATCTGGGGCAGTCCAATCAAGATTCTGAGAATCTCTCAAGAGGCCAAACAACCTGGGGCAAATCTCCGCTTGAGTCGCTTGGGGCATTCCAACAACGAATCTTGCCTAATCAAACACCTTCTGGTGGCATGACAAAACACTTCTGACAGGGGCAACTCCCTACATTCTGAGAATATGGACATAGTCGAAAAAAATACTACGACCCGCTAGGCTGACATGCCTAGGCAAAAATTAGGGCTTCCCGTCGGACCAAAAGGGTTCGGGCAAAATGAGGGATGAAAATGAAAAAATCTGTACACCCGGCAAGTCGAAAACCTGAAAAGGCGGCTTGGGCAAAAATGGGTATCCCGGTGGACTGAAAACCCGAAAGGGCGGTCCAGGCAAAAGTTAGGGATTAAAGCGTACGACTATGTCCTGTCATCTCGTCACTTGCCTGCCAGAAGAAGGTTTGCCCATCCACGACTATCAGCACCTCACGGGTCTTCCTCGCTCACATCAGAAACAGGGGCAATAATGGGTGGTTTAAGCAATCTGATCGCTCTGTCCTTTAAGATGTCAAGGTAGGGTCCGTTGAAGAACATAACCAATGCAGTTCAAGATTTCCCCAGAAAAGTCCAATCCGGTTTCTCCAGGAAAATTGGAATCCACATCCCCAAGCAATAAGCGTATCCCCAGTAGATTCTGGAAGCTTATCCTCACAGAGCACGAACGCGTCGTACGGCTTGATTTAAAGAGTTATTTCCTTAACAGGATATAACTGGGTTATCCTCAGCCAAAAGCCACGGAAAGAGCGTCGTCGACAAAGTCTTCCTATCCTCAGCAAGTTATCAACGATTCAGCAAAGCATCTCTATCCCCACAGAGTATTGTTTCCCGGCATGGTCGCTAGAATATCTTTTCTCCCCGCAGAATCTTCCATTTTGCCAAGTTTATTCCGCAACGGAGTCATCTTCTCCTACCGGTATTCTTGCAACTATCATCCCCAGCGAAAGTAAAAGCTTATTCTCCAACACCAGCCCAGGATACGACTTCCCGGCACCCGTCAAGGATTTACTTTCCTAGACGAAAAACACATTCATAAAACGTCACATACATCATTATAGCATGCATAGACGCATCATATCACCCCAATCTCATTTCTTTTTGAGAACATCTTAAAAACAGGCAATTCATGCATTATGACATTGCATACAACTAATTCGTTACTTTTTCAGGAAAGAACGATCAACAGATAAAAGTCATTACCCGTTGGAGTAGCAATCGTCCCAGATTCCTTCATCATTCCGTTGAGGTAGTAATCGTCCCAGATTCCTTCATCATTCCGTTGAGGTAGTAATCGTCCCAGATTCCTTCATCATTCCGTTGAGGTAGTAATCGTCCCAGATTCCTTCATCATTCTGTTGAGGTAGTAATCGTCCCAGATTCCTTCATCATTCCGTTGAGGTAGTAATCGTCCCAGATTCCTTCATCACCCGTTGAGGTAGTAATCGTCCCAGATTCCTTCATCATTCCGTTGAGGTAGTAATCGTCTCAGATTCCTTCATCATTCCGTTGAGGTAGTAATCGTCCCAGATTCCATCATCATTCCGTTGAGGTAGTAATCGTCCCAGATTCCTTCATCATTCCGTTGAGGTAGTAATCGTCCCAGATTCCTTCATCATCCTGCTGAGGTAGTAATCGTCCCAGATTCCTTCATCATCCTGCTGAGGTAGCAATCGTCCCAGATTCCTTCATCATTCTTCTGAGGTAGTAATCATCCCAGATTCCTTCATCATTCTTCTGAGGTAGCAATCGTCCCAGATTCCTTCATCATTCTTCTGAGGTAGTAATCATCCCAGATTCCTTCATCATATATTTGGAGTAGCAATCGTCTCAGATTCCTTCATCATTCCGCTGAGGTAGTAATCGTCCCAGATTCCTTCGTCATAGATTTGGAGTAGCAATCGTCTCAGATTCCTTCATCACATCCTTATCAAACAAAAAAAGCTTTCTCTAGTCCAGCTAAATCGACTCCCAACAGATTTTTCTGATAAAAACTCACCAGAACTTATGGTTCCCTCTCCGACGGTGTGTGAGGTAGTAATCCCTTTTTCAGATGTTTCCCTCTCCGACGATGAGTGTGAGGTGATAGTCTCTTATGGTCCCCTCTCCGACGGTGTGTGAGGCGATAAGTCCTTTTCAGATGTTTCCCTCTCCGACATTGAGTGAGGTGATCATTCCTGTCAGATTATAATGTTCTATGGTTCTATCCCCGATACTGCGAAGATGGTATTTCCCACTAAGATTTTCTCAACGAGCGTGGTTGAAGTTAAAATCACCCGAGGTTCTCTTACCATTCATGCTAGGACAGTAACCATCTCTGGTTCATTCATCAGCGTTTAAAGCTCCAGACTCAGCTCCTGTAACCAGTCAGGATACATCTATACCAAGCATCTAAAATCAGCTCCTGCAACGTGTCAGGTACTCATTTTTCTTTTGCAGGTATGCAGGTTCTCGCTAAGGAATCTCCCCCGCAATCAACATTCAGATGGCATCTATAAGCCCATCACCCTATCCAGCAATCTCCAAATGGCATCTATAAGCCCATTCCACCATCACTGCTACTATGTGAGCGCAAATTTCTGGGCACTCTAGTGTTCAATCATCTTCTACCCTCGGATTACGAAAGGCACGTCCGCCAATCTGCATCCTCAGGTCTAAGAAGATTGAACAGGGCAACTGTTGCACCCCAAAATTTGCCCTCCCATATTCTTCAAGAAATTGCCAAGTCAAGTCACAAAATTCCTCAAGGGTTATGCAGTTCAACTGTCTCTTATACAGTCAAAACTAGGGTTTGGATTCTGATCAAGAGAATGAAGTTTTCAAGGACCCAATCAAGTCTCATATGCCTACAAAGATGGTCAAGCATCCTTATATCAAGTTTCAAGGCATTCAGCTCAAAGTTGCACAGTCAAAACCCTAAATTGCACTACAGTCAACTGTAGGGGCAAAATGGTCATTTGACAGTCAAAAGTTCAAATTTTTGGTCAACATATCATTTTGAAGCCACAAACATCATTTGATCAATGCATTGATCATGATTCTCAAAATTTGGCTCAGAAAATCATCAAGATGCAAAAGTTACTATATTTGGACAGCTGAAAAAGTCAACTGAAATTGACCAGGGCATAACTTTCACATGGATTATCAGAAAAACTCCATCCAAAGCTCATTTTGAAGAGAAAGACATTTCCTACAATTCATCTTCATATTCCAAGTCCAAGAAATGCTCTCACAAAAAGTTATCAATTTCAACATTATAGGTCATTTTCAAAAGTCAACAAAAAGGGACTTTAAGTCAAAGGCCATAACTTGAGATTGGTAAATCAAAATGACATGGGACCAAAGGCATTGGTTAAAGGACTCAAATACGTTTCCAAACTGTCCAAGAACATGTGAAAAGCTTGAAAATTGAGCAAGATATGCCTTGTGGAAGTTGGGAAATTTTTGGGAATTTTGAAAAGTCAACATTGATGCAAATGATCCAAAAATGCAAATGGGCCCATTTTTCTTCCAAGTTTCTTCATGTCAAGCCTATGCACGACCATTAAGCCCAAGGGGAAGTATTTTCTCAATTTTTAATTATTTATTTGAATTTATATTAATATTAATTCACTTAAATCATTTAAATATGTAGAAAATATAAATTTGACCTAAAAAAATCTTTTTGTGCACATTCTACTCTCAATATTTCGTGCTTGTTTGATTATGGAAAGTTTTGGTGTGATTGGAGCATGATTGAACCAAATATACATGAAAAAAGATTCAAAAAAGATCTTCCAAAATCAAAGATTGAAATCATTGAATGCCATGGATTTTGTTCAATTTTATTGACCTAATGCCTTCACTATATGATCAGGAGTCAATCCTAATGGCCATTACACACAAAGCTGCGCAAGAAACCTCATTGCACCATTGGAAAAATTGCCAAAAAAACTCAAAACTGAATTCAGTGTTCTAGGTGGTTTTAAGCCCTAATTCTTATACCAAAAGCTTGCTCGTGGACTCCTGATCATATTCCAATCACAAACAACCACCAAAACGCCTTGAATCGGTATCATGAACTCAGACTGTATCTCAAAATTTTTGAAACCGTGCATCATAATCTAAGCATCCTTTGCATTTTTTATTTGTTGATTCTTGTTCCTTATGAAGTTCTAAAGCTGACCATGGTATTTAATTGAATAATCATGCATCGTATGCGATTTTGCCATAATCAATTTCTAGGGTTGCAGGTTTCTTAAATTAGGGGTTTTCAGACCAAGAACAATTAGCCCATGAAAGTCACACCACTATATTCCATGCATCTGGACGAAGAGAGTGATGTACTCGCGATTAATTTATGATTCACATAGCGCTAATCGCTATTTTTCCAAAGACCCTCTAATACAACGCTACGAAAACTGTTGCCATAGTGTTTTGTTTTACAGGATGAGGAAGAAGATGGTTTCGTGTCCATCACTCATTGGCCCTTTTGAAATCGCGCGCGTTTTGGAGCACTAACTCTTGTTTGTTCTTATTATGTTTATTTGTTAATTATATATCAAATTGGCTAGATGGCTCAGTGGCAGGGACATGTGTTGGTAACATCAAAGACCTGGGTTCAAGTCCCAGGTCTGGCAAATTGCAATATTATTTTTCAACGTAAATTCTTATGCAGCGCGCCTATTGTGGTTCACCATGTTCCATCCTCATCCAGACGTACACGCGTCCAATTCCATCAATCAAAAGGCCAAGATTCAAGGAACACCATGTACCATAGTCAGACGTGTCATAGGCTTGCACAAAGGTCAACGAATTCCAATGCTTAATGGGCCAGAATGCTAGGCCTGTACCTCACAAATTGGGGCTACCCCCCCCCCCCCCCCCCCTTGGTTTGCCTTCTCTTTCTTTCTATTTTTATTTTTATTCTTGTTTTAATTATTATTACTGTTTATTTAATTAATTATATTTTTTAACAAAATATAAAAACATTATAAAAAATCAGAAAAAAAGGATAAAAACATAAAAAAATATTTATTGCATTTATTTTCTTGTAAATAATTAACATGTAAATGAATTTAGTAAAATAGGTTAATTAATTTTGATTCTTTAATTCTTTTTTTTTACAATAATAATATTCCTTTTATTTATTTTCTATAATTAAATTTGGCATGTAAATAAATTTAGTTTTAATTAGGTTTTTAACTTTAATTCCTTTTAATAAAAATCCAAAAAATATAGAATTAGGTTAATTGATAATTTTTATACCTTTTTAATTTTCTTTTTTCTTATCACAATATTACTTATTTATTTATTTATTTTTATAATCAAATGTACATAAATAAATTAGGATTTAAATTAGGTTAAATTTCAATATTTTCACAATAAACTTAAAAAACATTAGAATTAGGGTTTAGCATTTCATTTTAATTTTAATTAATTTTTCTTTTTCTTTTAAATCTTAAAAAACACAAAAATACCAAAAACATTTTTTATTTTAATTCCTTATTAAAGTTAATCTTTTTGCAAAAAGGGTCCAACTCCCATTGTTTTTAATTATTTAATTTGCGCGTTTATTTTATGTCATTTATTATAATTTTGTATCTCTCCCAAAGCATTGTAATTTAAATTTCTCGCACTTTTATTTATCGCTTTATTTATTTTTTCAGTCAAATCGGGTCTGGTTTAATTTTGGCGATGTGGACCCGCGCCATTTTTAATAGCTTAGATTTATTTTTCGCAAACTTTATAACTGTTAAATGTGCATGCAAGAATGAATGGCCCTAATTAAAATCAAGCGTAGATCACAAATAAACATGACAAGACAATAACTGAAACATGACACACAATTCGCACACACCACCCCTAGGGTACGCCTCACTGTTGCCTTGCCTCGAAAGGTGATCGTCGAGTAGAGGATGTCTTAGTAAGTCCTCATGATCCGGGAACCTGGCATGAGGGTAGCTTCTAAGGTGTCTTCCCATTGCTCTGGTGATCACCATGTCCCGAACCTCGAATTGACCCGAACAACTCCAATAGTGGTGCTACCTACCTCTCAATGGTGGGATGGCATTACTTTTAAGGACATTTACACAGACGAATTCCTTAGGGTAGGTAGGTTCTCAAGGATACTTGCTCTCTTCAAAAACAAACAAAATACTTTTCACACCAACACATTTTCAAAAGCTTTCAAACAAACTTTTCAAACACTCTGACGTATGAGTCGAACTGAAATTTTTCAAAGAAACTTTTAAAACCCACATTGAAAAGCAAACAAACAATTTTGAAAACACAAATTGAGCGAGTATCTAAGAGCCCATGGATAACCATGGATAGAAAGGGTGCTAACACCTTCCCTTTCTATAACCTACCTCCCGAACCGAGAGCAATCTCTTTAAGGAATTTTTCTGTGCTTTTGTCCTTTCCATTTGGAGAAAATAAAAGACGGTGGCGACTCTTGCTTACCGCGACATTTCGCGAACCAGCGTTAAACAGTCAGTTCCAGATCCACCGATCACACTATCAGTTCGGCGGCGTTCTCTTACTAGGACGTCAGCATCTTGTACAAAAATGCCTATTTACAGGCTAAACTTCAAAATCAATACAAATTCATTTTCAGACAAATTTCAAACTGTTTTTCTTTATCTGTTTTGTTTTGCAAAGAACGTCCAAAGTTCATTTTTTATATATGCATTTGACATTAATTGTTGATCATAAATATTTACATGCGAAACGAAAGATGAATTACTGGTAATATCAGAAACAGGGGCAGTAAGAATTGTCCAAGTTGTACAGTTGTTTGTCCACCAGGTACCAAGGTATATTCAGCTGAAGAATATGACTAAGATATCTTCACTCCCCGCAGAGTAATACAGTAAAGATAGCTCTCCCCAGCTGAGGCTTGCAATTGTGAATGAGTCGGTAATGCTCTCCCCAAGCAGAGTTCATCCACCATCAGCACTAAAAAGGCTCGATATCCCCAGCAGTCTTAATATTCCCTAATGGAGTATAAGAATGTTCCCCGGAAAAATACAAGATGCCCCAGTGGAGTCAATATTTTCCCAGCACGGTCTAAAAAGCTTCCCCAACAGAGTTGAATCATCATCCCCAGTAGACTCTGGAAGTTTATCCCCAGCGGAGTACAAAATAAATCTCCCCAGCCGAGCTCAAAGTATTATCCCCACAAGAGTCTAACAGGGTTATCCCCAGCAAGTTGCAAATGAAAGTTCATCTCCAGCAAAGTTCTTTCCTTTCACAAACAGGAATTCAATCCTCGACAGATTTAGTGTCACCAGCAACGGTAATCCATCACCAGCGGAGTTTATCAATGGAATCCTCAGCAGAGAATCTCTTCCCCACAGATTAACCTCTTCATCATTTTATACCCCAAAGGAGTTATCTTCTCCTACAAGTTTATTCTCACAGTCATCTTCGTTCGTCATCTCCAGCGGAAACGAAGAATTCAACTATATTCTCCAGCAGCTATCCGGGATTTATTTTCCCCAGCTAAAACATTACATTTCCATACATCATGATACATGCATATACGCATCATACCGTACAATCTCATTTATTTTGAGAACATCATTGCTTGATCCATATCATGCATTGCATGTGACTGACCTTTACCTTTCATGAAAGATGCAGTTAAGTTCTCAGCTATGTCAAAGACCTCCTCTGGTCCAATTAAGTCGATTCCTAAAGATTTTTCTGATGCCAATCCAGTCAAAGAAGACAAAACCTCCTCTGGTCCAGTTAAATCGATTCCTAAATATTTTTCTGATGCCAATCCAGTCAAAGAAGACAAAACCTCCTTTGGTCCAGTTAAATCAATTCCTAAAGATTTTTCTGATGCCAATCCAGTCAAAGAAGACAAAACCTCCTTTGGTCCAGTTAAATCGATTCCTAAAGATTTTTCTGATGCCAATCCATTCAAAGAAGACAAAACCTCCTTTGGACCAGTTAAATCGATTCCTAAAGATTTTTCTGATGCCAATCCAATAAAAGAATACAAAATCTCCTTTGGTCTAGTTAAATAGATTCCTAAAGATTTTTCTGATGCCAATCCAGTCAAAGAAGACAAAACCTCCTCTAGTCCAATTAAATCGATTCCTAAAGATTTTTCTGATGCCAATCCAGTCAAAGAAGACAAAACCTCCTCTGGTCCAGTTAAATCGATTCCTAAAGATTTTTTTGATGCCAATCCAGTCAAAGAAGACAAAACCTCCTCTGGTCCAGTTAAATTGATTCCTAAAGATTTTTCTGATGCCAATCCAGTCAAAGAAGACAAAACCTCCTATGGTCCAGTTAAATCGATTCCTAAATATTTTTCTGATGCCAATCCAGTCAAAGAAGACAAAACCTCCTCTGGTCCAGTTAAATCGATTCATAAAGATTTTTCTGATGCCAGTCTAGTCAAAGAAGACAAGACCTTGTCGGGTCCAGTTAAATCGATTCCCTAAGATTTTTTCTGACGCTGATCTAGTCGAAGTTCAGACCACCTGTCAACAGTCTCCAAATGGCATATGTAAGCCCATTCTTGACATCACAAGGATGATACTACATCATGCGAGTGCAAATTTCTAGGCACTCTAGTGTTCAATCATCTTCCACCTTCGGATCACGAAAGGCACGAAAGCCAATCTACATCCTCAGGTTTAAGAAAATTGAACAGGGGAAGCTGTTGTACCCCAAAATTTTCCCTCCCATATTTCTCAAGACATTGCAAGAATAATCTCCAAGTTGCTCAAGATTGCTCAAGGGTTGGACAGTCAAATCATCTCCTAAGGCAGTCAATCTCAAACTAGGGTTTTGTGTTGCATCAAGGTCCTTGCATCCAAATAACATAAAGTGATCCCCAATGTCCTAATATGTTCTCAAGTTCATCCATGTCAAATTTCAAACCTTGCAGAGGAAGTTTGGTCAATCAATTGCTCAAGAGGTCCAAAAATCGACTATGTTAGAGCAAAAGTCAACTGTGACCTACAAATAGTCAAACCTCAAGATTTTTTGTCAACACACTAATTTTGAAGGATAATTCATCATTTGATCAAGGTTTGACCATGATTCATCAAGGATTGCTCAAAATTCATCAAGATGCAAAAGTTGCTAAATTAGGGTTTTGTAGGAAAAGTCAACTAAACTTTGACCAAGAATAACTTTCTCATACTTTATGAGAAATGACCCATCCGAAGCTAATTTTGAAGAGGATGCAATTTCCTACAATCCATATTCACACCCCAAGATCAATAAATGCACTCACAAAAAGTTACAAATTTGGACATTATAGGTCATTTTTGAAAGTCAACAAAAACACCTTGTTTGCCAAAGCTTATAACTCTATAATGGAATATCAAAATGAGATGAGACCAAAAGGGTTGGTTATAGGACATCTCAAGGTTTCTAAAAAGTCCAAGAACACGTCCAAAAGTTCAAAATTGAAGAAGTTATGCATTGTTGAAGTTGGGCATTTTTCCAAAATTGCCAAAAGTCAACTATCCCCAAAACATCAAATTTTGTCAAATGGGCCCACTTTTTTCCACTTGATTTGATCTTGTCACACTACACACGTGTCCTATCTTCAGTCTTATGTCCATTCATCAATTTTTCTATTTTATTTGATTTTTATTGAATTAATTCATTTTAAATCAATTTAAATCCAAATGAAATCTAAATATTGATAACTTGATATCTTTTTGATTGATACAGGCCTTAATTGTCATCATGGACAAGATCAAACTCGTATCAAGCCATATCATGCACAAAATATTGGTTTTTGGACAAATTTGGAAGCTTTTTCATGGAGGATCAAATAAAATCCTAAATCATCAATGCCTAAGGATTCAAAGCCCAAAACTTGACCTAATTCACTCCATGTTACTTATACAACGCAAAGGATACGAGTTCAGAACTAAGAGGCTGCAAAATAAGAAAAGCCAAACTTGAAAAAAACTTGAAAAAGCTTGAATCTGAAAACGTACTTAGAGGTGTTTTCAAGGCCAAAACTCAACGATATTCAATTGCTAGACATCCACTGAGTGAGAAGGAATCAAAAGCAAGCTCTCTCCCTCCCTGAATCGCGCTGTAAGTCTCCTGAAAAATGCCCCTGTACTCGAAAACGCATCCTCTTATTCTTGCACTTTTTGCCAAAAGCTTTGCATATTTATGTTTGTCGTTCGATTTAGACGCTTTTGGCATTATTTGAATGCATTTTCATAGCCTGTAACTCCCTAGCCGATTCTAGGGTTCTTGGATTGTTTTTTTGGGCGTTTTCTCTACAGGTAAAATCAGGGCAAACAATGGACATAGATGAAATCAGGAGGAAGAGACGATCATGACTATGGTCTTGGTTTGCATTTTTATGGCTTAGAGCTCGTTTTAGGATGAACCCATGGATTTAGCTACGGATAAAAATTCGCAGGTAAATAACCAGGGCTGGGCGAAGAAGATGATTACGTGCCCCTTCCCCATTCGTTGGTTCAAATATTTCGCGCTTTTTTTTATTTCAGGCATAATAGTTGTTTTCCCATATTATAATTAATACTTAATCCACTAACGATTGAAAGGCGTTGGCTCAGTGGCAAGGCGTGTGCTTGGTAACTAACACGACCTGGGTTCGAATCCTAGGTCCACCATATTTGCATATTGTTATTTTTATCCAGGAAATCCAATGCGCTTCAGCAAGTGTGGTCCATCATACTCCTTCAAATATCATCTGCCAGATGGCCTCCAGGCCAAATCTGATGGTCCAAAGGAGATGCTCACCATACTCCCAAGTCAACAGGCACACGTGGAATTGCCAAAGTCAGTCAGGCTTGAACACGTTTGGGCCTCAAAAATGCTGATTTCACCCCCAAATCAGGCCCAACACCCCTTGGTTATTTCTTTCTTCTTTTTATTTATTTATTTGTTTTGTTAATTATTATTATTTTTATCACTAACCAATTAAATTTTTTCCTCATAAAATTAAAAACACAAAAATATATTTTATTTATTAAAATTATATTCATCATCTTATTTTTGTAAATAAATTAATTCAATTAATTTAGTTTTAATTAGGTATAACTTTAATATTTTTGCAATAATTAAAATTAATTTAAATAGTTAAGTTTTAATTAACTTTGATCAATTTTATTTTATAACCTTAAATATCCAAAAAATCCAAAAAAATATCTTTTTGATTAATTAATTAAATTACTTATTTAATTATTAACTTAGATCTAATTTCCTTTTAATTCAAAAATAACAAAAAAATTATTTTTTTCAAAAGGGGTCAAACCCTAAAAACTCGCATTCGCTTTAACTTTTCGCACGCGATCTATTTTGCCATATTGATGTATCTGTTTCCCGGAATGTAATAGCTTTTAATTAGGACTTTATTTTATCACTTTATTTTATTTTCCGCATTTTAAATTCAAGGGTTGTTTTTGGCGATGTAAATACCTGACGCCTTGTAATAGTTCAGATTTAATTTCCGCAAATTTAATTTCCGCAATTAATTAACTGTTAGATGTTTGATAATAGGGAATGCATGACAAGATCGAAGGTATGAACTTAAAATCGACATAGCTCACCCATGACATGTACAAAGATAAAATAACTGAAAACAACACACTCGCACATGCGCACTCTTAGGGTACACCTCACTTGGTTTCCTTCGAATGTGGTCATTGAGTATAGGAAGTTTTAGAGGTCGCCCTCTTGTCCAAAGATCATAGTTGCCTCGAAACGGTTGCCTCGGAAAAATGAACTAAGACATTAGGGTTACCGTTAAGGCGTCCTAACATTTCTTTAGTGACCACACGTCCCTTAATCGAATTGACCCTGAAAACTCCAACGACGAGGCTACCTGCTCATCAATAATGGGATAGCACTGTCTAAAGGATATTAGCACAGATTAATTCCTTTTTCGAGTAGGTAAATGGTTCTTAAGTACTTGCTCTCTCAAAACAAAATAAAACTTTTCGCACTTACACCTTTCAAACAAAAACTCTTTTCAAACCCACAAACACAAAGAAAAGCAATTTTTGAAAACACTTTGAGCAAGTACCTAAGAGCCCGTGGATAACCACAGATAGAAAGGGTGCTAACACCTTCCCTTTCTATAATCTACCCCCCGGACCCGAGAAATATCTCGAAAAAGGAATTTTTCTGTGCTTTTTTCCTTTCCTTGTTGGATAAAATAAAAGACGGTGGCGACTCTTGCTTACCGCGACATTTTGCAAAAACAAGCGGAAAATGCGAACCAGTATTCCAAAAACAGTCAGTTCTCTCCCACCGTATCACAACCACCATTGTCTCCGGCAATCTAAAAAGTCCAACCTGTAAAATAGCGTGATTCCGATCCAGAAATTTGGCCTACCCCCCCATCCCCCCCTAAATCATAGGTTGCGAGTTCAACCATGGGGTTAGTTTAACCTAAAATGACCTGCATCCTTAAAAACGAAGCTTGTACTTCTCTAAACCTTAGCAATGGTGATTTGGAGTTATGGCCTTATTCCTTGCATGTAACACGTTAGATAATTCACAAATAACAATAACACTATGAATATTCAGCCAAAAAGGATTTATATCAAGAGTTAAGCGATTTTGAGATCAAGAATTGTACCAACGTGAGAAGATCGGGCTAGGGAGATTCAGGATACTTTGGCCTTCAAGGGTGGATCAGATGAGGTGCTGGGATCCTCATAATGATAATAGGATGCCTGGCTTAGACTGAAGGAGGTTGGATCGTATGTTTTTAGAGTTTCACCTTTCTTGAACAATTTTGAAAATTTTGCTAACGTTCTTCTGGCTGGCTGTGCCTCTGTATATGTCCTTTTAGGTTTAGAATATCCTCCTTATGTATGAGGCAAGACCTAGGTTAACAAATATGGAGAGAATCCAAAAGAATAATGGAGTTTTATTGTTTCAAATCTTTCCAATTTTGCATATTTCTTACCCATTCCAAGCTTGCATGAATCTTTTGACATTATACAGCCTATTTGGATTGTGATTCACTTCAAAATCCAATCAAAACAAATCTTTACCATTTTCAAATCATTTATTTGATTAAATTTGGATTTTAAATGATTAAAAATCAAAATAAATCAAATAAATAAACAAAATATGCATGGAGTAGTTCATGGGTCGTGGACCATGTTAGGAACATGATACAAGCATAAAAAGTTGGGCCCATTTGAAGAACAATGCATTTTGGTCATTGTTGACTTTGGGAAAATTTCCAAAAATAGAAAACTTTGACAATCCATATATCCCTCAATTTTGACCCTAATAGGGTGTTCTTTGACTTTTTAGAAAGCTTAGGATGTCCCCTAAGCAACCTCTTTGGTTTCATCTCAATTGGATCTTCCATGTTCATGTAAGAAGTTTTGACCCAAAAGGCGTTTTTGTTGACTTTTGAAAAGGACCTATAATTTCTGAATTTATATCTTTTCATGAGTGCATTTCTTGAACTTGAGGGCTGGAGATGAGTTGTAGGGAATTGGATTCTCTCAAAAATTTGCGTTGGATGATAAATTTTTGATAAAGTATGAGAAAGTTATGCCTGGTCAAAGTTTGGTTGACTTTTCCTATATGAATCCTAATTTAGCAACTTTTGAGTTTTGATGAATTAGGAGCATTCCTTGAGGAATCATGATCAACCCTTGATCAAATGATGGATATCACTTCAAAATATTGATGTTGACCAAAAATATTGAAGTTTTACTGTATGTGGGTCACAATTGACTTTTGACCTAGTACAATTGACTTTCCAAAACTTGAGCAATTGATTGAGCAAACTTCTTGTGCAAGGTATAAAACTTGGCATGAATGGTCTTGAGAACATATTAGGACTATGGAGAGAATATTAGGCCCTTGTGACTCAACCATCTTGATGAAAATGGGAACCCTAGTTGGAAGTTCATTGCTTTAGTAGAGAGTTTGTCTGGTCAACTCTTGGGCATCTTTGAGCAAGTTGAGTATCTTAATGAACATATGTTGAGTAAAATGGGAGGGAAAATTTGTGGGTACAACAGAAAGGGTGCTAACACCTTCCCTTTTCATAACCTACCCCCCGAACTCAGAAATAATCTCAAAGGTCTTTCTGGTACTTTTCACCCTTTCCTTATTGGATAAAATAAATGTCGGTGGCAACTCTTGTTATCCACAACATTTGCGATAAAATGCAAAACCAAAAGTGAGTTCTCCCACCATATTACAGAACTGGAGACTCTGTTGGGGACAACAACCAAGAAGAAGATGGTAGAAGAGTCAGGGCTGGATGTAGAAACAACCAAGGCTTGGGTGAAGCTCCTGAAGATGAAGATTATTTCGATGAACAGTACCCTCCTGCGGATGATAAGTACAAATAGTTGGAGGATCATCTCAAGGCTATGGAGATCCATAAATTTCCTGGATTAGATTTGGAAGAGCTGGGCCTTATCCCTGGGGTATTTATTCCCCATAAGTTCAAGGCCCTAACTTTTGCAAAATATGATGGGGTCTTTTGTCCCAAGCTTCATTTAAGATCTTATGTTCGGAAGATCAAACCTCATACTACTGACAGGAATTTATGGGTCCATAAATCTCAGAAAAGTTTGTCTAGTACCTAAATCGAGTGGTTCTATCAGCTAAAAGGAACCATTATTCGCACTTGGGAAGATTTGGCTGCTGCTTTTTACAAACAGTACCAATATAATGTTGACCTTGCATCGACTCGAGTGCAATTGAAAAACATGTTTATGGGCTCGCATGAAGGGTTCAAAGAATATGAACAAAAGTGGAGAGACTTAGTTGGAAGGGTGCAACCTCCCTTGTCTGATCGAGAGTTGGTTGATATGTTCATAGGCACTCTGACATGCCCATTCTTTAATCTGTTGATTAGGAGTTCGTCATCTGGTTTTACTGAGCTTATACTTACAGGAGAAAGAATTCAAAGTGGTATTAAAAGCGGGAATATTCCAATATCTATGTTATCTAATGCTATGAAGAAGCCATTCGGTGGTAAAAAAGAAACCAATGTTGTCTATGGCCAGAAGAACCGTAGTAAAAATGACCGCCATCAGTCTGTAGGAGCAGTATTGATCTCCAATCCGGCACCTGTCCAACAACAACAACATGGCAATAGGCGAAGGTCGGACCCTCTATTAAGGCAATTTACCAAAATTAATATGCTTTTATCTCAGGCATTACATCATTTGTTAAAAGCTAAACTGGTTACTGTAGTGGTAGAAATGTTGAGACTAAGCCATTGGATTGACTTAACTCGCACAGATCAAAATAAAATTCTCCACCGCGCTTTATTGTTTCCAGAGGAATGGGAAAAGAGAGAATAACCCAAAAAAGAGGGGGAGAATATCTAGGTAAGGGGGTTGGTTATGAAAAGGTAAGGTATTATCACCATAAACATCTACGGTATTCCGCATGAACCTCTTTGAAAATTTGTGTTTTTTGGCTATAAGTGTTGTATACAAAAATAGATTGTGGAGATGAGAAAAGAATTACTTTTTTATAACTTTTCACCCGCCGCGGTTGCGAACCTTTCGTGCCTACGTACCAACTTCCATGCAATAGGGGAACAGGGTACTCGTAGTTCACCTTTAAAAATTTTAAAAACACAAGTGTGTTGGTTAAATTTAAGAGACGAGACATTATCGTCTTATCCGAGTGGAAGAACATACTTACTACCCACAATTATGAGAAAGGGGAATTTGCATCAACTCAATGTGGAGGATATAGCTTGGATTTTAAAATTAACAAAGCCTCACTCAACACCCAAGGGGAAAATATCTCACGTCATTACATATTGTAAAAGGATAGTAGCTCACAACACTACAAGGATTGACAAGAGTCTAATCTTTTTGGGAAAATTTTAAAATAAAAATCCAAAGTGGAAAAATGATTTGAATGAGATTGATTTACTTTTAGTCTTTTCACAAAAATGTCAAGGTATTGTTAAGTTGGTTAAAATTTGATTATAAAAAAATGTTTTTTGAAAATGCATGGACCAAAGTCCAAGATTATTGTAAAAGCGGTTCAAGTTTAAAAACAAGAAGAGTCTTCAAAGGAGGGAGGAGATTTTTGAAATTAAAGAAGGTGGGAGGAGATGAAGGGACTATCCTAAAGCATAATGTAAAATCTAGGGAAAAGAACTGTCTAACCAACGAGAAGCGAACACTTGACACAATTAGTCAATGTAGAATTCCCATTCTTTGGATTGAAACCAAACAAGCAAGGACAATATAACCTCTTGAGAGTACCAAACTTCAAGTGCACCAAGTCTTCACAAAAATTGGGCAGAGTAACGACTGTATACAGATGAATTCCCAATCACATACAAAGCATATAATCAGAATAATTTGCATACAAAGAAAACAAATAACCCAATGTCTTGGGGTAAACCCCAAGAACTCCAGACAATATTGAAATAGAAGTCACAAGGTCTCGAGGTAGGTAAAGGTCTCTAATCCTAAATCCAAGAATTCCACAACTCCAAGATGCCAAGTATAGTAACCAAATAGCCCAAGCAACATTAAAGTTCTTTATGGTTCAATTTATTTATTAGGTATCTTCAAAAAGAAATGAGAGCTCAAGTGTGCAAAAATAAAAATGACATAAAAGTAAATGCTCAAGTGAGCAAAGATGAAAATAGCATGAAATGTAAATTCTAAAATAAATGGTGTGTAAAAGTAAAGGCGTAAAATAAAGGCATAAAAGTAAAAGGCACAAAGTAAAAGTCAATTGTTAGTGAATTATTAATTAGAGGTTAGTTGAATGACCATATTGAAACTTACATTTGAAAACTCATTAGAAGATTGATAAAATCAAAGCCTCTCAATAACAAGTTTCATTTGCTTTTTGCCAAGTATATCATTAATTTCAAGTTCTCAATGTAACAATATATGATCAATAATGTTTAAATGATTCACTTATACCAAAGTTTATGAAGATTCTTAGAGGATTGATAAGACCAAAGCCTCCTAATAATAAATTTCAAGGTTATTGGATCAAAGCTTTCAAGTTAAACAACCATGGGCTTGTAAACTAGGGTTTGGGCCACAAATGACCATTTCTCGAAATCGGGACAAAATTTAGCGCTATGTTAAACAATCGTAAGTGGACTTATGTAGAAGTCGCATCTATTTTGAGGTCGGTCAATAGCAATATATGTGCCATGTATTTGGAGAGATGATATGTAGATCATCATCTAACAACATATTACACAATGAGAAGGGGATAAGATGAAGAGAGAGGGGATATATTTGAATTTAAAAAAATTAATCAAACTATCATTAAAATCATCCATCCATTTTGGTGGAGTTAAACTCAACACCCAAGATCCAATGATGTTAATGAAGTTTATGATCAACCATCACATAGTCAGAATATACTAAAAAACTAAATTGCATTTATTTAATAAAATAAAAAGAAAAAATGATTTTTAAATTGTTTTTTAAAATGAAAATAAAAGGTAAAATAGCAAACTATATTCAAAGTATTAGAGAAAATTTCAAAAAGACCATAGAAAAATCAAAAATGACATCAAATATTTTTATAAATTTTCTTGGTAATTTTTTCAAACAGAAAAATATTCTAAATTGATTAAAATCATTAAAATAAATAAATAAATAAATAATATCAAAAATAGTAGAAGTCAAAATAAAATTCTAAAAAAAAATTAAAAAAGTAAGAAATGATGAAAATGATTTTGATGAATTTTTCCAGAATTTAAAAATACCCAAAAGTATTTTTAAAGAATTAAAAACAAGTTCAAATAAAGGAGAAATTATAAAAAATATCAAATCTGAAAATAAAATCATGAAGAAAAAAATCAGAAAGAGAATATTTGAAAATATTTTTGTGAATTTTTTCATAACTTTTGAGTCAAAAATGAATTTTCTATGATATTTTTGAAGTTTAAGTCAATTAAAATAAAAACCAGAAAATAAAATAACAAATCAAAAAAATATGGACCATCTGATCATTGTCAAAATACGTTAGTAAACAGATCCAGTGGATCTGGCTCGCTGTGCATGTCATGGACTTTATTGAATATCACACCTAATCATTTTTTATAAAATAAAATTCACTTAAAATGTGGCACGTTGGATAGAGTCTGACTCATTAAAGTAATCAGATCCTAGGGCTCACAACACACACACATGGTAAAGTGAAACACCAAATCTGTTTCAAAAAAATAACGTGGCTAAATATCATTGGTTAAGGACATGTCATCGTCTTCAACCTCAAGCCAACCTCAAACCAAATTCCACAAACTATAAAATTGGCAATCCAGACTGGTACCATTAGATTCGTCTCTTCAAGACAATTCTAATGGTCCCATCACACCAAATTTATATAAACCAAGCAAATCTTAAATTGAGAAAATACATAAATAATAGCGAGCTTGAAATTCTGGGATATCTCACTCAAATCTCCATGAAATTGCAAATTATAAAAAGCACGAGAATCAGAAGGATACAGGGAGTAGAAGAGGCTTTTATTTGGCACGATTTGGTTTAGAAAACTACCTGAACGAGGCTAACAAAAATAGCTCTGAAAGTGAACCAGCACCAGTACTCATGACTGGAAACAAATGAACTTCCTCGGAGCAAAGTGTGTCTCAATGACGAACTATCTCCTATAATGACGAGACTACCATTCATCAGAAAAAGATCTCAACAACGAACTATCTCCCATAATGACGACACTACCATTCATCGGAAAAATATCTCAACAACGAACTATCTCCCATAATGACGAGACTACCATTCATTAAAGAAAAACATCTCAGCAACAAACTATCTCCCATAATGATGAGAATACCATCCATTAGAGTAACATCTCAACAATGAACTATCTCCCATAATGACGAGACTATCATCCATTGGAGTAAACATCTCAACAACGAACTATCTCCCATAATGACGAGACTACCATTCATAGGATTAAACATCTCAATAACGAACTATCTCCCATAATAACGAGACTACCATCCACTGTAGTAACAAATTTCAACAACAAACTATCTCCCATAATGACGAGAATACCATCCATTGGAGTAACAAATCTCAACAATGAACTAACTCCCATAATGACGAGACTACCATCTATTGGAGTAAAACATCTCAACAATGAACTATCTCCCATAATGTGAGACTACCATCCATTGGAGTAACAAATCTCAACAATGAATTATCTCCCATAATGACGAGACTACCATCCATTGGAGTAATAAATCTCAACAACGAACTATCTCCCATAATGACAACACTACCATTCATTGGAGTAAAACATCTCAACAACGAAGTATCTCCCATAATGACAAGACTATCATCCATTGGAGTAACATCTCAACAACGAATTATCTCCCATAATAACGAGACTACCATTCATCAGAGTAAACATCTAAACAATGAACTATCTCCTATAATGATGAGACTACCATTCATTGGAGTAAAACATCTCAACAACGAACTATCTCCCATAATGACGAGACTACCATCCATTGGAGTAAACATCTCAACAACAAACTATCTCCCATAATGACGAGACTACCATCCATTAGAGTAACAAATCTCAACAAAGAACTATCTCCCATAATGACGAGACTACCATCCATTGGAGTAAAAATTCTCAACAACGAACTATCTCCCATAATGAAGAGACTACCATTCATTGGAGTAACAAATATCAATAACGAACTATCTCCCATAGTGAAGAGACTAACATCTATTGGAGTAACAAATCTCTTCTCTTGAAACTAATAGACTTACTGGGGAAGTACAAGTTGCTCAAATAAAGAGACTTGTCACTTGCTGTTATGAAAAGGAGTTGTAATAATGACTTCTTGGGGAAAGAATTATGGCTTCCTGGGGAAATGCCAATATATTCTTGTTGAGGAGATAAAGTCTTCTCGTGCAAAATAAATGCACATTATCAAACCAGGGCTCACAGCCTGTAGAAATCAGAGTAATGATGCTGCCAGGAACCACAAATTTAAACTAGAAATAAACCGGAATGAAACAGTCAACTAAGATAGCATCCAATGAGAAATAAACTAAAAAAGGGACTATGTTGCATCCAAATATAGAGTTGAATAGGAAGGCTAAAGAAAAATTCTTCCACGAGTGATAAATCAACGGGGAAAATGAAAGGATATACACTTTCTTCTTAAGGTTGATAATCTATTGGAGAAGGGTAACATAACTCTACAAATACGGTAATATGCCAAGAAAAATATTAATGAATGCAAATGAGCAATGAATTTTAATTCATCTATGCATGATGTTTGTATGAATGTTATTATGTATATGCTGACAAAACTAACACACCACACTAGGAAATGACCATACAGAACCAGCTTGGGTAAAGTCAACACTCGGCTAAGTCACATACAGGATGAAGATTCCCAATAAACGGTAAGCACCAACTGAGGAAACAAACTCCTACTTCACGGCTTAATTCCGTTGGGAACAAACATAATCCGAAAATAATCAAGTTAAAACGGTACAGATATAGGGATATAACATCCTCCTTCAGGATTCACTGGGGAATATCACACAGATTTCAATGGGGAAAAATGTTTCAACGTCTAGATTTTCACTAGAGATTATAATATAGATTTCAATAGAGAAGATGAAAACTGCATCATCAAGATATCAAGTGGGGATCTCAGGCTAACTTCATTGGGGAGGGAAACACCAAATCATCTAGAGGAGCCCAAAATACATTCTTCAATACCAAGAGTGATTATTACACAAACTTCCCTAGGGAGAAATTTTGAAACCTCATGGGGATAGCAACTTTTAGAGAGAAACATTATCTCAGCTTGACTTGGGGATTCAAGAAGTCAAACAACAGCAAGAAATCAAAATTATGGGGATTTTAAATTAAACCCAGCACTTGGCGGGAGAAAACCCAAAAAATGACACTTGTTTGAACACTTCTTAGAAAATATATTGCCCTTGTCTAGTTGTCTGGGAAATAAATAACAACAATAATGCCAACACTGCAGAAGGGCAACGTTTTGCAAATGATTCCACCTCAGCACGCAAAGGGAGAATGGACTTTCGTCATATGAGCGAAGATCTTACTAGTGAATCTCGGATAGAGGCTTCAGACCATGCAAACCCGAAATCAAAATGAACCAAAACTTGACTGGGAAAATGGGATCACAAGCCCAACACGGCACCATATGTCAATTGGTATCATCTCCAACTATTTGAGAAACACACAAAGTACATACGCATACCAGCAAAAAATGACATGAGAGAACTTTCATGGGGAAAACAAAATTCAAAAATTTCAGAGTTCGTCCATCTTTGGGATCACCAATTTTGTTTTTCTTAAGTCACAAAATCTAAAGTAAAAAGTAATTTGTAAATTCTTTTCAAAAAACTATTTTGTTATTTAAATCTTTTTGTATTGAAAATTACTATCAATAATAAATGGAGTCTTTGTAAGCAGAATAAAATAAGAATTATAAAGAATTGGATAAAACCTCAAACTTTATTAAATTGAAATATAATGACCACTATTCTCCCTAATAACTTTGAATTCCTAAGCAGTGACTTCTGTTGAAGTATGGTGAGTATCCAAGAAGATTGTTGATTCAATGGTCAAGTCTTGTCTGACACAGTTACTTGCCAAGAAATCCATAACTTTTATCTAGGTTGCCCTTGCGAGTTTTCAACCTAGCGGGAAAATTTATTCTGTTTATGTCTCTAATTTTTTCCTAGACCTCCCTTTCAGGTTTTCAGCCTACCAAGACGCTCTTTTTTGACAAAGCCGCCCTTTTGGGTTTTCGACTTAGCAAGTTGTTCTTGTATTTCTTTGAGAGAAGTATTTCTTGGCTGCATCAGCATTCACAGGACGTGGGAACTCCTCGCCATCCATATTTTCAAGAATCAATGCACCGCCAGAGAAGTCTTTGTTGACAACATATGGGTCTTCAAGATTGGGAGTCCACTTGCCCCTAGAATCAGCATTAAAAGACATGATCTTTCTAAGCACGAGGTCGCCTTCTCTGAATTCACGAGGCTTTACCTTGTTATCAAAAGCTTTCTTCATTCTCTTTTGGTACAACTGACCATGACACAAGGCCATCATTCACTTTTCTTCTATCAAATTCAAATGGTAAAACCTATTATGGACCCATTCAACCTCTAACAACTTGGTTTGCATTATCACATGTAAAGAGGGAATCTCAACCTCAACGGGGAGTATTGCTTCCATACCATAAACAAGGGAGAACAGGGTTGCCCCTGTTGAAGTACGGACGAATGTTCGATACCCGTGAAAAGAAAAAGGGAGCATCTCATGCCAATATTTATAAGTGACAACCATCTTCTATATAATCTTCTTGATATTTTTATTAGCAGCTTCAACAGCCCCATTCATCTTTGGCCGGTAAGGAGATGAATTGTGATGGACACCTTAAATTCTTCACAAAGTTCTGTCATTATCTTGGTATTCATATTCGAGCCATTGTCAGTGATAATCCTTCTTGGCACACCATACCTACATATAAGGTTGTTCTTGATAAAGCACACTACCACCTGCTTAGTAACATTAGCATATGAAGCTACTTCCACCCATTTGATGAAGTAGTCAATTGCCACCAAGATAAAACGATGTCCATTGGACACCTTGGGTTCAATCATTCCAATCATGTCAATACCCCACAAAAAGAAAGGCCACGGGGAACAAATAACATTGAGAAGTGTCTCAGACACATGAATTTTGTCAGCATAAATCTAGAATTTATGGCACTCCTTTGTAAATTTGTAATAGTCAAATTCCATTGTCAGCTAATAGTAACCTAGCCTAAGCATCTTCTTTGCCATCGAATGTCCATTGGCATGAGTACCAAAGGAACCTTCATGGGTCTCATGCATCAACATGTTTGCATTGTGTTTATCCACACATCTGAGCAAGACCATGTCATAATTTATTTTGTATAACATATCTTTATTGAGAAAAAAGTTGTATACCAACCTTCTCAATGTCTTTCTATCTTTGTTTGATGCACCAAATGGGTATTCCTGAGTCTAGAGAAAATGCTTAATATCATAATACCAAGGTTTTTCATCTGATGTTTCCTTTGTTACAAACACGTGAGCCGGCCTATCTAGATGTCGTACTGTGATACGGGGCACATCATTCCAAGTCTTCACTTGTAACATAGAAGCCAGAGTTTCCAAAGCATCCGCCATCTGATTTTCATCTCTGGGAATATGATAGAATTCAACTTTATTAAAGAAGGGTAATAATCTTCTATCAGAATCTTTGTAAGGAATCAAGTCAGGGTGATGAGTATCTCATTCTCCTTTAATTTGATTTACTACCAAAGCTGAATCGCCATACACATCTAGAATTTCATTCTGAGATCAATAGCCTCCACGAGACCCATGATACAAGCTTCATACTCTGTCATGTTATTGGTGAAATCGAATGCCAACCTTGCAGTAAAAGGTATATGTGATCCATGAGGAGTGACAATCATAGCACCAATTCCTTTCCCGTAAGCATTCACAACTCCATAAAACATCATGCCCCAACGAGTTTCAGGATCAGGACCTTCCTCAGGCAATGGTTCATCACAATCTTTCACTTTCAGAAACATAACATCCTTATCATGGAAATAATATTTTAACAGACTGATAATCATCAATCGGTTGGTGAGCAAGATAATACGCTAACACACTTCCTTTTATAGCCTTTTGAGTATGGTATTCAATATCATATTCAGACAACAACATCTGCCAACGGGAAATTCTCCCAGTAAGAGCAGGCTTTTCAAAAATATACTTAGTTGGATCCATTTTGGAAATCAACCAAGTAGTATGATTCAACATATATTGCCACAACCGTTTTGCCGCCCAGGCCAGAGCACAACATGTCTTTTCTAGCATAGAATATCGTGACTCATAGTCAGTAAACTTCTTGCTGAGATAATAAATGGCATATTCCTTCTTCCCTGTTTCATCTTTTTGTCCCAAAATACAGCCCATAGAATTATCTAACATTGTCAGATACATAATCAATGGTCTTCCTTCAACATGAGGGAGCAAGATAGGAGGTTCAAGAAGATACTCTTTAATATTTTCAAATTCTCTTTGGCAGTCATTTATCCACACACAACCTTGATCTTTCTTTAACAACTTAAAGATCGGTTCAAACGTTGCGATCATGTGGGAGATAAATTTGGAAATGTAATTTAAACGCCCAAGGAAGACTCTAACATTATTTTTAGTTCTTGGTGCTGGAATTACTTGAATTGCTTTGACTTTATCAGGGTCAACTTCAATCCCTTTTTGGCTGACAATGAAACCTAACAATTTTCCCAATCGAACACCAAAGGTGCATTTATTTGGATTCAAGCGCAGGCGATACTTCCTCAAACGCTGAAACAATTTCAACAAATCTTCTATATGCCCTTCTTCAGTCTGGAACTTAGCAATCATATCATCAACATATACTTTAATTTCCTTGTGCATCAGATCACGGAATAGGGTTGTCATATCACTCTGGTATTTTGCACCAGCGTTCTTCAACCCGAAGGGCATCACTTTGTAATAGAATGTTCCCCAGGGTGTGATAAACGTTGTTTTTTTCATGTCCTCAGGAGCCATTCTTATTTGATTATATTTAGAAAATCTGTCCATGAACGAGAATACTTTAAATTTTGTTGTACCATCAACCAACATATCAATATGTGGTAATGGAAAATCATCTTTTGGACTAGCTTTGTTTAAATCTCAATAATCAACGCGCACGCGAACTTTTCTGTCTTTCTTCGGCACTGGGACAATATTGGAAATCCACTGAGGGTACACTGATGTCACAAGAAAACCAGTATTAATCGGTATAAAACTTCTTCTTTAATTTTCACTGCCATATCAGGGTGAGTTCTTCGTAATTTCTACTTGATTAGAAGGCATTCTGGCTTTAGCGGCAAATGATGTTCCACAATATTCGTATCCAAACCAGGCATGTCTTGGTATGACCAAGAAAATATGTCCATATACTCTTTCAACAATTCAATCAACCTGCTCTTTACATTGGGATGCAACAATTCTCCAATCTTGACATCCTTTGGACTCTGAACCCAAATTGATCGTCTCCAATGGCTCTTTATATGGCTGAATGGAACTTTCCTCGCGCTCAAGCAACCGTGAAACTTATTCTGGAATTTCATCATATTCTTCTTCCTCGGCCCCATACATAGGATATTCAAAGTTGGGAGAGGGTGCAGGGTCATTGTATTCAACAGGTTTTTTAATTAATCTGCACATATGATTTATGATTGCTTTTAGAAACTGACACATATAGCAAATGATTATACATATTCAATTACAGTTATTATTTATTTTGAAAGGTTTTTTTATTACCATTTTCCAAGAAAAATCAGAAAATAAAGACACAATTTAGGAATCAAAGACAACTTTTATTATTGATTTTAAAGATTAAAGCAACAGATATGCCCATAAAATATCAACTTTCACCTTGGGCAGAGTGAAAGGTTTTTGAAAAGATTAACAAAAAACAAATTACTTTGCGACATGAATGCAGGAGGGAACATCAATGGTGATTCAATTTTGGACTCTAACTCCATGTGTCACGTAGTTCAGCATATCTTGCTCTGCTTCATCTTCCACAATAGCATTGATCCTAGAAACAATTGGATGAAGATAACCTCTGCTATGAAAGATATCATGATATTTGCCTAAACAGACTTCAGCTTCATATTCTCACCTTTATCATTCTTCAAATATAATCCCAAACCAGCTCTATTCTTATTCACAAGTGGGTCCATAATTTGTCCCCATACTTTACTAGGGCCATTGCGCACTACCTGCTGAGCATTATTAAACGAAGCTATAGAATTCTCATTTTCCCTTATATTATCAATGGATAAAGCTTGGAACTGAGTTCTAACAGCAGCTTCATCTGCTTCTACAACACTAAAAGAGGATAAATGAGATATTAATAAAGCCTTCTCTCCATTTATGATGACCACCTTTCTTTCACACATAAATTCCAGCTTCTGGTGCAAAGTCGAAGTGACAGCCCCTGCCTCGTGTATCCATGGTCATCCCAGTAAACAGCTATAAGCAGGCACAATATCCATAACCTGTAAAGTAATCTAAAATAAATGCGGGCCTATATGAATAGGCAAATATACTTCCCCGATGACAGACTTCCTTGATCCATCGAAAGCTTTCACAATTATGCCACTTGGGCGCATGGGAGTTCCTTGGTACTTCAGCTTCATAAGTGTGCTCCTCGGTATGACATTTAAAGAGGACCCATTGTCAATCATCACATTTGACAATGAATCGTTCTTACATTTCATGGAGACATGGAGAGCCAAGTTATGATTCCTTCCTTCATCGGGCAATTCGTCATTATAGAAACTTAGATTATTACAAGATGTAATATTCCCTACCACATTGCTGAATTTTTCCAAAGGCATATCACTTTCCATGAAAGCTTGATCCAATACTCTCATCAAAGATTCCCTGTGGGCATAAGAATTCATTAGCAAGGCTAGAATGGATATATTTTATGGGGCCTACAACAATTGATCTACGATCCTGTACTCGCTCATCTTAATAATCTTCAATATATCATCCACATGTTTTTCCAGAGTAGTACCACTAGATTCCCCCACCGCTTTCTTAGGTTCAACATTTTCAGCAATCTTTTTATCAGCATTAACACTCCCTCGAATGACAGGTGCAAAAACACGGCCACTACGGGTTACTCGACCGTCTTTGGAAATATTCTTGACATCATACAAAGGTTGGATGGGAACTTCCACACCATCCTCAAAGATTGTAGCATTGTATTTGTATGGTACGGCTTTGTCTGATTCGTAAAGAACAGGACTCGGCAAGCAAATCACCACTGGAACAATAGCTGGCTTGCCATGATACTCGATCTCTATAGGAGCGCGAACACCAAAACAAGGCACAATAACATTCACCCCCTCTTCAGAATATTTAGACATCACATAATCATT
Source organism: Vicia faba (assembly GCA_948472305.1). Taxonomy (NCBI): domain Eukaryota; kingdom Viridiplantae; phylum Streptophyta; class Magnoliopsida; order Fabales; family Fabaceae; genus Vicia; species Vicia faba. The sequence continues at coordinate 64,195 of CATIWC010001050.1, forward strand.
GTTGGAGAACATATCTTCATCAGAGGAAAAGAATTCATCTGCAGAAGCATACTCATCATCTGACACAGTCTCAGCCAAGAAATCTTCAATCACATTAATCCCATTGTAATCATCTTTATTTCCTAAAATTTTGATATTACCATTATCCAATAACAACTTAATACCCCCTTCTCACAATGGAACAACCAAGAGAATCTATGCAGCAGATCCAGCAAGACCCATAATGGTGTTCTTCTTAACCATCCATGTGATAGAAGGTAGCGTGTAACTGCACCAAATCATCATTCATATGATCCACGTCAAAAATCTGGAATTCACCGGGACATCCAAAGACCATATTCACATCTTCTTCGTACTCTGCCTTAGGCCTGATTATATGAACGAGGCCTTCGTCCATCATTTCCTGAAGATTGGCTTTTATCTTATCACACCCCTGTATATTTGTACTGCAAATATCACAACCAACATGGTCATGCGTATAATAACTAAACTCAAAGAGGTCAACATGCATCTTTACCAAATCTCCTCTAACTAGGTTGATATCAAAAATCTGGAAGTCGCCTAGACAACCAACAACCATGTTTACAACATTTTTTCCTCCATGCTTTAGAAAAGGATTATCTTTCACATTAGGGCCAACATCTTTAAAGGTTAAAAGGCCATATCTCACCATCTTTTGTACTTAGGACTTCAAAGGATAACAATTCTCAATATTTTCCCTGGTGCTCCCTGATGAAAAGCACATGTCTAGTCTGCCTTATAATACCAAGGCAAAGGTGATGGTATAGCAGGGGGTGGCCTGGTATGGACCAACTTCTTATGAATAAAATTCGGAAGAAACTATACATAGCTCATAGGAATAGAATCAAAAGCCTCTCTCTTCAGACTTTGCCCTTGATTTCCCTGAGGGGATGGTCTTTGATAGGAAATTATGGTTGAAGCTACATTGATGACTGGAGTCACATAAGCAACCTATTGATGATACCGTTAACGTCTTCTAGTTGGTATAATTTTCATTTCTCCAATAACAAAATTCATTTCACTTTATTTCTTTTGCGAGAAACTATACGATGACTTCTTTGTCCCTTCGTCTTTTGTCAAGCGCCCCTCTCTGACAGCCTCTTCCAAACGAACACCCATGCTCACCATTTCGGTAAAATCACTCGGAACACTGGCGACCATCCTTTCATAATAAAATGATCCAAGGGTTTTCAAGAAGACCTTGGTCATATCTTGTTCTCCCATAGGTGGCACCACCTGGGCAGCTACTTCGCGCCATCTCTGTGTATATTCTTTAAACGACTCCTTATATCTTTGAGACATTGCCCTCAACTGGTCACGATCAGGTGCCATGAACATATTGCACTTATACTGCTTGATGAAGGCTTCTCCTATATCATTTAAGGTACATATACTACTATTATCCAGACTCATATACCACTTCAGAGTCGCACCAGTTAAACTATCTTGGAAGAAATGAATGAGCAAATGTTGATCATCAGTGTGGGTAGATATTTTCCTGATATACATCACAAGGTGGTCACGAGGTCAAGAGTTTCCCTGGTACCTCTCAAATTCGGCCCTTTAAACTTGGATGGTACCTTTACATTGGGAACCAGGCAGAGCTGACTGACGTTTTGTCCAAATAATTCTTTTCCTCGAAGGGCCTTCATTTCCTTCTGAATCTCATTGAACTGGTCTTGAAAGTCATCCAAACAATCATAGAAACCCACACTTTCACTCGGTGGAGGAACAAGACGATAAAATTCATCATTAACAAATGACATAGCATTCACTGAAGGAGATGCATCATAGTGGATCTCATTTCTAGCAGCAGGAGTAATATGCACCACATGAGGTGCAGGAGTAGCAGCAGCTTGAACAATTGGAGTAGCTTGAGTGTCAAGATTAAAACCTTTTAGCATTAAGTTCTCCGGCATTCCCCACGGGTAACCCTGAGGCATATGATTATGAGAAACGGTAACTGGGGTAACAAAAATAGGAACTGATGGTCCTTCAGAAGAAAATGTTGTTTGTTAAGGTTGAGCAAGTGGTGGCTGATTCTGAGAAGCCACCAATGATTCTATCAAAGTAGTCATATTGGCCATACCAGCCTTCAAAGCAGTAACTTCTTCGTGTAGCTCGCGATTCTCTTGTTCAAGATTCTCCATTTTCCTCCTGGAATTAGCCCGACCATTGTACTGGTGAGATAGCCTGCAGAATGAAGTAGAGAAATTCAGTAAGACACCTGGGTATGAACAGAAATGCAAGAAATATATGCAAGATGATGTATGATATGCAATGCACATGATTTATATTATTATTAATATTTCAAGGAACTCAAATATTTATAGACAATTTGCAAATTTGAAATACTGAAAATCTCATTATAATAACTTCAAAAAAATTACAACTTTTAAGTACAAGTTTTAACAATTTCAAGTACAAAAAGAAGATAGAATCTAAAATCCTAATAAATCAAAGTTGATGAAGATCACTCCACACACTAACGTTTTCCCGTGACTCTTGAAATTTGGGCCTTCAAATACTTGTTCTCTTCTGCATACTTATCGGCAACCTCCTTCCAATCACCAGAGTTGGGAAGTAAATGACTAAGTCCTGAATAAGCTCTAGAGGAAAATAAATCCTCTTGCTTCTCCATCATCTCTACAACACGACTCTCAAGAATCTCAATTAAGTCATCCTTCTCCTTCAAGTCTGCTCGGTAGGATATTTCTAAAGTTTGACACTTATTCTTCCAAGCCTCTTTCTCCTGATGCATCCTAACTAGGGCAAGCTGAAGTTCTTCCACGTCATCCAAAAAGGCAGCAGTGGTCTTCACAAACATATCAGGCATAGGTGCCTCACGCGAATACGACATCTTCAACTGAATGGCCCTTTCTTGTACCCACCGAAGATAAGGCTCCAAAGAAACAACTCCTCTAGGTCCCAAGTCCTTTCTATTCTTCCTGTGAATATGACCCTAAGCTTTCACAATATTCTCTTTAGCTTCCTTATGATTCTCTACCTCTTTAAGAAAGAAACCACTCAGATGAACACTATTTGGCTTGTCTCTCATCGGATATCCAAGTTGTCGTCATGCAAGAACAGGATTGTAGTTAATTCCCCCTTTGTACCAAGAAGAGGTACATTGGGAAAACTACCACAATTATCGACAACCTCCACATCATAGTAAGCCAGATGATACTAAACAATATCGGAATGAGTGAGGGTCATAATCTTCAGATCCCAACGCGGTTCCTTCTTGACATCCTAGAAAGCATCGGATCGGGGTAAGTGAGAAATAAACCATTGATACAACAAAGCCGTACAGCAAATGATCATCCCTCCAAGATAAGAATTCTGAAGATGAATGGAGTAATAAGAATCTCCTAATAATGTAGGGAATTGATTCTATATCAAAAAGATCCTGATGGCATTGATATCCACGAAGTTGTCGATGTTCGGAAATGAGAACAACCCATACGCAAGTAGAGAAAAGATGCCCTCAAAAGCAACCGTACTCTTCATCTTAGCGAAGTAGTGAGATTTCTTTTTAAAAAAATTGAGCAGGTAATCCTCTAATTCCTCCTTTGGTAGTCATGTGGGCCTCAATCTGAGACTTCCCCAAATGAACTATAGCAGCAATCTCATGAGACCTTGGCTCCCCCTCCAAACCGGTGAAAAAACACAATCGGTAACAGGTAAACCCAGTAGATAAGAATACTCATCCAATATAGGCATCGAATGATAATCAGGGAAAGTAAAACATCAATACATTGGATCATAGAACTGGACCAAAGTCGAGAGAATACCCTCCTTCATCTTGAGCTTGAGAGACACGATGGATCCAGACTTCTTCTGAAAATCTTAGAACTCTCAATCCCGGGAATTAGACTCATCAAGTCATCTATCTTGGGATTCTTGAAACTGTACTTTTGAGTCTTTCTTTTTCCAGAATCCATGGTCAAAAGTACCTGAGATATTCTCAAAAAGTCAACTTTAAGTCCCTTGAACCAAAATGTCCTAAACGATGCTCATGGGTGCATGAATGCATGATGCAACAATCACACACAAGATCATAAACATGGGGGATTCATAGGTTTTACGTCACGAGCATGAGGTCAAAGTTACTACCCACAAGGTATGGTCTAAAAGTTTATCACCTTTTGAACAAGGTTCTAAAAGGTTCCCCGAGTCTACATCCTTCCTTCAGATATTACCATCATCCCGATTGACTCGGTAATTATTAATATTCTCAAGAAAAACTCGTCTAAGTGTAGTATTGCATAACAACCATTTTCGGATTACTCCATCATATTTGCCGCACTACACCTAAAAGGCCAATATGGCTTAAAGGTTCTATGGTCATCAGTTTTAACAGGCTCTCAAGTCGAAAGCAGCACGTCTTCCTGATTACTCAGTAAACGAAACTATAGTCAAAGGGGCCTCCCCTGAGTGGGGGATCTCATGTCTCCTTTTTTGGGATTACTCCCTCAAAGTTAACATGACTATACCGCCCGTCCTATCTTAAGTTTTCCCAAGTCAGGGTAGAGGACTTATAAGAAATCACCAAGCACCCTGAAAACTAGGAAAATATAGAAAAACATATATACAACATATAATATACAACAAATAATAGCTTATACACAAATAACAACGATAGGCTCAACCCACTTTAGGGATGGACCAGCAATAGGTTAATCTATCCCGAGTGAAGTCGCCATTTTTGTAGCGGTAGAAATGTTGAGACTAAGCCATTGGATTGGCTTAACTCGCACAGATTAAAAAAAAAAAGTCTCCACCGCACTTTATTATTTCCAGAGGAATGGGAAAAGAGCGAGTAACCCAAAAAAGAGGGGGAGAGAATCTAGGTAAGGGGGTTGGTTATGCAAAGGGAAGGTATTAGCACCCTAAACATCTAAGGTACTCTGCAGGAACCTCTTTGAAAATTTGTATATTTTGGCTATAAGTGTTGTATATAAAAATAGATTGTGGAGATGAGAAAAGAAATATCTTTTTATAATTTTTTCACCCGCCGAGGTTGCGAAACTTTAGTTCCTACGTACCACCTTCCATACAATAGGGGTCAGGGTACTCGTAGTTCACCTTTAAAAATTTTAAAACACAAGTGTGTTGGTTAATTTTAAGAGATGATACATTATCGTCTTATCCAAATGGAAGAACATACTTACTACCCACAATTATGAGAAAGGAGAATTTGCATCATCTCAAAGTGGAGTATATAGCTTGGATTTTAAAATTAACAAAGCCTCGCTAACACCCAAGGGGAAATATCTCACTTCACTACATATCGTAGAAGTATAGTAGCTCACATCACTACAAAGATTGACAAGAGTCTAATCTTTTTGAGAAAATTTTAAAATAAAAAGCCAAAGTGGAAAAATGATTTGAATGACATTGATTGAATTTTAGTCTTCTCACAAGAATGTCAAGGTATTGTTAAGTTGGTTAAAGTTTGATTTTAAAAATAAAAAATGTTTTTTAAAAATGCATGGACCTAAGTCCAAGTTTATTGTAAAAGTAGTTCAAGTTTAAAAACAAGAAGAGTCTTCAAAGGAGGGAGAAAATTTTTGAAATTAAAGAAGGTGGGAGGAGATGAAGGGACTATCCTAAAGCATAAGGTAAAATCTAGGGAAAGAACTGTCTAACCAACGAGAAGCCAAGACTTAACACAACGAGTCAATGTAAAATTCCCATACTTTGGATTGAAACCAAACAAGCAAGGACAATATAACCTCTTGAGAGTACCAAACTTCAAGTGCACTAAGTCTTCACAAAAATTGGGCAGAGTAACGGTTGTGTACAAATGAATTCCCAATCATAGACAAAGCATATAATAATAATAACCTGCACACAAAGAAAACAAACAACCCAATGTCTTGGGGTAAACCCCAAGAACTTCAGACAATATTGCAATAGAAGTCACAAGGTCTCAAGGTAGGTCAAGGTCTCTAATCCTAAGTCCAAGAAGTCCACAACTCCAAGATACAAGGATAGTAACCAAATAGTCCAAGTAACATTAAATTTCTTTATGGTTTAAGTGGATTATTAGGTGTCTTCAAAAAGAAATGAGAGCTTAAGTGAGTAAAAATAAAAATGACATAAAAGTAAATGCTCAAGTGAGCAAAGATGAAAATAGCATGAATTGTAAATGCTAGAATAAATGGTGCGTAAGAGTAGAGGTCAATTAAATGACCATCTTGAATGAACATCTTGAAACTTGCATTTGAAAACTCATTAGAAGATTGATAAAATCAAAGCCTCTCAACAAAAAGTTTCATTTTCTTTTTGCCAAGTATATCATTCATTTCAAGTTCTCAATGTAATAATATATGATCAATAATGTTTAAATGATTCACTTATATCAAAGTTTATAAAGATTCATTAGAGGATTGATAAGACCAAAGCCTCCTAACAATGAATCTCAAGGTTATTGGATCAAAGGTTTCAAGTTAAACATCCTTGGGCTTGTAAACTAGGGTTTGTGCCACGAATGATCATTTCTCGGGTCAGGAGAAAATTTAGCACTATGTTAAGCAATCGTAAATGGACTGATGTAGAATTTGCACCTATTTTGAGGCCCGTCAATAGCAATCTATGTGCCATGTATTTGGAGAGATGATATGTAGATCATCCTCTAACAACATATAACACAATGAGAAGGGGATAAGATAAAGAGGGAGGGGATATATTTGAAATAAAAAAATTTAATCAAACTATCATTAAAATCATCCATCCATTTTGGTGGAGTTAAACTCAACACCTAAGATCCAATGATGTTATTGAAGTTTATGATCAACCATCACATAGTCAGAATATATTAAAAAAAATTGCATTTATTGAATAAATTAAAAAGAAAAATTAATTTTTAAATTTTTTTTAAAAATGAAAATAAAAGGTAAAATAGCAAACTATATTCAAAGTATCAAAGAAAAATTTAAAAAGACCATAGAAAAATCAGAAATGGCCTCAAATATTTTTATAAAACTTTTTGGTAATTTTTTCAAACAGAAAAACATTTTAAATTGATTAAAATTATTCAAATAAATTAAAAAAGAGATCAAAAATATTAGAAGTAAAACTAAAATTATAAAAAAAAATCAAAAAAGTCAAATGACGAAAATGATTTTGATGAATTTTTCCAGAATTTAAAAATACCAAAAAAGTATTTTTAAACAATTAAAAACAAATTAAAATAAAGGAGAAATTATAAAAAAATATCAAATCTGAAAATAAAATCATGAAAAAATAAAAATCAAAAATAGAATATTTGAAAATATTTTTGTGAATTGTTTCATGATTTTTGAGTCAGAAATGAATTTTCTATGATTTTTTTGAAGTTTAAGTCAATTAAAATAAAAAACAGAAAATAAAATAACAAATAAAAAAAATGTGGACCATTTGATCATTGTCAAACCGCGTTAGTAAACATTTCCAGTGGATCTGGCGCGTTGTGCATCTCATAGACTTTATTGAATATCACACCTAATCATTTTTTATAAAATAAAAATAACTTCAAATGTGGCACGTTGGATGGAGTCTGACTCACTAAAGTAATCAGATCCTAGGGCTCACAACACGCGCGCATGGTAAAGTGAAACACCAAATCTATTTCAAAAAAATAACTTGGCTAAACGTGATTGGTTGAAGATGGACATGTCATCATCTTCAACCTCCAACCAACCTCCAATTGAATTCCACAAACTGTAAAATTAGTAATCCGAACCGATACCATTAGATTCATCTCTTCAAGACAATTATAATGATACCATCTTGCCAAATTTATATAAACTAAGCAAATATTAAATTGAGAAAATTCAGAAATAATAGCGAGCACGAAATTCTGGGATATCTCACTCAAATCTCAATGAAATTGCAAATTATAAAAAGCACGAGAATCAGAAGGATGCAGAGAGTAGAAGAGGCTTTTATTTGGCACAATTTGGTTCAGAAAACTACTTGAATGAAGCTCACAAAAATAGCTCTAATTTGTAACTTAAAATATGGCTCGACTTTCTTGGTTTCAATGTTGGAGAGTTTGTATGTTTATGGAGGATGATGAATATGTAAAGAAATTGTGAAGAGAGAGCTTGAAACTGTTAAATGGAATTTTAAATTTCTAAGTTGTGAATGAACTTTGGAAGGGTGTATTTGGATCTCAAAGCTTGCGGGAATAGGTGGAATGTGCATCTTATTTATAGGAGAGGATGAGGCAATGCTTAAGCGTGCAAATGAGAGTAATTGAGTGAATTCGTGTGAATCTGAAGCATGAGTAATATGTGACTTGCTTAGCATCAAAACTCAGCCAAAACCTGAGTTTCATTATGCTAAATGCTTTTGGAAAGTTTCTAAACATGATTAGAAGCAAAAACGCGTGAGAACTTTGTGTTTAGATGGCATAATATGAATTTCAAATTCTGACTTGGAAGAAAAACTCAACTTCAAGTAGCTGACTTTGGATTCATGGTGTGCACGATTTAGGGAACCTTAGGACCCGATTCTTGATGCATTTGAAATATAAGGTCACCATATTTGCAATGTGCCAAGAGTAAGATCAAATGGGTGCTTGAGCTAATAGTTGTGATGAGTTAAAGTTGAGAAAAAGATGTTGACTTTTATACTTAGAAAAATTCTATGTTTTTTCTTCAAAAGTGACCTATAATATTTTGAGTCCAAACAAGGTCTTCCTCTAAAATTGAGCTTTGATCATTGATGCTAGCTTGAATTAGACTTATGAAATAGAATTGTGAAACTTGAATCACTCAAAAACACCAAGTATTGAAAAAGTTATGGTCTTGCAAAATTGGTGAAAATTCATGAGATGACCTATAATCTTTTGCATTCTTAGGGCATCCTCCATTCACTTTCAAGCTTTGCACATAAAATAATAGTTGAAGTTGACATCCTTAAGATCATTGTGGAAAAAGAATAGGCTCAAGGAGATATAAATTGACCAAATTATGATCTTTTGAAGTCACATAAGGGAATTTAATGGTCTATCTAGAGGACTTGTAACCTTTCTACATAATTAGGCATCCTCCACACAAATTTTCCTTGAAACTTTTGAAGTGATTTGTTGATAACTCTTTAAAGAGAAGCATGTATTTTGAATCACTCAAAAATCTTAAAAGATGAGCAAGGTATAGCCCTTGGAAGTTCACAACCCTCCTAGAGCACCAAAATGACTTGGAAACCCCTTTCAATTTTGACAAACTTTCTTGCAAAAATACTTTTGTCATGTGAATAGAAATTGTTGAGGATGATAATGAGAAACCATAGCAACCATAACCACTCCCAAATATTATGAATTCAGGGAATCAAGCACTTGTGATCAAGAAATCAAGAACTTGTCCAATTTGGTAAAACCTCTTCATTGAACCTTTGCATCCTTTCATTTTCTTTGAATAATTGAGGTATAATGAATTATAGTATACCTTGTCATGATATCACTTCAAATTATCTTCAATGATGAAGCTTGAACCTCAATGAAACTTTGTTGAAAAGGGCATGGAAATAAACTCATGAACCTATAAATTAACTTTATGAAATGTGTTGTGCTTTCACCTATAGCATCATAACTTAGAGCAAACATTCATTGTATTTATTAGTTAAAAGTTAATCAATACAAAACATATATGATCAAAATATATAAATCAAGGTGCTTGGTCATTCCCCATAGTCAAACCTAGAGATAGGGAGAAGAACCAAACCCTTGTGTGATCTTGGTATGGTTGAGTTGATATGAGATGATAGAGGAATCTTAGGGGGGAAATTAGGGTACAATACTTACACTGCGGGATCATCCTCAGAATCCCAACACCTCTTCTCTAACGTACAATCCGAACGCAAAGTGTGCCTATATTCTAATAGTCCTGGGAACGACACCAACAATTGTTGGGCCCTGAAAAACAAAATTCAGGACATGATTGATAATAAGGAAATTGAGTTTGATCCTCCAGAGACTCCGAACGTGATTACTGCACCTATGTCGAAGCATGACAAAGGAAGAAGTGCCATTGAAGATGTTCAGTATGTTGCTGCTGTGAATGATTTGGTCACTCCTCTCTCCACAATCAAAATCAATTTGTTATAGGCCGGTTTATTTTCGGACTATGTTGAAAGATGTTATTGCTGCACAGTCCAACCCAATGGCCGCAAGTTACTGAAGAAAGGGATTCAGCGCCTGATGGATGAAAACATAATTTTGATAGAAAAAGTTCCATATATTGAAATTTTGTGCCAAGATTTGTCTGTTGTATCTGGTACTTCACTCAGGATCACTTCCAAAGGTCCTGTAAGGATTACCGCCAATCCAAAAGTTTCTCCCTTGATTATTACAACACCTGGACCCATCCCATATTCCTCGGAAAAGGTTATTCCATGGAACTATGGATCCGACGTCTACTATCATGGCGTCAAACAAGAATTGTCTGATGAAGATACTAAAGATGTTGATCCCAATGTTGACAATATTGTGGGGACCAGTAAAGCTACTAGAAGCGGAAGGATTTTTTCCCTAGAAATCTCTCCGAAAAATGTTGCTACACCTATTCAAGTCACAGTTACCAAGTCAACTTCCGAGGCTCGGGGTAAAGAGCCAATGATAGAGCCTGCCCAGACGGAGGCACCTGAGAAAACCGTAGTGGAAGACACCTCTAGACAAGAATTGGAAGAGGTATTGAAGATTATTCACAAGAGCGATTATAAAATTATTGAACAACTAGGACAAACCCCCTCCAAAATCTCCATGTTATCTTTACTGCTGTGTTTTGAAGCCCATGCACAAGCTTTAAAAAAATTCTTGAAGACTACTCACGTACTGCAAGATATTTCGGCTGATCAATTTGGAAGTTATGTGGCTAGGTTAACAACTGATAATTGATTAGGCTTCTCTGATGTTGACCTAACTTCGTAGGGGAGAAATCCTAATAGGGACATGTATGTCTCCATCGAATGCAGGGGCACTACTTTGGCTCATGTGTTAGTTGATACTGGTTCTTCACTGAATGTTTTACCAAAGGGAACTCTCGACAGACTAGATTGTGAAGGGGTTGTGCTAAAACCCAGTAATATTATATTTCAAGCCTTTGACGGGTCAAAGAGAATGGTACATGGAGAAGTGGATCTTCCTATCAAAGTGGGTTCACAGATCTTTGAATCCACCTTTTATGTAATGGACATCCTGCCAACTTATTCTTGTCTATTAGGACGCCCTTAGATTCATGGGGCGGGTGTTGTTACCTCCACCTTGCACCAGAAACTAAAGTATCCTGTAAAAGGAAAGATTGTTATTGTCTGCAGAGAAGAGGAGTACATGGTTAGTCACTTGAAATCATTCTGGTACGTGGAGATGGACGGGCAATTCATCGAGACTCCCTGTCAAACTTATGAAGTGATTTCCCCTGCTGTTGTTAAATATGTTTCTACCATTTCGAAGACCACCAGGATTCCGCATAAGATGGCTTCCTTGAAAGATGCCAAAGCTACTATAGAATAAGGTGGTTGTACTATTTGGGGTTAACTTCTTGATATCCCTTATAAATCTGAAAAGTCTTGTTTGGGCTTTACTGCAGAAGGTCAAAGGGTTGTCCTTCATGCTCGTGCTGGAAGATCTTCGTTCCATATCAGCAACAATAGAGTCAATGCTATAGAAGACACTGACAGTGATTGTGACTTCGACAGTTGGATATTCCCTACCATTGGTAACAGACTCGACAATTGGAAAGATGAAGACATTATCTTTGTTTCCTTTAGTCAGGAGTAATAGATATATTTTCGTCTTATGCTTTAAAAGATTTTGGTTATGTAACAAACAATGACTTTAAACCTGGTGTCTTACCCGGGGCATAATGGTTCATTTGTTAAGGGTTGTTAGTTCATAAACATGTGTTCATTTAATAAAAACATTGGGTGTTTTTCATTCAAATTTTTTGCTCTCTATTTTTCTCTTACTTTATTGCATTTTCAAATAGCTATGTGTTCTTACACACACCCACACACTTCATTGCATATCCACATCCACTCTGGATCTCGTTGATAACAATTCTGATATTTCCGCTGATGACTTTGAAAATCTGATCTACCAAGCCGAGGACGAAGGTGAGGAAGATTGTGAAATACATGGAGAACTTGCCAGACTCTTAATACAAGAAGAGAAGGTTGTCCAACCACATAAAGAGTTGGTCGAAGTGGTAAACTTGGGTTCGGAGACAGACAAAAAAGAAGTCAAGATAGGGGCCAACCTAGAGGGCAGTGTCAAGAACAGGTTAATTCAGATGTTACATGACTATGTTGAAATCTTTGCTTGGTCGTACGAAGATATGCTAGGGCTCGATACTGATATTATGGTCCATCGTCTTCCAATGAAAGAGGATTGTTCTCCGATTAAGAAGAAGGTTCGTCGCATGCATCCTGAGACCATGGTTAAACCTGTTCTGGACCCATTCAGCCTCTGACAACTTTGTTTCCATTATCACGCGTAAAGAGGGAATCTCAACCTCAATGGGGAGTACTGCTTCCATGCCATACACAAGAGAGAACAAGATTGCCCCTGTTGAAGTGCAGACAGAAGAACGATACCCATGCAAAGCAAAAGCGAGCATCTCATGCCAATATTTATAAGTCACAACCATTTTCTGGATGATCTTCTTGATGTTCTTATTGGCAGCTTCAATAGCCCTATTCATCTTTGGCCTGTAGGGAGATGAATTATGGTGGACAATCTTGAATTCTTTGCAAAGTTCGGTCATCATCTTATTATTCAGATTTGAGCCGTTGTCGTGATAATCCGACTTGGCACACCATACCGACATATGAGATTGTTCTTGATAAAGCGCACTACCACCTGCTTGGTAACATTAGCATATGAAGCTGCTTCCAACCATTTGGTGAAGTAGTCAATTGACACTAAAATGAAATCATGTACATTCGATGCCTTTTGTTCAATCATTCAAATCATGTAAATACCCCACATAGAGAAAGGCCATGGGGAAGAAATAACATTGAGAAGTGTCTGAGGCACATGAATCTTGTCAGCAAATATCTGGAATTTATGGAACTTCTTTGCAAATTTATAACAGTCAGATTGCATTGTCAGCCAATAATAACCTACCCTAAGCATCTTCTTCGCCATCGAATATCCATTGACATGAGTACCAAAGAAACCTTCATGGACTTAATGCATCAACTTGTCTGCTTCGTGTCTATCCACGCATCTGAGCAAGACCATGTCATAATTTCTTTTATACAACACATCTTCATTGAGGAAAAAGCTGTCTTCCAACCTTCTCAATGGATTTCTATCTTTATTCGAAGCACCAGACGGCTATTCCTGAGTCTGGAGAAAATGCTTGATATCATTATACCACGGCTTTTCATCTGACATTTCCTCTGTTGCAAACACATGATTCGGTCTATCCAAATGTTACACTATGATAAGAGGCACATTGTTCCAAGTATTTACTTAATACATAGAGGCTAGAGTCGCCAAAGCATCCGCCATCTGATTTTATCTCTAGGAATATGATGGAACTCAACTTTGTTAAAGAAGGGTAATAACCTTCTAGCATAGTCTTTGTAAGGGATCAAGCCAGGGTGACGAGTATCACATTCCCCTTTGACCTGATTTACTACCAAAGTTGAATCGCCATACACATCTAGAACCTTGATTATGAGATCAATGGCCTCCTCGAGACCCATGATACAAGCCTCATACTCTGCCATATTATTAGTACAATTAAAGGTCAGCCTTGCAGTAAAATGAATGTGTGATCAATGATGAGTAATAATCACAACACCAATTCCTTTCCCATAAGAATTCATGGCTCCATCAAATACCATACCCCACCAGGATTCAGGATCAGGACCTTCCCCAGGAAAAGGTTCATCACAATCTTTTGCTTTCAGAAACATAACATCCTCATCAGGGAAATCATACTTAATAGATTGGTAATCATCTATTGGTTTGTAAGCAAGATAATCTACCAGCACACTACTTTTTATAGCCTTCTGAATATGGTATTCAATATCATATTCAGACAATAACATCTGCCAACGGGAAATTCTCCCAGTAAGAGTAGGCTTCTCAAAGATATACTTAATTAGATCCATTTTGGAAATCAACCAAGTAGTATGATTCAACATATATTTCAGCACCCGCTTTGCCGCCCAGGCCAGAGCGCATTATGTCTTTTCCAGCATAGAATATCATGACTCATAGTCAGTAAACTTCTTGCTGAGGTAATAAATGGCATATTCCTTCTTTCCTGTTTCATCTTGTTATCCCAAAATACAGCCCATAGAATTATCTAACACTGTTAGATACATGATCAATGGTCCTTCCTTCAACAGGCAAGAGCAAGATAGGAGGTTCAAGCGTATATTCTTTAATACTTTCGAATGCCCTTTGGCAATCATCTATCTAAACACAACCCTAATCTATCTTTAACAACTTAAAGATCGGCTCACATGTTGCATTCATGTGGGAAATGAATCTGGAAATGTAATTCAGGTGCCAAAGGAAACCTCTAATTTGTTTTCAGTTATTGGTGCAGGCATTTCTTGAATTGCTTTGATTTTATTAGGGTCAACTTCAATTCCTTTTTGGCTGACAATGAAACCTAGAAATTTTCCTCATCGGACATCGAAGGTCCATTTATTTGGATTCAAGCGGAGACGATACTTCCTCAAACGCTGAAACAAATTCAACAAATCTTCTACATGCCCTTCTTCGGTCTGTGATTTGGAAATTATATCATCAACATATACCTCAATTTCCTTGTGCATCAGATCATGGAATAGGGTTATCATAGCCCTCTGGTATGTTGCACTAGAGTTCTTCAACCCGAAGGGCATCACTCTGTAACAGAATGTTCCCCAGGGTGTGATAAACATTGTTTTTTCCATGTCCTCAAGAGCCATTCTTATTTGATTATATCCGGAACAACTTTCCATGAACGAGAATACTTTTAATTTTGTTATATTATTAACCAACATATCAATATGTGGCAATGGAAAGTCTTCTTTTGGACTAGATTTATTTAGACCTCTGTAATCTACGCACATGTGAACTTTTCCGTCTTTCTTTGGTACAGGGACAATATTGGAAATCCAATGAGGATACACTGATGTTACAAGAAAATTGGCATTAATTTGCTTTAATACTTCTTCTTTGATTTTCACTGCCATATCAGGGTGCGTTCTTTGCAATTTCTAATTGACTGGTGGGCACTCTGGCTTCAATGGAAAATGATGCTCCAACATATCAGTATCTAAACCAGGCATATCTTTGTTTGACCAAGCAAAGATGTCCACATACTCTTTCAACAATTCAGTCGACATGCTCCTCACGTTGGGATGCAACAATGCTCCAATCTGGACTTCTTTTGGCTCTTCCTCTGAACCCAAATTGATTGTCTCCAACGGCTCTTTATACGGCTGAATGACACTTTTCTCGCGCTCGATCAACCGTGAAACCTCTTCTGGAATCTCATCATATTCTTCTTCTTCGGCCCCATACACAGGATATTCAAAGTTGGGAGAGGGTGAAGGGTCATTTTATTCTGAGGAACTCCTATGGGGAATGTTGATTTATGCTTGAGGATAAGAGTTCAGGAACATTAGTGTTCATTGCTCTACTGGGGAATTTAATTATGCCGACTCATCTGGGGAGGATAAGGTTAAACATTATCTGGTTCGGTTTCAGAATCCGTAGCAACTCTTTGAGGATAGTGGTTGGACTGCCCTTTGTTTGAGGTGAAAATCTTGTCGGTGATTTGCAGTACTTAGAAAGACAGACTCAAGCTGGGGAGAGTGTTTTCCTTTCGGGAAATAAACCTTGTTGGGGAAATAAACCCTGTTGGGGAAATAAACCCTAAACTTACTGGAGAAACACTTTGCTGAGGAATACCCTTGCTGAGGAAATGAGCTCTGCTGGAGAAAAGAGCTTTGCAGGGGATTTTACCGTTTTGGAGGAATAATCTCGGCTGGGGAAGAGAATTCCTATGAAATTTGCTGACACCATAATCTTTGTCAAGGATTGGGACTCCAATGGTTAGCGATGTTGCCAGAGAATAGATCATACTCCTTTATCCGCTAGGGTGATCTGCTAGTGAGTATGATTAGTGCATTCCAATTTGCATGAAATGTATCTTTCTTGAAGATGAGTTTTTGAAGGTAGCTATGTGGGAATTTATGGATGACTTGCATATCATCTCAACTTCTAGAGCCCTCGGTAAATGTTGATCAGGGTGATAAGTCTTCTACTGATAGACAAGTGATGAGGTAACAGGAAATAGCCGTACGCTTTAGTCCCTAACTTTTTCCTGGACCGCCTTTTCAAATTTTCAGTCCACCGGGAAACCCAAACTTCCTTGAGAAACACCAAACCCTAGTTGTGGACCAATTTCTTAGGAGGAGAATTTGTCTGATCAATTCTTGAGTCATCTTGAGCAAATGAGGACCTCATGAGAATTTCTTGAATAAAAATGGGAGGAAAAATTTTGGGATACAACAAATACTCCATATGCTTTACTGTTTGTAGAGTATCCCAGAAAAATTCCTTCATCACTCTTAGCATCCAACTTCCTTCTTGGCTCACGATACGCCAAAACATAACATTTACTTCCAAAGACATGGAAATACTTAACAATTGGCTTTCTTCCTCTCCATAATTCATACAGAGTAACAGAAGTCCCAGTTTTGAATATCACTTTGTTGTGAATATAACAAGCAGTGTTTATGGCTTCAACCCAAAAGTGAAGGGGCCATTTCTTGGCATGAAGCGTAACTCTGGCACACTCTTGAAAAGTCATGTTCTTTAGCTCAACCATATAATTTTGTTGAGGAGTGGTGGGTGAGGAAAAATCATGACTAATCCCTTCAGAAGTAAAAAATTCCTCAAACTTTTTGTTCTCAAATTCCTTCCTGTAGTCACTTATGATCCTGACAACACCATAGTCCTTTTCTCTTTGAACCTTGTGGCATAATTCTTTAAACACTTAAAACACCTTAGACTTATCTTTGATTAACTTCACCCAAGTGAATCTTTAGTAGTCATCAACAATAACATAGGCATACCTTTTTCCTCCAAGACTTTCAACCTGCATAGGTCCCATCAAGTCCATATGAAGAAGCTCTAGAACTCTAGAGGTGGCAAGATGTTGAATCTTCTTATGGGACATCTTTGTCTGCTTTCCAATTTGACATTCACCACAAATTCTCCCTTTATCAATCTTTAGCTTGGTAATATCTCTAATAGCTTCCTTTGACAGGATCTTCTTCATTCCCTTAAGATGTAGATGTCAAAGATTTTGATGCCATATGTTTACTTCATCATCCTTTGACAATAAACATGTTGAGAAACATTCTGGAGAATTATATAGGTAAAAGTTGTCTTTTGACCTGGTTCCCTTCATAACCACTTCATTCTTATCATTTGTAATCATGCATTCAGATTGAGTATAGTTAACTTTGAGACCTTGATAATAGGATTGACTGATACTTCTCAGATTTGCTGCTAGACCTTTTACAAACAACACATTGTCGAGATTAGGTTGTCCAGCATAATCCACCTTTCCCACGCCTTTGATTTCACTCTTTGACCTATATCCAAAAGTGACATAGCTAGTGGCACGTGGTTTAATGTCCACGGGGAACTTCTTAACATCGGTCATGTGTTCGGAACAACCACTATTGAAATACCAATCTTCTCTAGTTGAGGCTTTGAATGAAGTGTAAGCTACCAGTCCATATGAATCATGATGAGGAGCTCCTATTGACTTGGCCTTATTATTAACATCTTTCCCTATGTAAGGAGTCCTATGGTAGGAATATCCATACAGTTTGTAGTAGGAGGATTTCGAATGACCATGAAATCAACAATGGTGACATCTTCATGGTTGATACATGGGACTATAGTATCTTCTGTGATGTCTCGGCAGATGTTGGGACATGTGCCTTGACATCTTCTTTTCTTGTTTCAATTTTTGGAATCAAACTCCACAACTTGCTTGTGGTTCTTCTCAGCTTGATTATTGTAACCAATACCCTTCATATTTCCAGCATTATTCCAAGTCTGAAGAATCTCATTCAGCATAGCAGTGCCATTGTTTAGAATTCTCACAGATTTTGTCATATTTTCAAACTTTTATTTATGCACTATTACCTCATCTCTAAGATTTGTAATGATATATATGTGCTCTTCTTTCGCTATGTCCAGTTGAGCAAAAAGTATCTTTTGCTAAACTATTCATTGACCCATCCTCTTATTTTTGAGGCACATCTCTCTGAAGCCAATAGCCAGTTCACTAACTATGATTCTCCAACATATGATTCTTTATCAGATTTATAGGATTCTTTATCACATCCACAAATTCCAGTCAAGGCAGTCACCTGCTTGGTTGAATATTACTCGTGATCACTTTCATATTCTCCATCATACCATGACACAAATAAATTATTTCCTTGATTTTTGAGATAGGTGGCACATTCAATTCTTATGTGTCCATATCCCACACATTCATGACATTGAACACCTTTCCCTTGATTTGGCTTTTCTTCAAATCTTGACTACCTTCCCAAGTTCTGGTTTTTTTTATTTTGTATGACATGTTCTTAGCACCCAACCTGGACTTCTGCAACACCCTACTAAATTGTCTCCCCAGCAGCACCAGATCATCAGAAACTCCTTCTAAGTTCATGTTTCCTATATCCTATGAGTCTTCAGCACTAGAAGCAAAAGCTATGCTCTTCTTCTTTTCATACTTTTCATTGATAGCATACTCAAAAGTCTTAAGTGAACTTACAAGTTCATTTACTGTCATGGTGCTTAAATCTTGGGATTCTTCAATAGAAATTACCTTCATGTCAAATATCTTTGGAAGAGATCTTATCATCTTCTTGATTAACTTATTCTCTGATATCTTCTCTCCCAGTTCTTCTGAGTCATTAACAATATCTAGAATAATCATGTGAAAGTCCTGGATATTTTCATCCACTTTCATCTTCAAGCTCACAAATTTGGTGGAGAGAAGTTAGAGCTTTGCCAATTTAACCTTAGGGTTTCCTTCATGAACCTTCTCCAAGGTCTCCCATGCAACTTTTGCGTGTTTACAATTATTTATCAGCTTGAAAATATTTTATCAACTCCGATGAATATGGCATACAGTGCTTTGGAATTTCCTTGAGATAATGCCTCATCATTATACTCCCAATCTTCCTCAGGCTTCAACACATCAGTAGCCTCCCCTTCTGCATCCAAAACCATTGTAGGATCCCATCCTTTGACAACATTTCTCCAAGCTTTGTCACCTAAGGATTTTATGAAGGTTTCCATACGAGGTTTCCAACTGTCATAGTTGGTACCATCTAAAATCAGTTATTTAACCACAGTTCTAAGATCCTTGTCCATTGCACCAAAAAGTAACTTCCCTGAATCTCACCCAGAGTCAGAGCAGGATGTCTGCTCTGATACCAATTGAAATTATGGTTATCTGATCTTGGATGTCCTAAGAGATGTCGAGACACCGGATCCCACTTCACACGCAACTATAAGATGTATGGACAAAATAAACAGTGCTGAAAGTAAATAACATATGATATGTTTACCCAAATCGGAACAACCTTCCTACTCTAGAGGCTACCAAGACAGGGACGAAATTAACTAGATAGTATCAATTTGTAGACCTCACAGCAAACATCTCAGTTTACAGCCTACGCACTTAATCACTATCCACTACTTAACTTCTACCTAAGACTCACCTAGGTATTAGTCCCTCCTTAAATCCCTCTTCAATTACACTCAGCAATTGGAGAAACTCTAAACACAATTAGAGCACAAAAAAATACACACTTCTAAAACACATGAAACTCAATGCTTAAAAGCTTATGATAATTGACAAACAAATGTTCAATGCTTAAAAGTTTATGAAAATCGGACAGAGAACTTATAACCCAACAATAAGGATTCTAAAACCCTAACACAAATACACACGTAAGTTCTACCTAATATTAGGTATACACCAGTCTATTTATAACTTTATTCAAGACTGGGTTGGGCTTCAAAACCGTTATAGTGAGGCTGCACAAAGTCTGCAAAATCTTCTCCAAGAAAATAGGTCTTCAATCATTAGTTTCCTATAATGTCTCCATATTTAGAAACTAAGCATATCTTTGAAAACCAACAAAAATATTCTGATTTGTCAATCTTGGACACCACATAAGCTAATTGAGTATTCCCTGAATATTCAGTAGCTAACAAATCAACTGAACTATAACTGTCAGTTGTTGCAGATGCGATGTCCTATGTCCTTGTTGGGACATCTTACTCGGCATGTTGAAAACTGAAAGTTGGAACATCTTGTTCAACATGCTACTGCCAAATTAATTTTACGAAAATGTGTGCCGATCATAATTTCAGAGAAATAATAATTTATCCCGAAGAAGGGAAAGGAAAATATTGAGTAAATCTGAGAGGAAAACATCAAATGTTATTTATCGCGAAGAAAGGAAAACATCTAGTTGTACTCAACAGGGTTCCCTGTTGTTGTTCTAGCCAAAGGGTATGTCTATCTAAACTTACAAGCTAAAGGAATGCAGGAATGCAAAAGAAAAATACAGGGAAAACAAAGGTTTTAAATAGTTGCGCTCGCTTAGTCCCTGCAACCTAATGCCTACGTATCCTGTTTAAGGAATCAGAGCACGGTAGTTCGGCTCAAAATTTTTTGTTTTTTAAAAGAAAGATGTTAAGTTTCGCATTCTACTGCATCTCGACCTTTGGAGATTTAAGCATTATCGTAGAAAGAAATTAACATGTTCTTACCTGAAAAGGTTTTCTTAAAAGAAAGGCTCGGAGGCAATAGAGTTTGAGTTGGTTGAGTGTTTTTGGTAGGAAATTCCTCAAGTGGTACCCTGGGGGGGGGGGGGGGGGGTACTTGAGTCTGTTTCCTTTAAGTTTTGAAAGTGTTTGAGACACGTATCATGCTAAAGTATGACATGAAGACCCTTGGATGATTGAGTCAGATGCCTCATATCCAAAGTCATATTCATGTACTTAAGGCTCTTGGCGTATTACACGTATCTTTATTCATTAAGTGTTTTGAGTTTTCTTAAGAAAAAGGTTTTAGTTTTAGAGATGCAAGAGGGGAATGAAAAATCTAAGGGAAATTATATTCCTAATGTTCTCATGCAATGGTGGTCCTAAAGTTAGGATACACTAAATCCTACCTAATGTTCTCATGCTTGGATAACAATCCTAGAGTCTACTTAATTCAAACCTAAATTGAATCAAGAGTCCTAAGGGAACATGGGGTCTCACAAGAAAAGATAGTGTACAAGTAACACAACGGATACCTAATCAAGCAATAGGCGAGCAATCACACAAACAAAGAGAATGTACAAGTAACACAAAGGATTCCTAAACAAGAAATATGCAAGAAATGAGAAGCAATCATGACATGCTACAAGATAAGCTCAAAGTAGGGTACCTAACCTGAATTAGGTATTAATTAATCATAAACAAACAATAGGATGTACATTTTATCGTGACAAACACGTAAGAGAAGTAATATATCCTAAACATGCAATAGGATGAGAATGTTATCATGACAAGTGTTGTACCCCAAAATTTTCCCTCTCATTTATCAAGTATTTTCTCACAAGATCTCCTTTGGTTCAAGACTGCACTAGGGTTGATCAGCTCAAGACACCTCCTTAAGCATTAATGACTGAAATTAGGGTTTGAGATTGCACAAGGATAATTGAACTTTTAATGCCTCATATGACTTTCATGGATCATTATGGACCCTTGAGATTTTCTCATGTGAACTTTCAAGTCATGGATTACATTTTTGCTCAGTCAATTGATCAGTTGACCTAAAAATCAGTTGTATTGGGGAAAAAGTCAACTGGGGCCAATTTACAGTCAAAATTCATAATATTTTATCCATATAAACATTGTGAACTCATATATGTCATTTGATCAAGTTTGGACCATAATTCCTCAAGAAAATTGATCAGATCATCAAAAGGGCAAAATGGTCAAAATTAGGGTTTTGACTGAGAAAGGCAATTTCTGATTTTTGACCTAGCAAATGGTTAATTGGTTTGAGACATGATCTAAAGGTTTAAAATTCATTATTTTTACCTAATGGTATGACTCAAAACTTCCCTCAAGATCAATTGATTGATAATTGATTTTCAGTCAACTGATCAAAAGTAAACTAATATAGTGAAAAGTCAAACTTTGACTATTTGGTCAAAACCAAGTATCAAAGATCATAATTCATCAAAACGTGTCAAAATATGAATCTTGTTCATCAAGAAATCAAAAATTTAAGATTTCATTTTGAAAAGTCAAAGTTTCCAAACTTAGAAATTTTTCCAAGTGTTGAAAACTTCATATTTTTCACAACTTTGAGCCATTTTTTCACCATGATGCAAGATGATTCAAAGGAAACTTTCAACATGAAAGTTGTAGATCTCAATGAGATATAAAAAATTGCTTTACACAACTCCTCCTAGAAATTCTTGGATTTCAAGTTATTAATCCATGAAATCATGGCCATGAAACTAAACACTTAGTGAAAATTTTGCCCTAGTTAGGCAGATTTTTGGTACTAACTTCATACCAACTTTTCACATAGCTCCATTTGGAATTTGAAAAATTGATTCAAATAGGGGTTGTAGAGAATGTTACAAGCTTTCCAAAATTTCCAAGAACTCATTGAGATCATGTTTTAGTAGGGAGAATCGAAGAGATGAAGTTAGGGTTTTCAAACATGAATTACAAGCCATTTCATGATGAACAAGAATTCAAATCCAAGCCTAGGCTGCATAATCTTTGCTTTACAGGCCTCAAACTTGTTTGTCACTCCATAATTAAATTTTTACACAGCTGTTAGAGCTTTAATCCAAGCACTTGAGTCTTTATCCAAGTTACATTTCCATTTATGGCACAAAGTAACCATTCCATTCTTGTAAAGAAGCTTTAATCACAAAGTCAATGCATAGAGCTTTGCACTTGTTCCTTCTGATCACAAGAAATTTCAAAGGCAAAAGCAACATGTCTATAGCCTCCCAAAAACTCAGGCCATGCTTGTACTATGCCTTGAAACCATGTTTTCACTTTTCTTCAAAATCAAGTAACATAGCCATAACTCTACATCTTGTGCTTCTGACCTCCTCAAGTAATCTAACCTTTTCCTTACTTATGCACAAGCTATTTGAAATATAACCTAGGAATGGACAAGCTCCAAAAACTTCCCCAAACTCATAAATGTATCACAAACCACCATTGTTTCATTTTCTGACCAAGAACTTCAAACTTCCATTTCACCCGTGCGTCTCTTGGCCTTTTTCTTCCAAAAGTTTCCAAACATCGTACATAAGCCATCCCTATCCTTGTTACACGACTGTAGCACCATCTTCACCCATTTCTAAGTTCAAAAACAGAGCATCACAGTTGGACTTCTCCAGACCATTCCAGCCACCTTCAGCTCAAGCCAACCATTGCATTAGCTTCGTAGAGGTACAAGGAAGCTAACTTGATCATCACCATCACTTGAAACAAGCTCAAACTCATTTCACGATTTCCAGTTTTGAGGTATTTTTCATGAACTTCTATCTCATTATTTAGGCATTGTTAGGCTTGCATTTGTGAAGATAGAATGTAGATATCATTTCCTGAAACTAGACATGTCCATAGATTTCATTTATGTTACTTAAGCATGGAGAATTTTGAGTTTGAACTTGCTGAAACGTTTAGGTCAGAGTTTGGTACTTTCATAAATTCATCCTTGTCTTTGAATGTTAGCTTAAATTAGTTACATGGTTGGATTCGTGTTGGAAAAATGCACAAGTTTCATGTTTACATTTTTTAAAATGGTTGAGGAATAAGAAAGTTTGAAATCCTTTGGCTGGAGGTTGAAGATGAAGTACAGTCATGGAAAAATATGTGTTATATATTGTGATCGGTGGATCTGGAACTGACTGTTTAACGCTGGTTCGCGAAATGTCGCGGAAGCAAGAGTCGCCACCGTCTTTTATTTTCTCCAAATGGAAAGGACAAAAGCACAGAAAAAATTCCTTAAAGAGATATGCTCTCGGTTCGGGAGGTAGATTATAGAAAGGGAAGGTATTAGCACCCTTTCTATCCATGGTTATCCATGGGCTCTTAGATACTCGCTCATTGTGTTTTCAAAAATGGTTGTTTGCTTTTCAATGTGGGTTTAAAAGTTTCTTTGAAAAAAATTTCAGATCGACTCATACGTCAGAGTGTTTGAAAAGTTTGTTTGAAAGCTTTTGAAAATGTGTTGGTGTGAAAAGTATTTTGTTTGTTTTTAGATTAGAGCAAGTATCCTTGAGAACCTACCTACCCTAAGGAATTCGTCTGTGTAGATGTCCTTAAAAGTAGTGCCATCCCACCATTGAGAGGTAGGTAGCACCACCGTTGGAGGTGTTCGGGTCAATTCGAGTTTTAGGGACGTGGTGATCACCAGAGCAATGGGAAGACACCTTAGAAGCTACCCTCATGCCAGGTTCCCGGATCATGAGGACTTACTAAGACATCCTCTACTCGACGATCACCTTTCGAAAGGCAACAGTGAGGCGTACCCTAGGGGTGGTGTGTGATTTGTGTGTCAGATTCATTTGCATTTATCTTGTCATGTTTGAAGTGTTCTACGCTTGATTTTAATTAGGGCCATTCATTCTTGCATGCATATTTAACAGTTATAAATTACGGGAAAATAAATCTAAGACTATTACAAATGGCGCGGGTCCACATCGCCAAAATTAAACCGGACCCGATTTGACGAAAAAATAAATAATGCGAAGTAAATAAAGTGCGAAAAGTAAATTACATGGCTTAGGGACAATTACATAATTATAATGAGCAATACAGTAAATGCGCAAAAGAAAGTAATTAAAACAAAACTAGGGCGTTGGACCCTTTTGCAAAAATTAAATTACAAGAATTAATTAATTAGAATTAAATAGGGAATTAGAATTAAAATTCAAAAAGAAAATGTTTTTTAGATTTTTATGTTTTTTATTTATTAAAAGAAAAAAAAGAGTTAATTGAAATTAAATTAAACGGCAAACCCTAATTCTAATATTTTTAATTATTAAGAAAGAATTAAAATATGATCTAAGTTAAACCCTAATTTATTTATGTACAATTTTAATTATAAAATAAATAAATAATGATTATTATTGTAAAAAAAAGGAAAAATATTAAAAGGAATAAAAAATATCCATTAACCTAACTCTATTTTTTTGATTTTTTGTTATGGAAAAAAAATATAAATTAAACCTAATTTGAAATTAGTTTATTTACATGCTAATAAAATAATTATAATAAAATAAATATTATTTTTTTGGTCTTTTTCTGATTTTTTTATATTTTTGTAGAAAATAATTACTGAATAAAATAAAATAAGAATTGAAAAGATATAAGGGAAATAAATGAAATTTCAAACCATGGTGGGGTGTTGTCCCAAAATTGGAGGTCAGGCCTTAGAACATTGGCCCAATAAGCATGCCATTTGTTGACTTTTTGGATTGGGTGCTAGTGCATTGACCACGTTCACCATAGGCCTGGGATCTGAGCCCTTGGTCTGCCTATCCTGGACACGTGTGTGATTGGATGGTGATGGTATATCATACGCCTATATTACTGAAGCGCATAGGAGTTTCGTTGGAAAAATAATATGAAGATTTGTAAGACCTGGGGTTTGAACCCAGGTCATGAGGGTTATCAATGTGTCCACCTGCCAACTGAGCTATCATGTTCATGTTAATATAATATATCAAATAAATAATAAAAGATGAAATTGATTAATGGCCACTAAGCAGCACAAAAGCGCGCGCTGTTTTGAATGGACGTATCACGTTCCAACACGTCTTCGTCTCCTCCATATGCCTGAAAGTGGAAAAACATAAGGCAACGGTTTAGCAATGTCGCCTAAGGCCATATACCAAGAAATAGCGAATAGACCCTCGACGCTCATAAATTGAGCGCGAGGGTTGGAATCTCTTCGTCCCTATGCTCTGAGTACAACCATGGCAATGAGGACGTCCAATTTTGCTGCATTTAGAAACCCCTAATTCTGAAGCTGAGAAACCCTAATGCTTGTTAATGGCGAAATCGCGTGGATGGCATGAAAACTCAATCAAATACGATGGTTAGTTCACAAACTTCATAAGAAGCATGAATATACAAACAAAAATGCAAAAAGATGTCTAAATCATGCTATGCGATTTCAAGATGTTCTTGGTACAGTTTGAGTTTGTGATACCGTTTCAAGGTGTTTTGCTTGATGTTAATGATTGGCACGCATTCAGAATCACCCAAGGAAGCTATTGGAATGGAAGTTGAAGCTTGAATCTACCTCTAAGGCACTTTTCAGTTTTGAGTTTTTTATGAAAAATTCCAATATGCCATGGAGTTATGGGGCGCAGCTTGCAGTCTTATGCTTTTTGGTTTTTGATCCTGAGTATATAGCCAAGCTTTTAGGTTAAGAATATTACACAAAATCTCATCAATTCATTATTTGAAGATTTTATTTGCTTAATATCTTTTCCAATCTTTTTTCATGTTGTTTTTTGTTCAATCATGATCCAATCACACCAAAACTTGCCATAATCAATTAAGCACGAAATATTGAGATTAGAATGTGCACAAAAAGATTTTTTTAGGTTAGTTTGATATTTTTCATATATTAAAATCATTTAAATGAATATAAATTAATATTAATTCAAATAAATAATTAAAAAATATGAGAATACTTCCCTTTGGGCCTAGTGGTCGTGCATAGGCTTGGCATGAAGAAATTTGGAAGGAAAATAGGCCCATTTGCATTTTTAGGCCTTTTGCACCAATGTTGACTTTTCAAAATTCCTAAAAATTTCCCAACTTCCACAAGGCATAACTTGGTCAATTTTTAAGCTTTTCACATGTTCTTGGACATTTTGGAAAGGTCTTTGAGTCCTTTAATCAATGCCTTTGGTCCCATGTCATTTTGATTTACCAATCTCAAGTTATGGTCTTTGACTTAAAGTCACTTTTTGTTGACTTTTGAAAATGACCTATAATGTTGAAATTGATAACTTTTTGTGAGAGCATTTCTTGGACTTGGAACATGAAGATGAATTGTAGGAAATGTCTTTCTCTTCAAAATGAGCTTTGGATGGAATTTTTCTGATAATCCATGTGAAAGTTATGCCCTGGTCAATTTCAGTTGACTTTTTCAGCTGTCCAAATATAGCAACTTTTGCATCTTTGATGATTTCTGAGCCAAATTTTGAGAATCATGATCAAGCATTGATCAAATGAGGTTTGTGGCTTCAAAATGATGTGTTGACCAAAAATTTGAACTTTTGACTGTCAAATGACCATTTTGCCCCTACAGTTGACTGTAGTGCAATCTAGGGTTTTGACTGTGCAATCTTGAGCTGAATGCCTTGAAACTTGATATGAGGATGCTTGACCATGTTTGTAAGCATATGAGACTTGATTGGGCCTTTGAAAAGTTCATTTGCTTGACCAGAACTCAAACCCTAGTTTTGACTGTATAGGAGACAGTTGAACTGCATAGCCCTTGGAGAATTTTGTGACCTTGACTTGACAATTCTTGATGAATATGGGAGGGCAAATTTTGGGGTGCAACAGTTGCCCCTGTTCAATCTTCTTAGACCTGAGGATGCAGATTGGCTGGCGTGCCTTTCGTAATCCGAGGGTAGAAGATGATTGGACACTAGAGTGCCCAGAAATTTGCGCTCACATAGTAGCAGTGATGGGGGAATGGGCTTATAGATGCCATTTGGAGATTGCTGGATAGGGTGATGGGCTTATAGATGCCATCTGGATGTTGATCGCGTAGGAGTTTCCTTAGCGAGAACCTGCATACCTGCAAAAGAAAAATGAGTACCTGACACGTTGCAGGAGCTGATTTTTAGATGCTTGGTATAGATGTGTCCTGACTGGTTACAGGAGCCGAATCTGGAGCTTCAAACGCTGATGAATGAACCAGGGATGGTTACTACCTTAGCATGAATGATAAGAGAACCTTGGTTGACTTTAATCTCAACAACGCTCGTTGAGAAAATCTTGGCGGGAATTACCATCTTTGCAATATTGGGAAGAAAACCATAAGCTATTATAATCTGAAAGGAATGATCAACTCACACTCATCGTCGGAGAGGGAAACATCTGAAAAAAGGGATCACTACCTCACACACGCTGGAGAGGGAACCATAGGGAGAATATCACCTCACACTCATCGTCGGAGAGGGAAACATCTGAAAAAAGGGATTACTACCTCACACACGCTGGAGAGGGAACCATAGGGAGAATATCACCTCACACTCATCGTCGGAGAGGGAAACATCTAAAAAGGACTTGTGGAAGCAGCATCAGAACGTTACCATATCTGGTTTACATCTGAAACTATATCTGGAAGGAAATCTGGAAGCAGTATCAGAACGTCACCATCGCTGGGTTTACATCCGAAACTATATCTAGAAGGGTTTCTTGAAGCAGTATCAGAACGTCGCCATCGCTGGGTTTACATCTGAAACTATATCTAGAAGGGTTTCTTGAAGCAGTATCAGAACGTCACCATCGCTGGGTTTACATCCGAAACTATATCGAGACGGAATTCTGGAAGCAGTATCAGAACGTCACCATCGCTGGGTTTACATCTAAAACTATATCTAGAAGGAAATCTGGAAGCAGTATCAGAACGTCACCATCGCTGGGTTTACATCTGAAACTATATCGAGAAGGAATTCTGGAATCAGTATCAGAACGTCACCATCGCTGGGCTTACATCTGAAACTATATCGAGAAGGAATTCTTGAAGCAGTATCAGAACGTCGCCATCGCTGGGTTTACATCTGAAACTATATCGAGAAGGAATTCTGGAATCAGTATCAGAACGTCACCATCGCTGGGCTTACATCTGAAACTATATCGAGAAGGAATTCTTGAAGCAGTATCAGAACGTCACCATCGCTGGATCATATCTGAAACTATATCTAGAAAGAATTGCGTTAGTTGATAATAATCATTTTTGTATTGATCTTTTTCCTGAAAGGTAGAACATAATTGTATGCAAAATCATGATGCATTAACTGTATGTCTTCAAAATCAATGAGATTCGTGCCATATGATGCATATGCATGCTATAATGTACGAAGATGTGACGTTTTATGAATGTATGTTTTTGTCTAGGGAAAATAAATCCTTGACGGGTGCCGGGAAGTCGCATCCTGGGCTGATGTTGAAAAATAGCTTTGCTTCCGCTGGGGCGGATAGCTGCAAGTATACCGGTAGGAGAAGATAACTCCGTTGAGGAATAAACTTGGCAAATGAAATAATTCTGCGGGAGAAAAGATACTCTAGCGATCATGCTGGGAAGTGCTACTCTGTGGGGATAGCGATGCTTTGCTGAGTTGATGAAGATAACTCCGCTGAGGATACCTTGCTGTATTGGAAGTATGAATGGACTTCGCTGGGGATAAGAAGATTTTGTCGAGGACGCTCTTTCCGTGGCTTTTGGCTGAGTATAACCCAGTTATATCCTGTTAAGGAAATAACTCTTTAAATCAAGCCGGGCGACGCGTTCGTGCCTTGAGAAGGGTAAGCTTCCGTAACTTACTGGGGGTACGCTTACTGCTTGGGGATATGAATTCCAAATTTCCTGGGGAACTTGGGTTGGACTCTCCTGGGGAGGTATTGACTGTATTGGTTACGTTCTTCAACAGGACCTACCCTGATGCCTTGGAGGATAGAACGATCAGATTGCTTAGACCACCCATTATTGCCCCTGTTTCTATGGGGGAGGCACCTGTGGGATGCTGATAATTGTTGAGGGCCAAACCTTCTTCAGGTAGGCAGGTGACAAGATGACAGGACATAGTCGTACGCTTTGATCCCTAACTTTTGCCTGGACTGCCCTTCCGGGTTTTCAGTCCACCGGGATACCCATTTTTGCCCAAGCCGCCTTTTCAGGTTTTCGACTTGCCGGGTGTACAGATTTTTCATTTCATCCCTTCATTTTGCCCGAACCCTTTTGGTTCGCCGGGATGCCCTTATTTTTGCCTAGGTATGTCAACCTAGCGGGTCTTTGATTTTGCGTAGTATTCTTTTCGACTATGTCCGTTCTCTTAGAATGTAGGGAGTTGCCCCTGGCTGTTTATGTTGCCATGTTACCAGAAGATGTCCGATTGGGCAAGATTCATTGTTGGAATGCCCTAAGTGACTCAGGCAGAGATTTGCCCCGGGCTACTTGGCCTTTTGAGAGATTCTCTGGATCTTGACTGGACTGCCCCAGATGATAGACCATGATCATGCCATGCCCCTTGATTGGAAGTGTTTTGTTCACTAGGCATTCGTCGTGCGAATTTCTATGCTGTTCAAACAAAAAGTCATATGCAAACAAAGTTATGTTAAAAATGCAACGCTTATGTCTGTCTCGAAGATTTTGAAAATGCATTCCTTTTTTTTTCATAAAACAAGTGAATGTTTGTAAAACGTGATGTCAACTCCGTATTTACCGTAAGCCTTAAGGAGTCAGGATACCTTTCGTAACAGTATGCTTTCGAACTAACCCATGCTTCAGCTAGGACTTTTAAGGGTTATAACGTGGCCTGGTTCACGGTTTAAGAAACAAAGGATAAAGGCTCAAATTTATTTGTACCCACCCGCTCTTCGTGATGTTCTCCAAACCTAAACTCAGTTGATCGTGCGTTAGACCTTGTTTGAGTCTTTGCTTTGATGTTCCAATAATGGTCCAGATGTTGATGACTTATTTTGAATGGGCAGTCACTCCTTTTTGTTGAGGGTTTGTAAGACCTCTTTCTTGTCTGATTTTTGTTATCCCTTTCTTTTTTGCCTGAACTGTTTCCTTTTTTGGAATTACAGTCAGCGGGATGCCCCAGTTTCATAAGTCCCCTTTGTAGGTTTAGACTTTTTGGGCTTTTCCTTTAAAAAAATTTTTGATAGTGACTGCCTGTCCTTTTGATTGTTCTGAACCATTACGGTCTTTGTTCATTTTTGTAAAGATCTCTTCGGTGCCATTCGTCATGCACTTGGATCAACTGAGAGAACTACCCTGCCCCAGGTTATGATTAAGGGTTTTGATTTTCGAAAATAAAACTCCTACTTCTTTGGCTCGAAGGGGTTGACGAGGGATTATCATCCTTATAACTCCAGTGTCTAGGAATTGAAACAATGCCTGTACCTCCTCAGCGGGGGTCTGTTCAAAAGCATACTGTAATGATGGTATCGTTTTCGTCATCCTCCCTCAAGAGGCTCAGAATTATTAACCAAGAGTTGACATCAGAAAAAATATGAAAAGAATATAACAAAAATAATTGTATTAATTCCCCAAAACAGACATATGCGATGCATTGAAAAAATAAAAGAGTTTGCTATGACATTAATTGTTTGTTTAAGCAAAGAAAAATACAACTCAAAAATTCAAATAAACAAGAGGTCTTCAATGATTGGGCAACGGAGCAGTGATTATGTTCGGAGTCTCAGACACTTCAAACTGAATCTCCCCGGCGTCGATCATGTCTTGAATTTTGTTCTTGAGAGGCCAGCAATTGTCTGTAGTATGCCCCGGGCTATCCGAATGATATGCGCACCTATCGTTGGGATGATAGTTGGGTGCAGAAGTGTTCGGATTCCGAAGAGGAGCCCTTAAGGTGATCAGCCCTGTCTTCAACAGTTGTTGCAGGGCTTGGTCCAGCGACATGTTGAGTTTGGTGTACTGCCTTTTCTCCTTGCGCTGTTGCCCCTGTCCTTGTTGAGTAGGTCCGGGATTGGAAATCTGGATTGCCCCTGCCTCATGACGGCCTTTTGTACCGTGCACAGCGTTGGATTCTTTCTTTCCATGATGAGGCTTTTTATCAGAGGGTGCAGCCTCTTGAATTTTCCCAGACCGGATACCAGCTTCAATTCGCTCTCCAGTCAAGATAAGATCTGTGAATCCAGCAGACGAATTCCCAATCAGGTGGTTATAAAACGGACCAGACAAGGTCCCCAAGAACATGTCCACAAGTTCCCGATCAGTCAGAGGTGGTTGTACCCTTCCAGCGAGATCCCTCCATTTCTGCGCATATTCCTTAAAACCTTCGCTTGCGCCTAACGACATACCCTGGAGTTGAGTACGCGTGGGGGCAAGGTCGGCATTGTACTGGTACTGCTTATAGAAAGCAGTTGCCAACTCCTCCCAGTTACGAACTTTGGTCCCATCCAGTTGATAGAACCATTCGAGGTGAGTCCCTGAAAGACTTTCCTGGAAGAAGTGGATCCACAAGTTTTTGTCCACCGTATATGGTTGGATCTTCCGCACATAGGACCTTAGATGCAGCTTGGGACAAGACGCCCCGTCATACTTAGAGAAGGGTGGTACTTTGAACTTCCGAGGAATAACCACACCAGTTGACAAACCCAGATCTCCGAAATCCAGCCCAGGTACCTGTTGAACCTCCATAGCTTTCATTCTGCCCTCCAGTTGCTTATATCTGTCATCAGCAGGAGGGTACTGCTCTTCATCAAAATCTGTCTCGTTGTCGGAGACCTCTGGACTGGGCACCCTTTCCTCTGGATGACTGCTTTTTCCCACAGATGGGGTTGTCCTTTCAGTTTCTATTTGAGGTGTGTTCCCAGATCTGCGTCTAGGGCTGAACAAAACAGTCCTCTTTTTCTTCTTGTCCTTTTTCAAGAGCAAAGCCTTCAGATCTTGCTGCCCTTGGGTCAAATTCATTATCAGCTCTTGGAACTGGGCGTTCTGAGCCTGGAGATCCTTGATAGTCTGCTCGGCTGATGATTCAGGATTCATGACGATCGGCTGAAATAAACAGCGGAGAAGGGTAAGCAGCCTGTCAAAGGGATACCTGCAATACAATGAGATGTATGATATGCATGCAATGATTTCAAGGACCTCGCAGGGTAAACAGAGAAACTTGTTAGAGTTAAAAACCGGTAACTTGATTGAAGGTACTTCATGTTGTTGAGAGTCCTTCTTCAAGGGTCAAAGGCTCACCATATCCAGTGGGTCATATCCCCTGACAACCTTGGCTAGAGGAAAATAAATCCTCTTTGCCCCTTGCTGGGTGTCTGATTCATCATAACCTGCATCACAAGCCCTTGAGATCCTTGAAATGGGTTAGGATGTATGCAATGGTATGATGTTATGGTATGCATGGGGTAAAGTAGGTAAGCCCTGCTATGAGTCCCAATTAAGGACTATAAACAGACCCTGCAAGAAATTCAGTATCCTGTTATGAGTCCCAATTAAGGACTATAAACAAAACCTGCAAGAGATTTGGAAAACCCTGTCATGAGTCCTAGTTAAGGACTATAAACAACACCTGCAAGAAATTTGGTAAACCTCGTCATGAGTCCTAGTTAAGGACTATAAACAAGACCTGCAAGAACTTAGTAACCCTGTTATGAGTCCTAGTTAAGGACTATAAACAAGACCTGCAAGTGATTAGTACACCCTGTTATAAGTCCTAATTAAGGACTATGAACAAAACCTGCAAGGCATCAAGGGTCAGATAACAAGCATGCAAGTAGTCAAGTACGAAGGCACACAAGTCACACAAGATATGCCCTTAGGGTTTAGGCCAGCATGATGTCTGGGTATTACCCTCTTGAGTTGGTGGGTTCAACCTGTCGTAGTCAAAGTAACCGGGTACTAAGGTTCCCAATATCACGGGATTGCTTTCATTGTTCATCGTTTCGATTTAGCCACTGAACTGGCGACCGAAATATTCCAGGGAAGCAACCCTCAATTGAGCGTAGTATCGAGTATCAACCAACCTCGGACTGCACCAAAGTCAGTTATCTCACTACCCTAAAGAGGCCAAGATAGTTCAATTAAGGTTCCTAAGGTCTGTTGATGCTTCACGACACCACGCGGAGGCCCCGTACTCTTCTTGACTGAACTCAAGGGTTACCGGTACACACCAAAGTGCCATATCAACGTAGCAGACTGTTTCAACCGTGTCGGTATACCCCGCACAGTTCCCTCACAGCCTTGTTGCTACTTTCTAAGAAAGGTATCCCCCAGATCCGGGTTTAGGATCTATAGAACTCCCAAGCAACCCACAATTTAAAGCACACAAGGAAACAATTGAAAACATAGTTATAAGCTAGCCCTAAGGTACACCTCACTTTATAAAGTATCCCCAGCAGAGTCGCCAGTTCTGTGATCGGTGGATCTGGAACTGACTGTTTAACGCTGGTTCGCGAAATGTCGCGGAAGCAAGAGTCGCCACCGTCTTTTATTTTCTCCAAATGGAAAGGACAAAAGCACAGAAAAAATTCCTTAAAGAGATATGCTCTCGGTTCGGGAGGTAGATTATAGAAAGGGAAGGTATTAGCACCCTTTCTATCCATGGTTATCCATGGGCTCTTAGATACTCGCTCATTGTGTTTTCAAAAATGGTTGTTTGCTTTTCAATGTGGGTTTAAAAGTTTCTTTGAAAAAAATTTCAGATCGACTCATACGTCAGAGTGTTTGAAAAGTTTGTTTGAAAGCTTTTGAAAATGTGTTGGTGTGAAAAGTATTTTGTTTGTTTTTAGATTAGAGCAAGTATCCTTGAGAACCTACCTACCCTAAGGAATTCGTCTGTGTAGATGTCCTTAAAAGTAGTGCCATCCCACCATTGAGAGGTAGGTAGCACCACCGTTGGAGGTGTTCGGGTCAATTCGAGTTTTAGGGACGTGGTGATCACCAGAGCAATGGGAAGACACCTTAGAAGCTACCCTCATGCCAGGTTCCCGGATCATGAGGACTTACTAAGACATCCTCTACTCGACGATCACCTTTCGAAAGGCAACAGTGAGGCGTACCCTAGGGGTGGTGTGTGATTTGTGTGTCAGATTCATTTGCATTTATCTTGTCATGTTTGAAGTGTTCTACGCTTGATTTTAATTAGGGCCATTCATTCTTGCATGCATATTTAACAGTTATAAATTACGGGAAAATAAATCTAAGACTATTACAAATGGCGCGGGTCCACATCGCCAAAATTAAACCGGACCCGATTTGACGAAAAAATAAATAATGCGAAGTAAATAAAGTGCGAAAAGTAAATTACATGGCTTAGGGACAATTACACAATTATAATGAGCAATACAGTAAATGCGCAAAAGAAAGTAATTAAAACAAAACTAGGGCGTTGGACCCTTTTGCAAAAATTAAATTACAAGAATTAATTAATTAGAATTAAATAGGGAATTAGAATTAAAATTCAAAAAGAAAATGTTTTTTAGATTTTTATGTTTTTTATTTATTAAAAGAAAAAAAAGAGTTAATTGAAATTAAATTAAACGGCAAACCCTAATTCTAATATTTTTAATTATTAAGAAAGAATTAAAATATGATCTAAGTTAAACCCTAATTTATTTATGTACAATTTTAATTATAAAATAAATAAATAATGATTATTATTGTAAAAAAAAGGAAAAATATTAAAAGGAATAAAAAATATCCATTAACCTAACTCTATTTTTTTGATTTTTTGTTATGGAAAAAAAATATAAATTAAACCTAATTTGAAATTAGTTTATTTACATGCTAATAAAATAATTATAATAAAATAAATATTATTTTTTTGGTCTTTTTCTGATTTTTTTATATTTTTGTAGAAAATAATTACTGAATAAAATAAAATAAGAATTAAAAAGATATAAGGGAAATAAATGAAATTTCAAACCATGGTGGGGTGTTGTCCCAAAATTGGAGGTCAGGCCTTAGAACATTGGCCCAATAAGCATGCCATTTGTTGACTTTTTGGATTGGGTGCTAGTGCATTGACCACGTTCACCATAGGCCTGGGATCTGAGCCCTTGGTCTGCCTATCCTGGACACGTGTGTGATTGGATGGTGATGGTATATCATACGCCTATATTACTGAAGCGCATAGGAGTTTCGTTGGAAAAATAATATGAAGATTTGTAAGACCTGGGGTTTGAACCCAGGTCATGAGGGTTATCAATGTGTCCACCTGCCAACTGAGCTATCATGTTCATGTTAATATAATATATCAAATAAATAATAAAAGATGAAATTGATTAATGGCCACTAAGCAGCACAAAAGCGCGCGCTGTTTTGAATGGACGTATCACGTTCCAACACGTCTTCGTCTCCTCCATATGCCTGAAAGTGGAAAAACATAAGGCAACGGTTTAGCAATGTCGCCTAAGGCCATATACCAAGAAATAGCGAATAGACCCTCGACGCTCATAAATTGAGCGCGAGGGTTGGAATCTCTTCGTCCCTATGCTCTGAGTACAACCATGGCAATGAGGACGTCCAATTTTGCTGCATTTAGAAACCCCTAATTCTGAAGCTGAGAAACCCTAATGCTTGTTAATGGCGAAATCGCGTGGATGGCATGAAAACTCAATCAAATACGATGGTTAGTTCACAAACTTCATAAGAAGCATGAATATACAAACAAAAATGCAAAAAGATGTCTAAATCATGCTATGCGATTTCAAGATGTTCTTGGTACAGTTTGAGTTTGTGATACCGTTTCAAGGTGTTTTGCTTGATGTTAATGATTGGCACGCATTCAGAATCACCCAAGGAAGCTATTGGAATGGAAGTTGAAGCTTGAATCTACCTCTAAGGCACTTTTCAGTTTTGAGTTTTTTATGAAAAATTCCAATATGCCATGGAGTTATGGGGCGCAGCTTGCAGTCTTATGCTTTTTGGTTTTTGATCCTGAGTATATAGCCAAGCTTTTAGGTTAAGAATATTACACAAAATCTCATCAATTCATTATTTGAAGATTTTATTTGCTTAATATCTTTTCCAATCTTTTTTCATGTTGTTTTTTGTTCAATCATGATCCAATCACACCAAAACTTGCCATAATCAATTAAGCACGAAATATTGAGATTAGAATGTGCACAAAAAGATTTTTTTAGGTTAGTTTGATATTTTTCATATATTAAAATCATTTAAATGAATATAAATTAATATTAATTCAAATAAATAATTAAAAAATATGAGAATACTTCCCTTTGGGCCTAGTGGTCGTGCATAGGCTTGGCATGAAGAAATTTGGAAGGAAAATAGGCCCATTTGCATTTTTAGGCCTTTTGCACCAATGTTGACTTTTCAAAATTCCTAAAAATTTCCCAACTTCCACAAGGCATAACTTGGTCAATTTTTAAGCTTTTCACATGTTCTTGGACATTTTGGAAAGGTCTTTGAGTCCTTTAATCAATGCCTTTGGTCCCATGTCATTTTGATTTACCAATCTCAAGTTATGGTCTTTGACTTAAAGTCACTTTTTGTTGACTTTTGAAAATGACCTATAATGTTGAAATTGATAACTTTTTGTGAGAGCATTTCTTGGACTTGGAACATGAAGATGAATTGTAGGAAATGTCTTTCTCTTCAAAATGAGCTTTGGATGGAATTTTTCTGATAATCCATGTGAAAGTTATGCCCTGGTCAATTTCAGTTGACTTTTTCAGCTGTCCAAATATAGCAACTTTTGCATCTTTGATGATTTCTGAGCCAAATTTTGAGAATCATGATCAAGCATTGATCAAATGATGTTTGTGGCTTCAAAATGATGTGTTGACCAAAAATTTGAACTTTTGACTGTCAAATGACCATTTTGCCCCTACAGTTGACTGTAGTGCAATCTAGGGTTTTGACTGTGCAATCTTGAGCTGAATGCCTTGAAACTTGATATGAGGATGCTTGACCATGTTTGTAAGCATATGAGACTTGATTGGGCCTTTGAAAAGTTCATTTGCTTGACCAGAACTCAAACCCTAGTTTTGACTGTATAGGAGACAGTTGAACTGCATAGCCCTTGGAGAATTTTGTGACCTTGACTTGACAATTCTTGATGAATATGGGAGGGCAAATTTTGGGGTGCAACATATATTTATTGTTGTGCCAATATTAACAGATGTATCACCACTCCAGTGGTTAAAGCGCGCGCTTGTCACCCCTTAGACCTGGGTTCGAGCTCTAGTGTCCGTTTTTGCTTTTTTTCACATTTTTTCTGTTTTCCTTTTTTTGTTTGAATATGTGGGGCCTCCAACTTGGGCCTAGTTTTTTTTTTACTAACCCCTGACTTACTTCAGCACCCCCTGGCCCAATTTTCATTATTATTTCCTTTTTCTTATTTTATTTCTTTTTCCTTTATTATTATTATTATTATTATTATTATTATTATTATTATTATTATTATTATTATTATTATTATTATTATTATTTTTATTATTATTAATAAAAATCCAAAAATATTTTATTTATTATTTTTACAATTATTTAGTTTATTTGTCTTATAAAACTAAAAGAACAAAAAATATTTTCTTAACAATTTAATTTCTTTTTTTAATAAATAATAATTAGATTTAGGTTTTTGATTTCTTAATTAAAATAAATTTAGAACTTAGGTTTTCTTTTAGTTAATTAATTTTCATATTATTATTATTAATTTAAAACCTTTTTATAAAAAACCCTAAAAACATTTTTAACTTAATTATCTTTCTTAATTAATTTAGGTTTAAGTTTTGTTAATTTTTTAATTAAGAAATTAGGTCAAGACTAAACCCCTTTAATAAAAAACCAAACAAAAATCATTTATTTTTCATTTGCATTTGTACATTGTTATTTATTCAATTCTTGTATATTATTCAATATGGTTGTAATAGTTAATTAGATTTAATTTTCTTGCAAAATCCCCATTTGTAAATTTGTACACCCCCTCCCCTATTGATGTAATAGCTTAGTATTTTTATTTTCCGCAATTTAATGTTTTATATATAAATGCTAGTAATTAGGGTTTGTATTAAAAGATAAAACTAATGCTTAGAAAACCCTAATTCAAAGACAAAACAATGCATGTAAATCAATACACTTACACCCTTAGGGTAAATCCACTTTGTTGCCTTATGAAAATGGTCATAATACGCATGTAAGATGTCTTAGCAAAAACAAAAAAATACAAGATCATAGTCCCTCGATGATGATACAAATGTTGCCTTAAGAATGATCTTAGTCCCTCAAAGAAAATGCTAAGATATCTTACAACATTGTTATTCATGACTATACGATGACCCTTGTCCGTCCCTTTTACATCTAAAGATAGGGTTTCTTACCAACTCAATGATAAGATAACAATGTCAAAGGAAATAGGAAATAAACAAGAAATACTTTTGAGTAGGTAGAATGTTCCTAGTTGCTTGCTCATTTTCAAACCAAAACATCCTTGCTATTTTCAAAACAAACACGAACACTTTCAAAACACCTTTCAAACTTGAAACATTTGCAAAAGATCAACACTTTATATACATTCTTACGAACGAGAATTATTACAAAGTTTGCCTAAACGATGGCCCATTTTCAAAATACTTTCAAAAACTACACAAAGCATATTTTCAAACAAAAGCAAGTGATCTAGTAAGCAACTAAGAGCTCGTAGATAACTACGGATGAAAAGGGTGCTAATACCTTCCCTTTTCATAATCTACCCCCCGAACTGAAGAAAACATCTCAAATGTCTTTCCTGTTCTTTTCAACCTTTCCTTTTGGATAAAAGAAAAGTCGGTGACGACTCTTTCTAACCGCTACATTTGCGATCAAACACAAAACAACCAAGTCAGTTCTCTCACTGCATTACAACAAGCATATAAGACATCAACCAAACATTTAAACAAGCAATATATGCATATGCTATCATGACAAGCATATGCGAGATGTAAATTATCCTAAACATGCAATAGGATGAGAATTCTACCAGGACAAGCATATAAGACATCAATCGAACATCGAAACTTAAATTATATGCACATGCTATCAGGACAAGCAAGAAGTCATGTTATCAGGACAAACATGTTAAAGAGATATCAACAAACATCCAAACTTAAATCAAGACATCACAACAATAGTTACCTAAACATGCATTAGGCTAATGTGAATCAGGACATCACAACAAGTATTCCTAAACATGCAATAGGAAAGTGAATCAAGACATAACATCAAAGTTTACCTAAACATGAAATAGGCTAAGGTGAATCAGAACATCATGACAAAGGTTATCTAAACATGCATTAGGATAAGGTGAACCAGGACATCATAACAATGGTTACCTAAACATGCATTAGGCTAAGTGAATCAGGACATCACAATAAAGGTTACCTAAACATGCATTAGGCTAATGTGAATCAGGACATCACATTGAACAAATATCAAAATATAAGAAGTGAACATGCATCACAACAAGTATTGAACATGAACCAAAGGAAAGCGAACAAGTATCACAACAAGTATTGAACATGAATCAAAAGAAAATGACAAGCATCACAATAAGCATTGAACATGAATCAAAGTAGAAAGTGAACAAGCATCAAAGTAAGAATTGAACATGAATCAAAAAGAAAGTGAACATGTATCATAATTTAGTAACATCCAAATTAATTCCTAGCTACTCAAAAAACATATCCTACAACGGTAGGACTTCCAGTTATGCATCTCTATCCTACTTCTCATTGCAAGATTAATTTAAAACGATGCAAAAATGAGGAAGTAAAGAGAACTCTGAAGATACCTAATGCAGAAGGTTCGTTGCCTCTTCAAATATGTAAAAGAACTCAAGAAAAATATCTAAAACTTTGCAAAATCAATTAAAAAAATCGGTCACAACAATTATACAATTAAATTGCAACTATAGAAAATAAAGCTTCAGCAGGGTGTAAAACTAGATACAGGGTGCTACAGGCAAATGAATTGGTGCTAAGCCCATCAAGTTTGATCTGTAAACAATTTTTTTTACAAATCAGAGAAGGCTACCAAAAATTTCCCTTTGGGCCAACGACAAGGGGGATTCGGTCCACCCAATTACCATCATCAAATTCAGTCTCATATTATTGTTTTATTATTATATTATATTATTATTTTAAAAAAACTGAGATTAAAAGAACAAAAAACGAAATCTACCAGAAAAGGATATGGTGCATTTTGTAGTGTAAGGGTTGAAAACCTGTGACATTTTCGCTTCTTGAATACAAGTTATTCTCTCTTCCTCATAAACACACATCTACTCCGTTAATCCTTCTTCTTTGTCGCGACTTTAACACCATTAATGCCGCGAACGAGATCATCATTGCCCTCTCTCATCACCTCTTAGCTTGAAATCCTGAATTGAAATCCCTAATGTTGCACCCTAAATTTCGCCCCTAAAATTTTTAGTCACATTTTCATATCATATTTTTTTATTTGGTCACAATCGTCAATAAACTGTAAAATCAAGCTTCTCAAATTCACTTTTGTTTTGATGAAGACAACCCATTTTGACAAGAAGGCAAGGATTATTGATCAAGCTAAAAGCATCTTTGGATAAAGTCTTTGGTTCAAGCACTTAGCAAATTTCAAGGTATAATGATACTACTTACTTTGAACTTAAGACATAGATGCTCAATGGTCAAAAGAAATATTTTATCTTGTCCAAACTTTTTCTCAAGTTTTTTAAGCAAACAATTTTTTTTTACTTATGTGCAATCGATTTGCATATTGGTGCAATCATTTACATGCTTCACGTTTTCAAAATGTTAGCTACTGTTTCTAAGTGCAATCGATTTACATGTTTGTGCAGTCGATTGCTCTCAATCAATTTTTGCTACTGACTTCAAGTGCAATCAATTTACACACTTGGGCAATCGATTGCTCACTCAAAATATTTGAAATTTTTATCTATTTAAATCCCGTGAAATCGATTTACACAAGGGTGCAATCGATTTCATGCTGAACGATTTTGAAAAACAGCAGCTTTACTCATGCATGTTCATAACACCATTCATGGAAACCTTTCACTTAATCTTGGCAATTGTTCATGATTCATTTGCAGAATTATATGTTGTTTCAAAAGGGTGCTATGAATATATAAATACTCATTTTCAAAATCATTTTAAGTACCTCTTCCAATCATATTTTCTGAATTTTCAAAAAATCAAACTCAAGCTTTTATACACTTTCGTACACAAGTTTTCTGCACACTTTCACATATTGTCAACCAGAAAACTTTGAGCATTATATATCTTGAGTCATTGTATACTATTGTTATTGGAAGAGAAAATCAATTCATTGATAAAATCACTCAAAGTGATCATTGCTACACAAACTCACTCAAATCAAATATTGTTATAATTGCTTATTTTTCAGGATTGTTGAAAATAAGTTCAAGTGATTTTGAAATCTTGTTTTTTCAGGATTGTTGGATACAAGTAAAGTAACTTTGAGAGGATTGTTCTATTTGTTGACATAGTGAAAAATCCAAGAGGATTGTTCTTGGTTTTGGTAGTTCTTGTTTAAGGTTAACTACTATAAGGAACTCTCTTTCATGTTGAAAGGGGATTGGAGTACTCTCAGACTGTGAGGGTGCGATGCGGTGGGAGAACTGACTTGGTTGTTTTGCGTTTTATCGAAAATGTTGCAGTTAGCAAGAGTCGCCACCGACTTTTCTTTTATCCAAAAGGAAAGGCTGAAAAGAACAGGAAAGACCTTTGAGATTATTTCTTGATTTTGGGGGGTAGATTATGAAAAGGGAAGGTGTTAGAACCCTTTTCATCCAGAGTTATCTATGGGCTCTTAGTTTCTTACTAAATCACTTGCTTTTGTTTGAAAATATGTTTTGTGTGGTTTTTGAAAATATTTTGAAAAGGCGCCATCGTTTAGGAAAACTTTGTAATAGTTCTCGTTCGTAAGAACGTATAAAAAGTGTTGATCTTTTGAAAATGTTTCAAGTTTGGGAAATGTTTTGTAAGTGTTTTTGAAAGTGTTGGTGTTTGTTTCAAAAGTAAGCAAGGATGTTTGATTTGAAATTGAGCAAGCCACTAGGAACAATCAACATACTCAAAAGTCTTAGTTCATTTCTTCCTTTCCTTTGAAATTGCTATCTTACCATTGATTTGGTAAGAAGCCTTATTTTTGGATGTAAAGGGACGGGCATGGGTCATTGTATAGCCATGATAGAAATGTTGTGAGGTATCTTAGCATTTCTCCTTGAGGGACTGAGATCATTTTGAAAGGCAGCATTGATAGCGTCATCGAGGGGCCATGATCTCATATTTTTGATTGCTTTTTGCTAAGACATCTCACATGCATAACATGGTCATTTTTGTAAGGCAACAAAGTGGGGTTACCCTAAGGGTGTAAGTGTGCAAGTTTGTTTGATTTACATGCATTGTTTATCTTGGATTAGGGTTTGCTACTTGTTGGTTTTATCTTTCCATACAAACCTTAATTACTAGCATTTATATAAAGTGATAAATTGCGGAAAGTAAAAAATACTAAGCTATTACATAATTAGGGGAGGGTGTATACAAATTTACAAATGGGGATTGCAAGAAAATTAAACATAATTATCTATTACAACCATATTGAATAATATACAAGAATTAAAAATATAACGTACAAATGTAAATGAAAAAAGAAATGACTTTTGTTTGGTTTTAATGAAAGGGTTTAATCTTGACCTAATTGAAGAAAAATGATTAATTAAAAATTAACAGAATTAAAGTTAAATTAATTAAGAAAGAAATTAAGTATAAAACATTTTTTTGGGTTTTTTTATGAAAGGTTTTAAGTTTAGTGAAAAAATAAAATGGAAATTAATTAATTAAAAGAAACTTATGTTTTAAATTAATTTTAGATAAAAAGAAAAAATAATAATTAAACCTAAATCTAAATATTAATTTACTAACAAAAAGAAATTAATATTTGTTAAGAAAAATGTTTTTGTTCTTTTTGTTTTATAAAAAAATAAAATAAATAAGTGTGTATATAATAAATAAAAATATTTTTGTATTTTTTATTAATAAAAATAATAATAATATTAATAATAATAATAAAATAATAAAGAAAAATAAAATAAAATAAAAATATAAAAATAAAAGTCAGGGGGTAAAAATAGCATTTAGGGTGTATGTTAGAAAAATAGTTTTTTGTTTGAAGCCTGGCCCAATGTTTTTTTGTAATCAGAAAAAAAAAATCAAAATAAAATAAAAAAGGGGTGGGCCTGCGTTGGTAAATGGAAACAGGGGGGTCAGCATTAGCAAAAATGTTAAGGGCCCAGCCTACCAAGACCAACGATGCCTTTACCACTGGGGTAGCTGTACATCTGTTAACTAAACTGAAACCATAAATATATAACATAAATCCAGCCCTGAAAATGACTTCATCTTCAACCTCCATCCATGGTTCCTGTAACTTGATCATTTCTCAAAAAAAATGAAAGATGCAAACATGAAAGTTGCTTCATTTATCCATACGAATCCAACCATATAAATATCATAAGCTATAAATCAAAGATGAATGAGAATTTTGTTGGCCCTAATCTGAACCCTGATTTTTCTAGAAATTTCAATATCAAAATTCTCTAAGCTCAAGCAATATAAATGAAAACTATGGACATGGTTAGCTTCA
Organism: Vicia faba; assembly: GCA_948472305.1. NCBI lineage: Eukaryota > Viridiplantae > Streptophyta > Magnoliopsida > Fabales > Fabaceae > Vicia > Vicia faba. The sequence continues at coordinate 108,693 of CATIWC010001050.1, forward strand.
GGGAAATGATATCTACATTTTATCTTCACAGATGCAAGCCTAACAATGCCTAAACAATGAGATGAAAACTCAGAAAACTCACCTTGCAGCTGGATATCGTGTTTTGAGTTAGAGCTTGATTTAAGTTATTATGATGATCAAGTTAGCTTCATGTTCCCAGGAAGCTAATGCAATGATTAGTTTGTACTGAGGATGGCTGAATCATGCTGGAGAGTTCCAAGTGAATAGCTCTGTTTTTGAAAATAGAAGATGATGATTGAGGTGTTACATTTGTGTTACAGGTGTTGGGTTGGTTTGTGTGTGATGTTTAGAAGCTTTTGAGAACAAAAGGCCAAGAAACGCACGAGTGGATTGAGAGATTGGATTCAAAACTCAGAAATGACAAGTTTTGAAGTGTTTTTGGTGATTCTCTGTTTTAGGGTGTTTCAGGGCTTGAGAATTCGTGTGTTTGCTTGCAAATAGTGTATATATTTATAAGCAAAAGGTTTTGTGTGTTGAAACAACTCATAATTTGAAATCACATGTTATGGCTTGGTTACTTGATTTTGAAGCAAAGTTGACAAAGATGGTTTCAATGTGAAGTACAAGGATTTGTAGGGTGGTTACCAGGCTGTAGATATGTTGCTTATTAATTTGAAATGTTTTGGGGTCAGAAGCAACAATGTATGGGCTCAAGAAGAGTTGACATTGTGATTAAAGCCATATTTCCAAAATGGAAGTGTGAACTTTCTTCCCAAAATGGCAAATTGGTTTGGACAAAGCTTGAAAAACTTAGATAAGGGTATAATCAGTTGTGTAAGCTATTAATTATGGAGTTACAAACAAGTTTGAGGCCTGCAAAGTGAGGATTATGCAGCATGGCTTGAGATTTGATCCAATGTTCATTACAAAATTGACTTGTAAATCAAGAATGAAGCCATAACTTCATCTGTTCGATTCTCCTTGATCAAGTATAATCTCAATGAGTTCTTGGACATTTTGGAAATCTTGTAACATTCTCTACAACCTTTATGTTGGACATTTTTTAAAATTCAATTTGGAACTAGGTGAAAAGTTGCCATGAAGTTAGGTCCAAAAATCTGTCTAACTAGGGCAAAATTTCACTAAGTGTTTTTGTTTTATGAACATGTCTTCTTAAAATTATAACTTTAAATCCATAAATTTATAGGAGAAGTTCTGGTATACAATGTTTTAAATCTCATTAAGATCTACAACTTTCAAGTTGGAAGTTTCTTTTGAATCATCTTGCATCATGGTGGAAATTTGGTTCAAAGTTATGAAAAAATATGAAATTTTCAACACTTAGAAAAATTTCTAAGTTTTAGAAATTTTGACATTTCAAAATGAAATCTTGACTTTTTGATTTCTTGATGAATAAGTTTCATACTTTGACATGTTTTGATGAATTGTGATTTTTGACACTTGATTTTGACTAAAAAAGTCAATGTTTGACTTTTCAGTGTACAATTGACTTTTGATCAGTTTACTGGAAATTCATCTGTCAACCAATTGATCTTGAGGAATGTTTTGGGCCATGTCATTAGGTTAAAATTAAGCATTTTAATCCTTGAGATCATGTCTTAAACCAATCAACCATTTGCTAGTTCAAAAATCTGAAATTACCCCTTCTCAGTCAAAACCCTAATTTTGAACATTTTGCCCTTTTGATGATCTGATCAAATTTCTTGAGGAATTGTGATCCAAACTTGATAAAATGACATATGTGAGTTCATAATGTTGATATGGATCAAAAATTATTAAGTTTGACTGTAAATCGACAACAATTGACTTTTTTCCCCAATACAGCTGATTTTAGGTCAACTGATCAATTGACTGAGCAAAAATGTGATCCAAGACTTGAAACTTGACATGAGCAATCTTAAGGGTCCAAAATGATCCATTAAAGTCATATGGGGTATTAAAAATCCATTTTTCCTTGTGCAATTCCAAACCCTAATTTTCAGTCATCAGTGCTAGAGGAGGTGTCTTGAGCTGACCAACCCTTGTGCAGTCTTGAACCAAAGGAGATCTTGTGAAAGATTTCTTGAGAAATGAGAGGGAAAATTTTAGGGTACAACAGCTGCCCCTGTTCAATCTTCTTAAGCCTGAAGAGTTAGATTGGCGGATCCTCCATTTGTGACTTGAAGGTGGAAGATGATTGAACACTAGAGTGCTCAGAAATTTGCACTCGAAGATGTATCATGAATGGGCTTATAGATGCCATTTGGAGGGATAATGGTGAACACTGGAAGAAGTATCAGCACAAATCTTTGGTAGATTTATACTAAAATCAGATGTTTTACTTGTGGGAAAAAGGGTTAGTGAAATGCATATGTATGCATGATGTTCTCCAGATAAATGAGATCATGCTGAATGTATTTTGTATGCATGTGCCATGATGTATGAATGTGAGATGTATGTTTGTCCATGAAAATAAATCCCTGGCTGTTGTTGAGGAGTTCTTCGGAAGTTTAATCCTGGATCGTTGTTGGGGATGAAGAGTAAACATATCTTCAAACTTTGTTGAAAGGATGCTTGCGCTGGGGAATATCTCTTGAATGCCAATTGTTATCTGGTCGGGTCCAGGATTCAAAACTTGCTGAGAATTAGGAATTCAACTGTTATCTGGTCGGATCCAAACTTCAAGGTAACTTACTAAGGAAGGATAAATTATATGTTATCTGGTCGAATTCCAGGCTTCGCAGAAGATTTCGTGAAATTGAATTGTTATCCAGTCGGGTCCAGGCTCCATAACAAACTAGGTGGGAATAAAGGGGGGTTAACTGTTATCCGATCAGGTTCCAGGCTTCACAATAACTTGTAGTGGTAACTACTATCTGGTCGGGTCCAGGCTTCGTAATTTTTGAAAGTTGTACTATTATCTGGTTGGGTCCATGCTTCATAGTAACTTGAAGTGGTAACTACTATCTGGTTGAGTACAGGCTTCATAGTAACTTGAAGTGGTAACTACTATCTGGTCGGGTCCAGGCTTCGTAATTTTTTTAGAAAGTTGTACTATTATCTAGTCTGGTCCAGGGTTCACAGTGTCTCTCTGGGGGTCATAGTTAATTGTTATTTGGTCGGGTTCCAGGCTTCACAATAAATTTCTTGGGGATTTAGTTGTTATCTGGTCGGATTCCAGGTTTCATAACAAACTTCTGAGAGGAATTGCTATCTGGTCAGATCCAGGCTTCACAATAACTTGTTGGAATAGAGGCAAACTCTACTGGGGAAAAGAAGTTAACCTTGGTCTGGTTGAGCCCAGGTTCTTCTATACTTTGAAGAGTTAAATATTATCTGGTCGGATCCAAGTTTCATAGTATCTTGCAAAGTTAAACATTATCTGGTCGGATCCAGTCTTCATAGCGACTTGAGAAGTTGACAATTATCTGGTCGGGTTCAGAGTTTGAAAGTTATACTAATATCTAGTCAGGTCCAGGCTTCATAATAGCTTTTGAAGATAGTAAAGGTTTTGTTGACGACTTTACTGGGGATTAGGGGTTGTGGCCCTATGATCTGTAAAAATCTGAAAGGCAAATTCGAACTGGGGGTGTGGACTCAGTTGGGAAAGAGATTTACTTTAGGGAGATATACTTATATTGGGGAGGATATTCTCAGCTGGGGATACCAGGCTTAGCTGGGGAAGATAGACTATGCTGGGAAATTTTATACTCGGCTGGGGAGTCAACTGCCAAGAGATTGAGACTCTGGCTGGAGCTTATCTTATGCAAAGAGGCTTTGTGGATAACTCTGTTAAGGAAGTTTTATTGTAGGCGTCTTGTGGGATAATGCTAATGAAATAACTTTGTGGGGATATTCCATATACATTAAAGAGATACTTGTTGTTGCTTAGCAGAACGCATGTGCCAAATAGTTTTAATTATGTCCATATGCATATGTTCGTTCAATTTTAGTCATTGGACAGATTTGCATTCATTCCAGAGATTGAAAATAGTGATTGAAAACAAAATAAATAGCCATGTGAAATGATCTCGTTTCATTCTAACTCTATTATTTCCCCCAATGTCTTCGAACGCCTCTTGCCGTTGACAAGAGTTGATTGGATTGATCTTGGACCGTTTGAACTCGGACCTTGGTAATAAAGTTGACTGTGGTGATTCCACAAGACATAGTCATACACTTTCAATCCTTAATTTTTTCCTGGACCGTCCTTTCGGGTTTTCAGCCCACCAAGATACCCATTTTTGCCCAAGTCGCCCCTTTCGGGTTTTTAACTTGTCGGGTGTACAACCTTTTGTATATATCCCTAATTTTGCCCAAACCTTTTGGTTTGCCGGGATGCCCTTATTTTTCCTAGGTGTGTCAACCTAGCGGGTCTCTTATGCGTAGTATTTTTTAACTATGTCCGCGTTTATAGGATGTGGGAAGTCTTCACCATCCATGGTAGTCAGCATCATGGCACCTCCAGAGAACACTCTCTTGATAATAAATGGCCCTTCGTAGGTGGGAGTCCATTTTCCCCTGGGGTCGCCTTATGGTAAAATGATGCATTTTATCACCAAGTCACCAGCTTGATAAACTCGAGGCTTAATCTTTTTGTTGAAAGTCTTGATCATACGTTTTTGGTACGCCTGACCATGACAAACAGCAGCCAGTCGCTTTTCATCGATCAAGTTAAGCTGATCCAATATGGTCTGAATCCATTCGTCTTCACCTAGGCCTGCCTCATTCATAATCCTCAGTGACAGAATCTGAACTTCCACTGGAAAAACAGCTTCCATGCCATATACTAAAGAAAAGGGAGTTGCCTAAGTTGATGTTCTTGCGGAAGTGTGGTATCCATGAAGAGAAAACGGTAACATCTCATGCCAATCCTTATAGGTTACTACCATCTTCTGCATAATCTTCTTAATGTTTTTGTTGGACGCTTCGACTGCGCCGTTCATTTTAGGTCTATAAGGGGAAGAATTGTGATGCTTGATCTTGAACTGAGTGCAAAGTTTGGTAATCATAGCATTGTTGAGGTTATTCCCATTATCGATGATGATCCTTTCAAGGATACCATAGCGGTAGATAAGGTTATGTTTGATGAATCTGGATACCACATTCTTGGTGACTGAGGCAAATGAGGCGGCTTCGACCCATTTGGTGAAATAATCGGTAGCGATAAGAATGAAGCGATGCCCATTGGAAGTCGTGGGTTTGATCTCTCTAATCATGTCAATGCCCCAAATTAAAAATGGCCACGGAGCGGTCATGACATTTAGAGGGACAGGAGGCACGTGGACCTTGTCAGCATAGATTTTGCATCTGTGGCAATTTCCAGAGTATTGGTGGCAATCAGTCTCCATTGTTGACCAATAGTAACCAGCTCTCAGGATCTACTTGGCCACCGTATGTCCGCTTGAGTGAGTCCCAAAGAGACTATCGTGCATTTCTTCCATAATTTCCTCTGCCTCCTTCTTGTCCACACATCGGAGTAGAGTAGAATCATGGTTGCGCTTGTATAATATTATGTTACTTAGGAAGAATTTAGCTGAAAATCTTTGTAAGAACTTTCTGTCATTTATGGATGCTCCTTCTGGATACTCTTGTGCTTCGAGATATCTCTTCACCTCATGGTACCAAGGCTTTTTTGTATCAGTGTTAAGCTCACAGCAGTGTGCAGGTTCGTCGAATCTCTCAATTGTAATTATAGGGGCTTCGTTGTCCCATCTGACCTTGAACATTGAAGACATGGTGGCCAAAGCATCGGCTAACTAATTTTCTTCCCTAAGGAAGTGTTCAAAGGTGATCTCTTCGAAGTAAGGAATCAGAGATAGCATAAGCTCCTTGTAAGGGATGAGATTAGGGTGTTTAGTGTCCCAATCTCCTTTTACTTGGATAATCACTAGAGCGGAATCCCCAAAAACATTCAAATGCTTGATCCTCAAATCAATGGCAACCTTCAGACCCAAAATACATGCTTCGTACTCGGCCATGTTGTTCGTGCAATCGAAGCATAATCTAGCAGCGAAAGGATTGTGGAAACCTTCAGGGGAGATGATCACATCACCAATTCTGTTACCCAATGCGTTGGAAGCCCCGTCGAAGACCATAGTCCATCGGGATCCTTGTTCAGGTACGTCATACGGTCCGGGTTTTGCACAGTCGGTTACTAGCATGATAATTTCATCCGAGAAGTCGAAGTTCATAGACTTATAATCATCAACAACTTGATGGGCTAAATGATCTGCTAATACACTTCCTTTTATTGCCTTTTGTGTAGTGTATTGAATGTCGTACTCAGTCAAGATCATTTGCCATCTGGCTATCCATCCGGAAAGATCAGGTTTCTCGAAGATGTACTTGATTGGATCCATCTTAGAAATCAACAGAGTGGTATGAGTCAACATACACTTTCTTATCCAGTGAGCAGCCCATGCAAGTGCAGCAAGTTTTCTAGAGCAGTGAATATCTGGTTTCACAGTCGGTAAACTTTTTGCTCATGTAATAAATAGCATGCTCTTTTCGGCCAAACTCATCATGTTGGCCCAAAACACACCCCATAGAGTTCTCTAGTACTGTCAAGTACATGATCAAGGGTCTTCCTTCAACTAGAGGCATGAGAATAGGAGGTTCTTACAAGTATTATTTGATTTTATCGAAGGCAGCTTGGCATTCATCATTCCATCTGACTACTTGATCCTTCTTCAAGAGTTTGAAGATTGGTTCACAAGTAGCGGTCGTGTGAGATATGAAACGGGTGATGTAGTTGAGACGATCCAAGAATCCTCTAACTTCCTTTTCAGAGTGGGGAACGGGAATTTCTTGGATGGCTTTTACCTTGGAAGGATCAACTTCAATGCCTTTATTACTGACAACAAAACCTAGAAGCTTTCCAGATCGTACTCCGAATGTGCATTTGTTAGGGTTCAACCTCAACTTGTACTTTTTCAACCTTTCGAATAGCTTGTATAGGTGATCGAGATATTCCTTATTAGTTTGTGATATGGCAATCATATCATCCACATATACCTCTATTTCATGATGGATCATATCGGGAAACAAAGCTACCATAGCCCTTTGATATGTTGCCCTTGCATTCTTCAACCCGAATGGCATGACCTTGTAGCAAAAGGTGCCCCATTGCTAACGAAAGTAGTCTTATCCATGTCTTTGGGAGCCATCCTAATTTGGTTATAGCCGTAAAAGCCATCCATGAAAGAAAAGACTTTATGTTGAGCAGTATTATCGACCAAAATGTCAATGTGTGGTAGAGGGAAGTTATCCTTGGGGCTTGCACTATTCAGATCCCTATAATCTACGCACATACGAACTTTTCCGTCTTTCTTCGGTATTGGCGCCACATTTTCCACCCTTTGGGGGTAATATGTCACAACTAAGAATCCTGCGTCGAAATGTTTCATCACTTCAGCTTTTATCTTTTCAGACATGTCAGGCCTCATGCGACGAACCTTTTGTTTGACAGGAGGACAATCTTCCATTGTCGGCAGACGATGAACTACAATGTCAGTATCCAATCCTGGAATATCTTCGTATGACCAAGAAAACACTTCCACATAATCATGCAACATCTGAACCAATCTGCTTTTAACATTGCCTTCTAAGTTAGCACCGATCTTAACTTCTTTCTTGTCTGTCTCAGTACCCATATTGATGACTTCAACTGACTCTTCATGCGGCTGAATAGCTATTTCCTCTTGTAATAGAAGTCTGGCTAGTTCTCCCGGTATTTCACAATCTTCCTTGCCTTCGTCTTCGGCTTGGTTAACTGGACATTCAAAATCATAGTCGGCAATAGTAGAGTCATTGGCAATAAGATCCAGAGTGGATGAGGGCTCCTCGGTGAAGGAGATGGGCACGAAGTCCTTTGTATTCCAATTCTTGAGCTCCATTGTAGTGGGATACACCCAATCTTCAAATGTGGCTTCTTCATCAGAATCACCTACAACGTTAACTTCTTGGCTTCTAATAAGGAGGGGTAAATTTCCCGCACGAGCGTGCCTTAATTCCTTCTGAGCCTTGACAGTGAAACCCAAACCAAATTTGTCCTCTTTGAATGGGATCTCGAGGAGTGTTCCCAAAGTATCACAAATTCCTTCTTCAACTACAGCACAAGCATCTTTGACTAAAACCATCTTCGGTACGACCTTAACAGCTTTGGACACATCATAGGAACACTTAGTAGCAGCAACCATTGGTGGAACAACTTCAAAAGTTTGACACGGGGTATCTATGAATTCTCCATCCATCTCTACGTATTTGAAAGAGTTGTGGTGGCTTACCATGAACTCCTTCTCACCACAGACAGTGACAATTCTTCCTTTGACCGGAGACTTGAGCTTTTAATGGAGATTTGAGGTTACTGCCCCAGCTCCATGGATCCAAGGGCGACCCAACAAACAAGAATAGGCCGGACGGATATCCATGATGTACAAAGTGGATTTGAATACTTGTGAACCTACCTTGATCGGAAGATCTACCTCTCCATGAACTGTCTTTTTGGATCCATCGAAAGCCCTCACAATAATATCACTGGGTTTCAGAACTAAACCTTCACAGTCTAAACGGTCTAACGCCCCCTTGGGTAGCACATTTAGAGAAGATCCAGTGTCAACCAAAACAAGTGCTAAGGTAGTCCCCTTGCACTCGACGGAAACATGTAGAGCTTTATTATTATTCTTTCCAAGTGGTGTTAGATCGACATCTGAGAACCCCAAACCATTATCAGCCATCAAGCTTGCCATGCAATTCTCAAACTAGTCCGTTATGGTCTCATGAGGGACATGAGCCTTCTTCAAGAATTTGATTAATGTTCGAGCATGAGCATCGGAACAGAGTAGCAAAGACAACATAGAAATCTTGGAAGGGATTTGTCCCAACTGCTCCACAATTTTGAAGTCGCTCCTTTTTATAATTTTTAAGATCTCATCCATTTCACGAGCGGAAGGCTCTCCATCAGCAACGTCCTTTACGGGTACTTCCTTCTCAACATGCTCAATGACCTTCTCCTTTCCCCTTGTATCAGTACTTGGCCTAGCAGCAGTGATGCGGACAAGTGCTTTTGTAACAACTAATGGTGAGATGTTGGGTGAAAAGATTCTCCCAGTTTGGGTTACCTTACTGGAGCCATCTATGTTACCCACGTTATCAACTTCGTCTTCTTCAATCCAGGCATCTTGTTTTATCCCATGGTAAAACACCTCAGCGCAATAGTTCCATGGAACGGATTTGTTAGAAGAGTATGGGATTGGTCCGGGATTGGTAATTATTAGGGGAGCCACAGTTGGTTCATTTGAAATCCTGATGGGACCTTTGGAGGAGATCCTAAGAGGCTTGTTTGAGATGGTTATAATGGAGAGATCTTCACATTTCTTAGTCAAACTTTTGGTCAGCGGAGTCTTCTCAAATAGGATCTCGTGGCTATCCATCAGGCGTTGAATTCCTTCCTTCAGCCATTTTCATCCATTGAGTTGTTTGGTACAACAAACACAGTCCTTCACACAGCCAGGAAAAATCCCAGCTTTCAACAGATTCTTTTTGGTGATGTTCAACGGAGTAGTTAAGTCTTTGACAGCGGATACAAAAGTGGTGTCTTCAACAACATTGACACCCTTGCCATAGTTTAGCATTGGTGTCGTTATTACATTCGGAGTTGGGAGATGATCGAATTCGATGGTCTTGTTATTGATCAAGTCCTGAATTTTGTTCTTTAGGGCCCAGCATTGGTCAGTCTCATGCCCGGGACTACTTGAATGATATGCACATTTAGCGTTTGGATTAAACTTTGGTGAATAGGTATTTGGATTGGCCGGAGGATCACGCAACGTCACCAAATTATACTTTAGTAAGTGTTGTAAGGATTGGGATAGCGATATTCCTATCCTCGTGAATTATCGTCTCGGAGTTTCAAACCATTGGTGATTAGCAGATGGTTTTTGAGCAGGAGTTAGATTGGAAATCCGGACAGCATTAATAGACGGATGGTCATCCTTCTTGGTACGGGCCCTTTCCCCATACGCAGCACTGATTTCTTTCTTTGCGATAAAAGGTTTTTTTACAGGATTGGAAGTGGAGGCTGATGCCATGGATATCTTCCCACTTCTGATGCCGCTTTAAACCCTTTCACCGGTCAAGATCTGTTTGGTGAAACCGGAAGAAGAACAGCCAACTAATAGATTAAAGAACAGACCAGATAAAGTGCCCATAAACATGTCAATGTGCTCCCTATCAGTCAAAGGTGGTTCAACCCTACTGGAAAGGTCTTTCCACTTTTGTGCGTATTCTTTGAATCCTTCGTTCTTCCCCATTGTCATATCTTGTAACTGAACTCTTGTCGGTGCCAAGTTGGCATTATACTGGTATTGGTGGTAGAATACGGTGGCTAAATCTTCCCATGTATTGATACGGGAACCGTCTAACTAATAAAACCATTCTAGTTGCGTCCCAGCCAAGCTTTCTTGAATAAAGTGAACCCAGAGTTTCTTATCAGCAGTGTGCGGCTGTATCTTGCGCACATAAGACTTTAGGTGAAGCTTTTGGCAAGAAACCCCATCATACTTTGTGAACACTAGTATCTTGAATTTGTGGGGAATAACAACCCCAGATATTAAACCCAAATCATTAAAATCTAAACTGGGGACAGCTTGAATCTCAACGGCCTTTAATATGTCTTCTAGCTGCTTGTACTTGATATCGGCAGGAGGGTACTGCTCGTCAAAATAATCTTTATCATCTTGATCATTAACACACTCAGCCTGGGTACTCCTTGCTTCTTCATCTTGATTTTCTTCTTCCTCAGACGAATCCTCAACTATCGGCACTTGGCGAACCGGCCCTTTGAATCTTCTACCCATGTTGACTAGAGCTTTCTTTTTTGGTTTCTTTTTGGTTGTAAGCATAGTCCTCAACTCTTGTTGCCCCTTGGCAAGGATCAGCAGAGTCTCTTGAAACTAGGAGTTTTATGTTTGTAAGTCCTTCATTGTCTGCTCGATATCCATCTTACTGAAATAAACAGCAGAGAGATAAGGAAACTTATTGTGGAAAGCCTGTTATGTTATGATGCATGGAAGATGTGTATGCAAATGATTTCAAGGATTTATGAAATATAAATTTGTATAGACAAAAAATGAACAAATGTCAAATTTAGTTAATTAGTTCAAAATGACTACAACATGCCCCTTGGGCTTTTACAAAATAAATCTCTAAGATAGAAAGACCGAACGCATCCTCTTCGGCGCAATGTAGGTGTTCCTGCTTTGCTCTTCATGTAGCTGCTTTGTAAGCTCCAAGACTCTTTTCTCACTAGCATAGAATTGATCTTCAAAGGTATCTTGTTCTTCCTTCAGCTGAATCCAACCCTTTTTCAAGTCTTCAAGAGAAGTAGGCATGTCGGGATGGAGGATAGTATACGGGACGTCTCCTTTAACCACAGGTTCCATGATAATTGGTAAGACGGAGGGATAAGGCATCACAAGCTTCTGAGCACGAGCTCGTACCCACCTAAGGTAATGCTCAAGGGGAATGGAATTCTTGTGTCCCAGCGCCTTACTATCCACTTTGTTCACCATCCTCCAAGCTCGTATAAACCTCTGACGGTAGCTTTGATCGTCGCTCTCGTAGTCGAATATCATTCCTTGGATGACCATATCATGCAGACCATCTCTTAGGGCATACCCAAACTGTTGCAAGGCTAAACAAGGGTTGTAAGTGATACCTCCCCTAATGCCAAGCAAAGGGACATTGGGGAATTCCCCACAATGGTCGATGATAGTAATGTTCTCCAAAGATCGAGAACACCAATGGATATCTGAATGTCTGAGCGTCATCAACCTCTGGGACCACTTCAAACCTTGCTCGTTCTTCAATATAGACTGGGGTAGATGCGAAATAAACCATCTAGCCAAGAGGGGAGTGCAACACATGAGGGCTCCTTTTTTCCTCATAGTGTGAGTGTGGAGAGAATGTAGGATATCCCCCACCAAAGTAGGCACCGGATTGCGAGACATGAAGATTTTGACAGCATTAACATCTATGAGCTTATTAGGGTTTGGAAACAAAACCATCCCATAAATGAGAAGGGCCAAGATTTCTTCAAAAGCTTGTAAGTCCAAAGAGTTCCAAAAATCTTGAGCTTTCTCAAATAAGAACTTGGCTAAGAACCCTTTGACGCCACTCCTTGTTTTCTAATTAGTCGTGACGTCAGATTGTTGCAAGTGTAGCACTCGGGCAATCTCTTTAGGTTTTGGATCTCTTTCCGTACCGTTGAAGGGTAGTCAATTGAGAATGGGAATCCTCAAGAGTTGGTAGAATTATTCCAAAGTAGGTACAAGTTGATAATTGGGAAAAGTGAAGCAATAGTGTAGAGGATAAAAGAACTGGAAAAGCACCTTCAACATATTATCATTAGTGCTTAGGGTAATCAAGTTTAGGAGGGGACCATGTCTTTCAGTGAATGAAGAGTTCTCAGGGACCCTTGATGTTAACTCTTTGAGCTGGGAAGGAATTCTTACGAGATTGGCTTGAATGGTTTTCCTGCGGATAGAAGTCATATCCTACAAAACAGAACAAAGATAAATCCCAAAAATCCTTGAAATGGTTAGTGAGAACGTTTATGATGTTATGATGTTTATGATGTTATGTACGAATAAACATATACAAACAAGACAAACAAGTCCTTAGGTTTAGGCTTGCATGGAGTCTTATAGGTAAGTACCCTCTTGAAGTTTAGTTGGCTCAAACCTGTCCTAGAAATTGTAATCGGGTTCTAAGGGAACTCAATATCACCGACCTTTCTTGTAAGGCATTGTTTCAGCGCAAGCCTCTTTAATGGAGACCGAAATATCCCGAGAAGTCCGATCTCAATGAGTGTAGTATCGAGTATCAACCAACTTTGGACTGTACCAAAGTCGGCTATCTCACTACTTCCTAATGGCCAAGTTGGTCAAGTAAAGGTTCTAGAGTCAGTTAGTGCTTCATGACACCACACAACGTCCCCGTATTCTCCTTGACTATTCAAGGGCTACCGGTACCCACAAATGTGTCACACTAACGTAGCTATTCCTTAGACCATGTCAGTATACCCCGCATAGTTTCCACAATGTATTGCTACTTACCTATAAGGTATCCTAAATTTGGGTAGAGGATTAGAACAAGCACAAACAAGGAACCAAAAGGTAAATCAAACAAATGAAAGCAAATAAAGGTGATCTAGCCCTAAGGTAACCCCACTTTTAAGTCTCTCCCCAACAAAGTTGCCAGTTTTGTGATACGGTGGGAGAACTGACTTGGTTGTTTTGGATTTTATCGCAAATGTTACGGTTAGCAAGAGTCGCCACCGACTTTTATTTTATCCAAATGGAAAGGCTGAAAAGAACAGGAAAGACCTTTGATATTATTTCTTGAGTTCGGGGGGTTGATTATGAAAAGGGAAGGTGTTATCACCCTTTTCATCCATAGTTATCTATGGGCTCTTATTTGCTTGCTAAATCACTTGCTTTTGTTTGAAAATGTACTTTGTGTGGTTTTTGAAAATATTTTTAAAAGGAGCCATCGTTTAGGAAAGCTTTATAATAGTTCTCGTTCATAAGAACGTATACAAAGTGTTGATCTTTTGAAAATGTTTCAAGTTTGGAAAATATTTTGGAAGTGTTTTTGAAAGTATTGGTGTTTGTTTTGAAAGTAAGCAAGAATGTTTGATTTGAAATTGAGAAAGCAACTAGGAACAATCTACCTACTCAAAAGTTTTTGTTCATTTCTTCCTTTCCTTTGATATTGCTATCTTACCATTGATTTGGTAAGAAGCCTTATCATTGGATGTAAAGGGACGGGTATGGGTCATCGTATAGCCATGATAGAAATGTTGTGAGGTATCTTAGCATTTCTTCTTGAGGGACTGAGATCATTTTGAAAGGCAACATTGATAGCATCATCGAGGGACTATGATCTCGTATTTTTGATTGCTTTTTGCTAAGACATCTCACATGTATAACATGGCCATCTTTGTAAGGAAACAAAGTGGGGTTACCCTAAGGGTATAAGTGTGCAAGTGTGTTTGATTTACATGCATTGTTTATCTTAGATTAAGGTTTGCTATTTGTTGGTTTTATCTTTCCATACAAACCCTAATTACTAGCATTTATATAAAGCGATAAATTGCATAAAGTAAAAAATACTAAGCTATTACATCATTAGGAGAGGGGGTATACAAATTTACAAATGGGGATTGCAAGAAAATTAAACCTAATTATCTATTACAACCATATTGAATAATGTACAAGAATTGAAAATATAATGTACAAATGTAAATGGAAAAAGAAATGACTTTTGTTTGGTTTTAATGAAAGGGTTTAATCGTGACCTAATTGAAGAAAAATGATTAATTAAAAATTAACAAAATTAAACTTAAACTAATTAAGAAAGAAATTAAGTATGAAACTTTTTTTTTTGTTTTTTTATGAAAGGTTTTAAGTTTAGTGAAAAAACAAAATGGAAAGTAATTAATTTAAAGAAACTTAAGTTTTAAATTAATTTTAGATAAAAAGAAAAAAATAATAATTAAACCTGAATCTAAATATTAATTTACTAAGAAAAAGAAATTAATATTTGTTAAGAAAAATGTTTTTGTTGTTTTTGTTTTATAAAAAAAATAAAATAAATAAATGTGAAAATAATAAATAAAAATATTTTTTAAATTTTTATTAATAAAAATAATAATAATATTAATAATAATAATAAAATAATAAAGAAAAATAAAATAAAATAAAAATATAAAAATAAAAGTCAGGGGGTAAAAATAGCATTTAGGGTGTATGTTAGAAAAAATAGTTTTTTGTTTGAAGCCTGGCCCAATGTTTTTTTGTAATCAGAAAAATAAAATCAAAATAAAATAAAAAAGGGGTGGGCCTGCGTTGGTAAATGGAAACAGGGGGGTCTGCATTAGCAAAAATGTTAAGGGTCCGGCCTACCAAGACCAGCGCTGCATTTACCACTGAGGTGGCTGTACATCCGTAAACTTAACTGAAACCATAAATATATAACATAAATCCAGCCTTGAAAATGACTTCATCTTCAACCTCCAGCCATGGTTCCTGTAACTTGCTCATTTCTCAACAAAAATGAAAGATGCAAACATGAAAGTTGCTCCATTTTTCCATATGAATCCAACCATATAAATATCATAAGCTATAAATCAAAGATGAATGAGAATTTTGTTGGCCCTAATCTGAACCCTAATTTTTCCAGAAATTCCAATCTCAAAATTCTCTAAACTCAAGCAATATAAATGAAAACTATGGACATGGTTAGCTTCAGGGAAAATATATCTACATTTTATCTTCACAAATGCAAGCCTAACAATGCCTAAATAATAAGATGAAAAGTCAGAAAACTCACCTTGCAGCTGGATATCGTGTTTTGAGTTAGAGCTTGATTCAAGTTATTGTGATGATCAGGTTAGCTTCCTCAAGTTCCCAAGAAGCTAATGCAATGATTAGTTTGTATTGAGGATGGTTGAATCGTGCTAGAGAGGTCAAAGTGCAAAGCTATGTTTTTGAAAATAGAAGATGATGATGGAGGTGTTACAGTTGTGTTGCAGGTGTTGGGATGGTTTGTGTGTGATGTTTATAAGCTTTTGAAAGTAAAAGGCCAAGAAACGCACGAGTGTATTGAGAGATTGGATTCAAAACTCAAAAATGACATATGTTGAGGTTTTTTTGGTGATTCTTTGTTTTAGGGTATTTCAGGGCTTGAGCATTCGTGTGTTTGCTTGCAAATAGTGTATGTATTTATAAGCAAAAGGTTTTGTGTGTTGAAACAACTCAGAATTTGAAATCACATGTCATGGCTTGTGTTGTACCCCAAAATTTGCCCTCCCATATTCTTCAAGATTTGCCAAGGTCAATCTCCAGATGATTCAAAATCTCTCAAGGGTTGCACAGTCCAACGGCCTCCTAACACAGTCAAAATTAGGGTTTTGGTTCTTGCAAAGAAAATGAGGTTTCCAAGGGTCCAATCAAGTCCCACATGCCTACATACATTGTCAAGCATCCATATGCAAAGTTTCAAGACTCACAGCATCAAATTGCACAGTCAAAAACCCTAAATGCTCCACAGTCAAAAACCCTAAATGCTCCACAGTCAACTGCATGGGCAAAATGGTCATTTGACAGTCAAAAGTCAATTTTTTTTGTCAAAATCTTATTTTGAAGCCACAATCATCATTTGATCAATTCTTGATCATGATTCCACAAGCATGGCTCAAAAAGTCTCAAGATGCAAAGGTTTCTATTTTTGGACAGTTGAAAAAGTCAACTGCAAATTGACCAGAGCATAACTTCCACATGGTTTATCAGAAAAAACCCATCCAAAGCTCATTTTGAAGATGATGACATTTACTACAACTCATCTTCACACTTCAAGTCCAAGAAATGCTCTCACAAAAAGTTATCAATTTCAACATTATAGGTCATTTTCAAAAGTCAACAAAAAGGCACTTTAAGTCAAAGACCATAACTTGAGATTGGTAAATCAAAATGACATGGTACCAAAGGCATTGGTTAGAGGACTTCAAGACCTTTCCAAAATGTCCAAGAACATGATGATAGCTTCAAAATTGAGCAAGATATGCATTGGAGAAGTTGGGAAATTTTTGGGAATTTTGAAAAGTCAACTTTGCCTAAAACCCTTCAAAATTGCTAATGGGCCTCAATTTCTTTCATGAATAATTACCCAAAGGCTATGCACGACCCATTGAGTTCAAAGGGATTTATTTTCTTATTTTTAATTAATTAATTGAATTTTTAATCATATTAATTCATTTAATTAGATTTAAATATGAGAAAAATATCAAATAATGGTTTTAAATCTTTTTTGTGCAGCAAATATGTTCATTATATGCAAGAGATTTCGTGCACCATCTCAAGGGGACAATATCATCCATATTTGGCAAGATTGGCATGGAAAAAAGATTGAAAAAGATGTGATAAAAATCAAATATTCAAAACATAAATGCATGGATCTTTGGGCTTGTTTTTGACCTAGTTTCATTCACTTACTTATGCACAACTCAAACCTAATGCACATGGACACGAAAAGCTGCTCAGAAAGAGAGAACCAAATTGCAAATTTTCATCAAAAACTTGGAATCTGAAATCATAGTGGCAGGACGTTTCAAGGCATAACAAGTATTCCATTACGTTCCTGACATTGCTAGGAGTCGATTGCAATCAAGAACAAGTCCCCATATTCCAAGAATTGGTAGAACAGCATTGCGCTTTTCATGAATATGTCCATAATCGATTTTTGATTTCCATGCATTATTCATATGTTTTAATTGATGATTCTTGCTACTAATGATCTTCTGAAACTTTTGGCATAGTTTAATTGTCCTAAAAATGCTTGAAACAAAATTCACCATTGATGAAACCTAGGGTTTCAAAAGCTCCAAATTAGGGGTTCTCACATATGGCAAAATCAGACCACCAAACTTGTATGAGCAAATTCGTGGCATCAAGACGAAACAAACTGACTACTCGCGCCCTTTTTATATTAATCCAGCTTCTAATCGCTATTTTCATAGTTTCTATTTAGTGGGGGTTTAAAACCCCCGCTATTTGTTTTCTATTTTGCGGGAAGAACGAAGACGAAGCTAGCGTGTCATTGAGTGGTTGGACAATTCAAACTTTGGCGCGGTTTTTCAACGTCCAGCATAATGGCCTTTTCTTTATACATATTATTTGTTATCCATTAGATATCCAAACGCGTGCAATGGCTCAGATGGTGGGAATATGGCTTGGTAAACGCTGGGACCTGGGTTCGATTCCCAGGTCCCCCACTTATTCCATAATTTTTATCCTAACGTATTCATATCCAGCATGTTCTCAACGTCCCACCATACGTCCTAGCGCGTGGGCTTGCCAGATGGCCTGAATGATCAATCCAAAGGTTGTAGGAGGAGGTCTATCATGTACCTCAGTCAACCATCCCACACGTGATCCCAAGAAGTCAAAAAAGGCCTTGATTCAATGGGCCAAATTTCTCAAAAAAACCTCCCAAATGGGTCAGACACCCCCCAATGTTTGTATTCTATATTTTAATTTTCTTTTCTTTTTTTGTTTTAATTTGTTTTAATTGTTTTAATTGTTTTATTTAATTCACCTAAAATAATTTTCATAATAAAAAATCAGAAACCAAAAAATGTTTAATATTTAATTCTTATTAATTTCACTATTAGAATATTTTTGTAAATAAATGTTAAGTAATTAATTTAGTTAAATTAGGTTTCAATTTTAATACTTTTCTTAATGAATTAAAATAAGTAGAATTAGGGTTTTTGACCTATTCATCTTTTTCTTAATAAATAATTTTCTCTCATTATTATTATTATTAATTATTACTTTTGTAAATAAATATGTAAATTAACTAATTAGGGTAAATTAGGTTAACTTGTATATTTTTCATTAATAATTAAAAATATTTAGAACTAGGGTTTCCTTCTAATTTTAATTCTTTTCTTTATTTCATAAATACAAAAAACCTAAAAAACATTTTCTTTCTTTAATTAAATAATTAATTAGCTTTTAATTTAGTTTAATTTCAAAAGGGTTAAAACCCTCGGACGTCCTAATTTTCTTTTCGCGCATTTATTTTCTTTCGAATATTATGTAACTGCTCAAGGCTTGTAATAGTAATTAGTTCTTTTACTTTCCGCATTTTTTTTATCAAACGGGTCTTTGTATTTTGGCGATGTGTAGACCCGCGCCTTGTAATAACGTAGGATTTATCTTTCCGCATTTAAATTTCAGCACTTTTAAATTCTAATTGCATGAAAGAATGTATGGCTAATTTAAAATAACTCGTAGCTCACAAATGCCCTGATCAAAGATAAATATTGACATGAAAATAACACACAAATTCACACACCACCTCTAGGGTACGCCTCACCTGTTGCCTTACCTTCGAAACGTGGTCGTCGAGTATAGGACGTTTTAGTAAGTCCTTATGTCCATGATCCAGTTGCCTCGAAACGGTTGCCTCGGATTAAAAAAGGGTCAAGGACATAAGGGTAGCTTCTAAGGTGTCTTACTGTTGCTCCGGTGACCACACTGTCCCTAAAAAACGAATTGACCCGAACACCTCTAACGGTGGTGCTACCTACCTCTCAATGGTGGGATGGCACTACCTTAAGGACATTTACACATCCTAATTCCTTAGGGTAAGTAGATGACTCATAGATACTTGCTCTATTCAAAAACAAATCAAAACTCTTTTCACACCGACACTTTCAAAAAGCTTTCAAAACAATTTTTCAAACACTCTTGAGGACTGATACAAGAGTCATTCTGAAATCTTTAAACGAAACTTTTTCAAACCCACTCACATTTCTGAAAAGCAAACATTTTGAAAACATAATGAGCAAGTATCTAAGAGCCCATGGATAACCATGGATAGAAAGGGTGCTAACACCTTCCCTTTCTATAAATCTACCTCCCGAACCGAGAGATAATCTCATAAGGAATTTTGCTGTGCTTTTGTCCTGTCCATGTTGGAGAAAATAAAAGACGGTGGCGACTCTTGCTTCCGCGACATTTCGCGAACCAGCGTTAAACAGTCAGTTCTAAATCCACCGATCACAGAACTGGCGACTCTGCTGGGATTACTATTAAAGTGAGGTGTACCTTAGGATAGCTCATACTTGTGTTTTCAATTGATGTGTTTGTTTGCTTTATTATTGTGGGCTGCATCGGAGTTACATAGATCTTAACCCGGATCTGGGGATACCCTGTTAGGTAGCATAAGTTGTGAGGGACTTGTCCGGCGTAGACCGACATGGGTGAAGCAGTGGCTACGTTAGTGTGGCACCTTGGTCTGTACCGATATCCCTTGTGTCGCAACGAGGAGAATATGGGTCTTCTGAGGAGTCATTAAGCACCAACCGACCTTAGAACCTTAAATGACCCAACTTGGCCAATAGAACAGTAGCAGTATGCTACTCCCATTGAGGCTAAACTCTCGTGATGGTTCTGGCCGCAAGAAAAGATTGCGATGCTGGAGTTATAACCGATTGAGTGATATTGGGACCCTCTAGAACCCGGTTACTTCTGATAGGACAGGTCTTAACCAACAAACTGAAAGAGGGTAATACCTAGACCCCATGCTGGCCTAAACTCTAAGGGCTTGTCTTGTGTGACTTGTGTGCCTTATCATGTTTGCCTTTGTGAATATTTGTGATTTGCTTTATCATAACATCATGCCATCATAAACATTGCATGCATCCTGCATAAGGACTGACCATTTCAAAGACAAGAGGGTTTCACCTTTGCTCTGTTTTGTAGGACATCATGATGCCTATGCGAAGGAATACTATCCGGTTCAACTTTGTTCACCCACCTGAGTTGCTTGAAGAATTGGTTAGCAGAATTCCAAATACTACTTCCTTCATCCAGAGGCATGGTTCTCTTCTCGGCTTAATCACGGCAAAGTGGGACCAACAACTGATGAGTGTCCTGACCCAGTTTTATGACCCTCTGTACCGGTGCTTCACCTTTCAAGACTTCCAGCTGGTCCCTACCCTGGAAGAGTTCTCTGATTTGCTTGGCATCCCTATCTTGGATCAGACTCCCTACACTGGTTGGGAAAAGACTCTTAGGCTTGAGGAGATTGCTGCAGCTCTTCCTTTGACCCACAAGGAGGTAATGGACAACTGGGTGACTAGAAGCAAGGTTAAGGGTTTCTTGGCCAAGTTTCTGATTGGTAAGGCTAACAGTTTCTGGAATGACCTGGACTTTAGGGCGTATGAAGACATTCTGGCTCTCTTAATCTATGGTCTAGTCTTGTTCCCTAATCCGGATAATTTCATTAACGTCACTGACATAAGGATCTTCATGTCTCGGAACCCTGTGCCCACCCTCTTGGGTGATATCCTACAACAACTTTATGCTTGTACTGCCCGAAGACGAGGAACTCTGTGGTGTTGCACTCCTTTGTTAGTGAGGTGGTTTATTTCGCACCTCCCTAAGTTCGTGCTGAAGAACAAAGAAGGAAGAGGCTGGGCTCATAGGTTAATGTCTCTCACTGATAATGACATCATTTGGACTCTCAGGGGTTTGGATGAGGTAGCTGTTATTGATCGTTGCGGAGAATACCCTAATGTTCCTCTGATTGGTACCCAAGGAGGAATCTCTTATAATCCATGTCTAGCTCTCCGTCAGTTCGGAAGAGCCAGAAGAGCAGGGCCTCATGAGATGTTGGTGCCTCACATCAGTTTTGAGTTTCAGGTAGATAGTGACGAGCTGCGTCGTAGATTCATCAAGGCTTGGGACATAATTCACAAAGCTGACCCACAAGAGTTGGGACCAAAGACTTCTCTACCTATGGAAGCCTACTACAAATGGGTCCGCATCCGTGCTCAGAAGTTAGGTATGCCATATGAAGCTGTCAGACCCGTCATTCTTGAATATCCTGATAGAGATGGGGCTCCTCCAAATGTTCTCCCTCCTCAGATACCTACTGATATTGATACACTAAAGAGGTCTTGGGCGCAACTGCGAGAAGAACGGGATTCTTATCGGGAAAAGTTCAACGAGCAGGAATTGAAGATCCAGAAGCTGACAAAGCAGTTGGAGAACGAGCGGGCCTTGAATGACTACATCCGTACTGAGAAGAGGAGACCCTGGGATCAATAATGAGCTTTGGATGTTCTTTTATAGTTTTTATTCCCCTTTTCAGTATTTCCATTTTATGTAACGCCTAAGGGCAACCTGTTGAACAATTTAAATTTCAAAGTTGAATCTAATAAAGTGTGTTCCTTTTTGTTTACAAAGTTGATTCCCGATTGTCTTTGAAAACATAAATCATACGCATTCCATTCATCATATGCATCACAGGTACTCTTCTTTTCAGGTTGCTTAATGTTCTTCGCTGTTTATTTCAGCATCATGAATCCTGAATCATCTACCGAGCAGTCCATCAAGGCCCTTCAGGCTCAAAACGCACAATTCCAAGATTTGATTATGAGTTTGGTCCAAGGACAGGAGGAATTGAAGGCTCTGTTGGTCAAGAAGAAGAAGAAGAGAACTGTACTATTCAACACGGGCCGGAGGTTTGGTAACACACTGCAGAATGAGGTTGATCAAGCTGGTTCTTCTGTGGGAAAAGGCAGTCCCCAGGGGGGAAGGGTTCCTAGTCCGGTGGTCTCTGACAATGAGACTGATTTCAATGAGGAGCAATATCCTCCAGCTGAAGACAAGTACAAGCAGTTGGAAGACCGTCTGAATGCCATGGAAATTCAACAAGTGCCTGGGCTGGATTTCGGAGACTTGGGTCTATCTTCTGGTGTGGTAATCCCACACAAGTTCAAAGCACCATCTTTTGCAAAGTATGACGGGGCGTCCTGCCCTAAGCTACATCTCAGATCTTATGTGCGGAAGATCCATCCGTATACTGTGGACAAGAACTTGTGGATCCACTTCTTCCAGGAGAGTCTTTCAGGGACTCATCTCGAATGGTTCTATCAGCTGGATGGAACCAAGGTTCGTAACTGGGAGGAGTTGGCTACTGCTTTTTACAAGCAGTATCAATATAATGCCGACCTTGCTCCTACACGTACCCAACTCCAGGGTATGTCGCTAGGATCGGGAGAAGGTTTTAAAGAGTATGCGCAGAAGTGGAGGGACCTGACTGGCAGGGTGCAGCCACCATTAACCGACCGTGAATTAGTGGACATGTTCTTGGGGACCCTATCCGGGCCGTTCTTTAATCATCTCATTGGCAATTCGTCTGCAGGGTTCACAGATCTCATTCTGACTGGGGAAAGGATATAAGCTGGCATGAAATCAGGAAAAATTCAGAAGGGTGCGTCCTCAAGTTCTGAGAAGAAGCCTTTCAAAAAGGAGGCCAGTGCTGTGTATGGGCCTAGGAGGCGGAACAAACCAGAACGCCGCCAAGCTATCAACGCGGTGGTTATTGCAAATCCTGTCGCCGCTCCTCGGCAACCTAACCAACCAAGGGGTGAGAGACCCAGAAGAGAATTCACTCGGCTTAGTATGACCTTGTCACAAATCTTGCCGCAATTGCTATCGACCAACTTGGTGACCGTCAGAGAGGCTCCAAAGGTGGTGAACACGACCTCTCCAAAGTATAATCCCAATGCCCGCTGTGCTTATCACTCTGATAACCCAGGGAATTCTACTGATGATTGTTGGGCCCTAAGGAATAAGGTTCAGGACCTTATCGATGCGAAGGAAATACAGTTTGAGGCACCCGAAAGGCCCAACATTGTGACTGCTCCTATGCCCCAACATGGAGTAAATTCTATTGAGGAAGACTTGTATGCCGTTTATGTGGATGATGTTGCTACCCCTCTATTGACTGTTAAGAGGAACCTATTGCTAGCCGGTTTATTTTCGGGTTGTAGCAAGGGTTGCCTTCTGTGTGCTGTTACCCCTACTAGTTGTCCATTGCTGAAGTCAGGCATCCAAAGCCTGATGGATAGCAAAGAAATTTTGTTCAAGAAGACCGCTGTTCCTAGTGTTCCCACCTAAGAAGTATCTATTGTAACCATCTTCAACAATCCTACCAAGGCTCCCCCGAGGAAGCCAGTCAAAATCATGTCTGTTGCACCCATCATTATTACTGTTCCGGGGCCCCTCCCCTATGAATCTGACAAGGTTGTCCCATGGCATTATGGGGTAGATGTGTATGTACTTGGAGTAAAGCAGGAGTTCAACACCAGTACCAGTATCAGCAACATCACTGGTCCATCTAAAGTAACTCGCAGTGGTAGGCTCTTCTCGCCTGACATTGCGCCACCAGTTATCCGAAGACCTCTTATAATTACGCCTGCAAGTGCGCCTGTTTCCACTTCTGATCCAGTTTCTACCCCTACTGCCGAGTCATCTGACACTCGGGGAAAAGGGATTGATGATGAGCCTTCCCGGATGGAGGCACCAAAGACTGTCAATGTTGAAGCCTCCCAGCAAGAGATGGAGGAAATTCTTAAGATAATCAAGAAAAGTGACTTCAACGTCGTTGAACAGCTGGGGCATACCCCCTCCAAGATCTCTATGCTATCATTGCTGCTGTGCTCAGAGGCCCATGCCAAGGCCCTGATTTCATTTCTGAAGACGGCCCATGTGCCACAAGAGACATCTGCAGATCAATTCACTGACTGTGTAGCCAATTTGACCGCTGACAATGGTTTGGGTTTCTCGGATGCTGATCTTACCGCTAAGGGAAAGAACCACAATGATGCCCTACATGTCTCCATTGAATGCAGGGGCACTACTCTTGCTCATGTGTTGGTGGACACTGGTTCTTCGCTGAATGTATTGCTCAAGAAGGCCTTAGACAGGCTGGATTGTGAGGGTCTAGAGTTGAAGCCTAGTAACATCGTGGTCCGAGCCTTTGACGGGTCGAAGAGGATGGTACATGGTGAAATGGATATTCCGATTCGTGTTGGCTCCCAAGTCTTTGATTCAACTTTCTATGTGATGGACATTCGTCCATCTTATTCCTGTTTACTGGGTCGACCTTGGATTCACAAAGCTGGGGCTGTGACCTCCACTCTACACCAGAAGCTCAAATACCCTGTCAGAGGGAAGATTGTTACTGTGCAGGGGGAGGAAGAATACATGGTTAGTCATCTGAATTCATTCCGGTATATTGAGATGGACGGGGAGTTTATTGAAACCCCCTTTCAACATTTTGAAGAGGTACCTCCAACATTGGCATCAGCAGAAACCGTAAGTGAAGAAGACTTTCCTTTGAAGATGGCCTCCTTAAAGGACGCCCCGGCTGTAATTGAGAAAGGTGAATGTGCTAACTGGGGCAGGCTCCCTGACTTTACTCCTAAAACTGACAAGTTTGGGCTGGGTTTTACTGCAGAGGCTCAGAGGGCTGTACGCAAAGCGAGGATCGGAAGACCTCCCGTGTTCATCACCAACCCGGGAGTGAATGTTATTGAAGGCGATGCGGAGGAATCAGAGTTTGATAGCTGGATCTACCCAACGACTGACGGTGGACTGAACAATTGGACTGCGAAAGACCACATACCTGTTACTTTTGTTACGCAGTAATGAATTCCTTTGTTTTTTATTTGTAATGAACAATAAATTGAAACTTATTTGGCCCGGTGTCTTACCCGGGGCACCGCTGGCTTCATTTGTGAGGGCATATTACTTGTCATTTCCATATATCATGAATAAAGACATTAGACGTTTTTCGCATTTCAAATCTTGTGCTCCCTTTTTTTCCTTTCTTTCTTTATATATTGCAAAACAGCTATATTTACACACACTCACTCATACATGTTTCAATCCACTCTGGATCTCACTAGTAACGACTCTGCTACTGCCAGTTATGACTTCGAAAATCCGATCAACTTAGCCGAAGACGAAGGTGAAGATGATTGCGAAGTGCCTGGTGAGCTTGCAAGACTGTTACTCCAGGAAGAGAAGGCCATTCAGCCACATGAAGAGCCAGTGGAAACGGTGAATCTGGGTACTGAGACAGACGTAAGGGAAGTCAAGATTGGTGCCAATTTGGAGCTCAGCGTAAAACAATGGTTGGTTCAGATGTTGCATGATTATGTGGAAATCTTTGCCTGGTCTTACGAAGACATGCCTGGGTTGGATACTGACATTGTGGTCCATCACTTACCTACCAAGGAAGACTGTCCTCCGGTTAAACAAAAGGTCTGCCGTATGCGTCCGGAGATGTCCGAGAAGATCAAAGCTGAGGTTATGAAGCAATTCGATGCCGGGTTTCTAGCAGTGACCTCTTACCCTCAGTGGGTTGCCAACGTGGTTCCGGTACCAAAGAAAGATGGTAAGGTCAGAATGTGTGTCGATTACAGGGACTTGAACAGGGCAAGCCCCAAGGATGATTTCCCTCTACCTCACATCGACGTCCTGGTTGACAATACTGCTCAGCTCAAGGTGTTCTCCTTCATGTATGGGTTTTCAGGTTATAATCAGATCAAGATGGCTCCTGAAGACATGGAAAAGACTACCTTTGTTACTCAGTGGGGCACCTTCTGCTACAAGGTCATGCCATTCGGGTTGAAAAATGATGGGGCAACCTACCAACGTGCCATGGTTGCTTTATTTCATGACATGATCCATCATGAGATTGAAGTGTATGTCGACGATATGATTGCAAGGTCCCAAACTGAGGAGGAACACCTTGACCATCTGCAGAAATTGTTTGACCGTTTGAAATTGTACAAGCTGAGGTTGAATCCAAACAAGTGCACCTTTGGGGTAAGATCTGGAAAGTTGCTAGGCTTCGTCGTAAGCGACAAAGGTATTCAAGTGGACCCTGCCAAGGTTAAAGCAATTCAAGAGATGCCAGTTCCTAAGACAGAGAAAGAAGTCATAGGCTTTCTAGGACGTCTGAATTACATCGCCCGATTCATCTCGCACCTAACTTCTACCTGTGAACCAATCTTCAAGCTGCTGAAGAAAGATCAGGTAGTACGTTGGAATGATGAATGTCAGGTCGCTTTTGACAGAATCAAAGAGTATCTCCAAGAACCACCCATTCTTATGCCACCGTTTGAAGGGAGACCTCTAATACTATACCTGACATTACTTGACAGCTCAATGGGGTGTGTGTTGGGGCAGCATGACGAGTCTGGCCGAAAAGAGCACGCCATTTATTACCTTAGCAAAAAGTTTACCGACTGTGAGACCCGATACTCACTGCTCGAGAAAACTTGTCGCGCTTTGGTATGGGATGCTCGCCGGCTGAGACAGTATATGCTGACTCACACTACTCTGTTGATTTCAAAGATGGATCCAATAAAGTACATATTCGAAAAGCCTGCTCTGTCTGGGAGAATAGCAAGATGGCAAATGATCTTGACAGAATACGACATCCAGTACACGACTCAGAGAGCTATCAAAGGAAGTGTATTGGCAGACCATTTGGCACACCAGGCAGTGGACGATTACCAATCAATGAACTTTGAATTTCCAGACGAGAGCATCATGATAGTGACTGATTGTGAAATACCTGGACCGGATGAAGGACCTGAGGAAGGATCCCGATGGTCTATGCACTTTGACGGAGCCTCCAACGCTTTGGGTAACAGCATTAGCGCTGTGATCATATCCCCTCAAGGCACTCATACTCCACTCACCGCCCGGCTATGTTTCAACTCCACCAACAACATGGCGGAGTATGAGGCATGCATCATGGGTCTTCAAGCTGCGATTGACTTAAGGATCAAGTTTCTGAGTGTCTTCGGAGATTCCGCTCTCGTGATCAATCAGATCAAAGGCGAGTGGGATACGAAACATCCGAATCGTATTCCTTACAGAGAATGTGTGTTGACATTGATCCCCCATTTCACAGAGATAACTTTTGAACACTTCCCAAGAGAGGAGAATCAGCTGGCGGACGCGTTAGCTACGATGTCTTCCATGTTCAAAGTCAAGTGGGACAATGAGGCTCCCCGGATCATTATCTGGAAACTGGACGAACCTGCATATTATTGTGACCTTGAGGCTGAGGTGGTAACTGAAAAACCTTGGTATCATGAAGTGAAGAGGTACTTGGAAGCTCAGGAATACCCTGAAGGTGCATCTGTCAACGACAAAAAGTTTCTGAGAAGGTTCGCAGCAAAGTTCTTCCTCAGCAACGGCATTCTATACAAGCGAAACCATGATTCGACCTTACTGCGTTGCGTGGATAAAGCTGAAGCAGAAAGAATCATGGCAGAGCTGCATGAAGGTACCTTCGGAACACATTCCAGTGGACATACTATGGCAAAGAAAATCCTTCGAGCAGGATATTTCTGGTCCACAATGGAAGCTGACTGTTACCAACATTCTCGGACATGTCATAAATGCCATATTTACGCAGATAAGGTGCACGTTCCTCCGGTTCCTCTAAATGTCTTGACAGCACCTTGGCCCTTTGCAATGTGGGGCATTGATATGATCGGCGAGATTAAACCTACGGCATCTAACGGGCATCGCTTCATCCTGGTGGCGATCGATTACTTTACGAAGTGGGTTGAAGCAGCTTCCTACGCCACTGTAACCAAGAATGTCGTGGCACGGTTCATTCGGCATAACCTGATCTGTCGATACGGCGTCCCGGAAAGGATCATTACGGACAATGGTACCAATCTCAATAACAAGATGATCACTAAGCTCTGCGAGCAATTCAAGATACAGCACCACAATTCTTCTCCTTACCGGCCGAAGATGAACGGGGCTGTAGAAGCAGCGAATAAGAATATCAAGAAGATTGTGCAGAAGATGACAGTGACCTATAAAGATTGGCACGAGATGTTACCGTTCGCTCTTCATGGGTACCGTACCTCAGCAAGAACGTCAACCGGGGCAACACCCTTTTCCTTGGTCTACGACATGGAGGCAGTCTTACCGATTGAAGTCCAGATACCCTCTCTCCGGATAATGAAGGATGCAGATCTGAGCGAAGATGACTGGATCCAGACTCGACTTGATCAATTAAACCTAATTGACGAAAAGAGACTCGCTGCTATATGTCATGGTCAAACGTACCAAAAACGGATGATCAGGGCATTTAACAAGAAAGTCATACCACAAGAGTATCAAGTTGGGGACCTGGTAATCAAGCGCATCATTCTTCCTCAGGGTGATCCCAGGGGCAAATGGACCCCCACGTACGAAGGGCCATTTGTGGTTAAACATGTGTTCTCAGGAGGAGCCATGATTCTAACCACCATGGATGGTGACGACCTTCCTCACCCCGCCAATGCGGACATAGTAAAAAGATACTACGCATGATAAAAGACCCGCTAGGTTGACATACCTAGGCAAAAATTAGGGCTTCCCGGCGAACCAAAAGGGTTCGGGCAAAATGAGGGATGAAATGAAAAAAATTTGTACACCCGGCAAGTCAAAAACCTGAAAAGGCGGCTTGGGCAAAAATGGGTATCCCGGTGGACTGAAAACCCGAAAGGGCGTTCCAGGAAAAAGTTAGGGATTAAAGCGTAATACTATGTCTCATTGGATCACCTTGCATCCAAAATCCGGTATCAACATCAAGTTCAAACGGCATCGATCAATCAGCTTTATCGTCAACCGAGCAACCAAGTGATGAGACGCTCGAAGATATAAAGGCGATAGCAGAGTTGGAACCCAGTGGGATTATTCTTTTCACATAGCTGTTTTGTTTTCCCTTTCACAAAATTGTATAAACTCTGTTGTTCGGCGGCGCTCTCTTACTAGGACGTCAGCCTCTTGTACATAAACGCCTATTTACAGGCAATTCAAAAATCAATACAAATTCACTTTTCAGACAAATTGCCATTTGTTTTTCCTTTTTCTGTTTTATTTTGCGAAGAACGTCCAATGTTCAATTTGTGATATATGCATTTGACACTAATTGCTAACTCATAAATATTTGCATACGAAACAAAGGATTAATTACGGGTAACATCAGAAACAGGGGCAATAATGAGTTGTCTAAGCGATCTAATTGCTCTGTCCACCAAGGTACCAAGGTATGTTCGGCTGAAGAATGTAACCAAGATATCTTAATTCCCCAGAGAGTGAGCCAAAATTCAACAATTCTCTCCCAAGCAGTTGGTCTCCCATCAGCCCTAACAAGGCACAGTATCTCCTAGCAAGTCAGCGATACTCTCCCCAAGCAGAGTTAGTCCACTGTCAGCCTTAAGGAAGTTGGATTATCCCCAGCAGATCTCAACATTCCTCAGCGGAGTATACAAACATTCTTAACAAGCATCCCCGGCAGTCTTGATCTAAGATTGTTCCCCGGCGGAACACCAGACAACCAGTGGAGCCATATCCCAGTGCATATCTGAAAAGTTTCCCCAGGAAAGTAGAATCCATCTCCCAGCAGGAAGCTTATCCCCAGTAGATTCTGGAAGCTCGTCACCCGCATAGTACGAACGCGTCTCCCGGCTTTATTCAGAAGGTTATTTCCCCACCAGGATATAACTGGGTTATCCTCAGCCAATAACCACGGAAAGATCGTCCTCGACGAAGTTCTTCCTACCCCCAGCGGATTTATCATCAAACCTCGGCGAAGCATCTCTTCCCACAGAGTATTTCCCGCAGAGTATTCTCTCCAGCAATTTTATTTCCCTAACGGAGTCATCTTCTCCTACCGGTATTCTTGCAATCATCATCCCCCGCAGAAACAAAGAACTCTATTCTTCGACATCAGCCCAGGATTCAACAAGCTCCCGGCATTCGTCAAGGATTTATTTTCCTAAGACGAAAATACATTCATAAACATTTCACATTTTATACATCCTGCTTACATACATGATAAAGCGCATACGACACTATCTCATTTCTGAACATCATGACATCATGCATTTCATACATCATGACATTGCATACAACTGATGTTTTGCCTTTTCAGGAAAAAGGTCAATCTAAAGATGATTACTATCAACTGTCGCAATTCCAGATTCGATACCTGTATCCAGCCAGGGCACATCTGTGAGTAACTAATTCCAGACTCGATTCCTGTATCTTGCCAGGGCACGTCTGAAGAGTTTGAAGATCTGATTCCTGTATCTTGCCAGGGTGTATCTGTTGACGACTAATTCCAGACTCGATTCCTGTATCTTGCCAGGGCACGTCTGAAGAGTTCGAAGATCCGATTCCTGTATCTTGCCAGGGTGTATCTATTGACGACTAATTCCATACTCGATTCCTGTATCCTGCCAGGGCACGTCTGAAGAGTTTGAAGATCCGATTCCTGTATCTTGCCAGGGTGTATCTGTTGATGACTATTATTCCAAACTCGATTCATGTATCCTGCCAGGGCACATCTGAAGAGTTCGAAGATCCGATTCCTGTATCTTGCCAGGGTGTATCTGTTGACGACTAATTCCAGACTCGATTCCTGTATCTTGCCAGGGCACGTTTGAAGAGTTCGATGATCCGATTCCTGTATCTTGCCAGGGTGTATCTGTTGACGACTAATTCCAGACTCGATTCATGTATCCTGCCAGGGCACGTCTGAAGAGTTTGAAGATCTGATTCCTGTATCTTGCCAGGGTGTATCTGTTGACGACTATTATTCCAGACTCGATTCCTGTATCCTGCCAGGGCACGTCTGAAGAGTTTGAAGATCTGATTCCTGTATCTTGCCAGGGTGTATCTGTTGACGACTATTATTCCAGACTCGATTCCTGTATCCTGCCAGGGCACGTCTGAAGAGTTCGAAGATCCGATTCTTGTATCTTGCCAGGGTGTATCTGTTGACGACTACATTACCAGACTCGATTCCTGTATCTTGCCAGGGCACGTCTGAAGAGTTCGAAGATCCGATTCCTGTATCTTGCCAGGGTGTATCTGTTGACGACTACATTACCAGACTCGATTCCTGTATCTTGCCAGGGCACGTCTGAAGAGTTCGAAGATCCGATTCCTGTATCTTGCCAGGGTGTATCTATTGACGACTACATTTCCAGACTCGATTCCTGTATCTGGCCAGGGCACGTCTGAAGAGTTCAAAGATCCGATTCCTGTATCTTGCCAGGGTGTATCTGTTGACGACTATATTCCAGACTCGATTCATGTATCTTGCCAGGGCACGTCTGAAGAGTTCGAAGATCCGATTCCTGTATCTTGCCAGGGTGTATCTGTTGACGACTAATTCCAAGACTCGATTCTTGTATCTTGCCAGGGCACGTCTGAAGAGTTCGAAGATCCGATTCCTGTATCCTGCCAGGGTGTATCTGTTGACAACTATTCTCCGGACTCGATTCCTGTATCTTTCCAGGGCACGTCTGAAGAGTTTAAAGATTCGATTCCTGTATCCAGCCAGGGCACATCTACATAAAGAGTTTGAAGATCAACTCCTGTAATAGGCCAGGTAATTATTTTCTTTCTCAGGTACGCAAGTTCTCGCTAAGGAATCTCTTACGCGATCGACACCTAGATGGCATCTATAAGCCCATCCACATACCGACAGCCTCCAGATGGCATCTATAAGCCCATCCTGCTATCCATCATCTCTCCAAATGGCATCTGTAAGCCCATTCCTTCCATCACACTGCTAACATGTGAGCGCAAATTTCTGAGCACTCTAGTGTTCAATCATCTTCTACCTTCGGATTACGAAAGGCACGCCAGCCAATCTACATCCTCAAGTCTAAGAAGATTGAACAGGGGCAACTGTTGTACCCCAAAATTTTCCCTCCCATATTCTTCAAGATTTTCCAAGGTTAATCTCCAGATGATTCAAAATCTCTCAAGGGTTGCACAGTCCAACTGCCTCCTAACACAGTCAAAATTAGGGTTTTGGTTCTTGCAAAGAAAATGAGGTTTCCAAGGGTCCAATCAAGTCCCACATGCCTACATACATTGGCAAGCATCCATATGCCAAGTTTCAAGACTCACAACATCAAATTGCACAGTCAAAAACCCTAAATGCTCCAGAGTCAACTGCAGGGGCAAAATGGTCATTTGACAGTCAAAAGTCAAAAATTTTGGTCAACATCTTATTTTGAAGCCACAATCATCATTTGATCAATTCTTGATCATGATTCCACAAGCATGGCTCAAAAAGTCTCAAGATGCAAAAGTTTTTATTTTTGGACAGTTGAAAAAGTCAACTGCAAATTGACCAGGACATAACTTCCACATGGTTTATCAGAAAAAACCCATCCAAAGCTCATTTTGAATAGGATGACATTTCCTACAACTCATCTTCACACTTCAAGTCCAAGAAATGCTCTCACAAAAAGTTATCAATTTCAACATTATAGGACATTTTCAAAAGTCAACAAAAAGGCACTTTAAGTCAAAGCCCATAACTTGAGATTGGTAAATCAAAATGACATGGGACCAAAGGCATTTGTTAGAGGACTTAAAGACCTTTCCAAAATGTCCAAGAACATGATCATAGCTTCAAAATTGAACAAGATATGCATTGGAGAAGTTGGGAAATTTTTGGGAATTTTGAAAAGTCAACTTTGCCTAAAACCCTTCAAAATTGCTAATGGGCCTCAATTTATTTCATGAATCATTACCCAAAGGCTATGCACGACCCATTGAGTTCAAAGGGATTTATTTTCTTATTTTTAATTAATTAATTGAATTTTTAATCATATTAATTCATTTAATTAGATTTAAATATGAGAAAAATATCAAATAATGGTTTTAAATCTTTTTTGTGCAGCAAATATGTTCATTATATGCAAGAGATTTCGTGCACCATCTCAAGGGGACAATATCATCTATATTTGGCAAGATTGGCATGGAAAAAAGATTGAAAAAGATGTGATAAAAATCAAATATTCAAAACATAAATGCATGGATCTTTGGGCTTGTTTTTGACCTAGTTTCATTCACTTACTTATGCACAACTCAAACCTAATGCACATGGACACGAAAAGCTGCTCAGAAAGAGAGAACCAAATTGCAAATTTTCATCAAAAACTTGGAATCTGAAATCATAGTGGCAGGACGTTTCAAGGCATAACAAGTATTCCATTAGGTTCCTGACATTGCTAGGATTCGATTGCAATCAAGAACAAGTCCCCATATTCCAAGAATTGGTAGAACAACATTGCGCTTTTCATGAATATGTCCATAATCGATTTTTGATTTCCATGCATTATTCATATGTTTTAATTGATGATTCTTCCTACTAATGATCTTCTGAAACATTTGGCATAGTTTAATTGTCCTAAAAATGCTTGAAACAAAATTCACCATTGATGAAACCTAGGGTTTCAGAAGCTCCAAATTAGGGGTTCTCACATATGGCAAAATCAGACCACCAAACTTGTATGAGCAAATTCGTGGCATCAAGACGAAACAAACTGACTACTCGCGCCCTTTTTATATTAATCCAGCTTCTAATCGCTATTTTCATAGTTTCTATTTAGTGGGGGTTTAAAACCCCCGCTATTTGTTTTCTATTTTGCAGGAAGAACGAAGACGAAGCTAGCGTGTCATTGAGTGGTTGGACAATTCAAACTTTGGCGCGGTTTTTCAACGTCCAGCATAATGGCCTTTTCTTTATACATATTATTTGTTATCCATTAGATATCCAAACGCGTGCAATAGCTCAGATGGTGGGAATATGGCTTGGTAAACGCTGGGACCTGGGTTCGATTCCCAGGTCCCCCACTTATTCCATAATTTTTATCCTAACGTATTCATATGCAGCATGTTCTCAATGTCCCACCATACGTCATAGCGCGTGGGCTTGCCAGATGGCCTGAATGATCAATCCAAAGGCTGTAGGAGGAGGTCTATCATGTACCTCAGTCAACCATCCCACACGTGATCCCAAGAAGTCAAAAAAGGCCTTGATTCAATGGGCCAAATTTCTCAAAAAAACCTCCCAAATGGGTCAGACACCCCCCAATGTTTGTATTCTATATTTTAATTTCCTTTTCTTTTCTTTTTTTGTTTTAATTTGTTTTAATTGTTTTAATTGTTTTATTTAATTCACCTAAAATAATTTTCATAATAAAAAATCAGAAACCAAAAAATGTTTAATATTTAATTCTTATTAATTTCACTATTAGAATATTTTTGTAAATAAATGTTAAGTAATTAATTTAGTTAAATTAGGTTTCAATTTTAATACTTTTCTTAATGAATTAAAATAAGTAGAATTAGGGTTTTTGACCT
Organism: Vicia faba; assembly: GCA_948472305.1. Lineage (NCBI taxonomy): Eukaryota > Viridiplantae > Streptophyta > Magnoliopsida > Fabales > Fabaceae > Vicia > Vicia faba. The sequence goes on from CATIWC010001050.1 coordinate 143,279, forward strand.
TTTCATCTTTTTCTTAATAAATAATTTTCTCTCATTATTATTATTATTAATTATTACTTTTGTAAATAAATATGTAAATTAACTAATTAGGGTAAATTAGGTTAACTTGTATATTTTTCATTAATAATTAAAAATATTTAGAACTAGGGTTTCCTTCTAATTTTAATTCTTTTCTTTATTTCATAAATACAAAAAACATAAAAAACATTTTCTTTCTTTAATTAAATAATTAATTAGCTTTTAATTTAGTTTAATTTCAAAAGGGTTAAAACCCTCGGACGTCCTAATTTTCTTTTCGCGCATTTATTTTCTTTCGAATATTATGTAACTGCTCAAGGCTTGTAATAGTAATTAGGTCTTTTACTTTCCGCATTTTTTTTATCAAACGGGTCTTTGTATTTTGGCGATGTGTAGACCCGCGCCTTGTAATAGCGTAGGATTTATCTTTCCGCATTTAAATTTCAGCACTTTTAAATTCTAATTGCATGAAAGAATGTATGGCTAATTAAAAATAACTCGTAGCTCACAAATGCCCTGATCAAAGATAAATATTGACATGAAAATAACACACAAATTCACACACCACCTATAGGGTACGCCTCACATGTTGCCTTACCTTCGAAACGTGGTCGTCGAGTATAGGATGTTTTAGTAAGTCCTTATGTCCATGATCCAGTTGCCTCGAAATGGTTGCCTCGGATTAAAAAAGGGTCAAGGACATAAGGGTAGCTTCTAAGGTGTCCTACTGTTGCTCCAGTGACCACACTGTCCCTAAAAAACGAATTGACCCGAACACCTCTAACGGTGGTGCTACCTACCTCTCAATGGTGGGATGGCACTACCTTAAGGACATTTACACAGCCTAATTCCTTAGGGTAGGTAGATGACTCATAGATACTTGCTCTATTCAAAAACAAATCAAAACTCTTTTCACACCGACACTTTCAAAAAGCTTTCAAAACAATTTTTCAAACACTCTTGAGGACTGATACAAGAGTCATTCTGAAATCTTTAAACGAAACTTTTTCAAACCCACTCACATTTCTGAAAAGCAAACATTTTGAAAACATAATGAGCAAGTATCTAAGAGCCCATGGATAACCATGGATAGAAAGGGTGCTAACACATTCCCTTTCTATAAATCTACCTCCCGAACCGAGAGATAATCTCATAAGGAATTTTGCTGTGCTTTTGTCCTGTCCATGTTGGAGAAAATAAAAGACGGTGGCGATTCTTGCTTCCGCGACATTTCGCGAACCAGCGTTAAACAGTCAGTTCTAAATCCACCGATCACAGCTTGGTTACTTGATTTTGAAGCAAAGTTGACAAACATGGTTTTAATATGAAGTACAAGGATTTTTAAGGTGGTTAGCAGGCTGTAGATATGTTGCTTCTTGCTTTGAAATGTTTTGGGGTCAGAAGAAACAATGTATGGGCTCTAGAAGAGTTGACATTGTGATTAAAGCCACTTTTCCAAAATGGAAGTGTGAACTTTCTTCCCAAAATGGAAAAATGGTTTGGACAAAGCTTGAAACACATGGATAAGGGCATAATAAGTTGTGTAAGCCATATATTATGGAGTGACAAACAAGTTTGAGGCCTGCAAAGTGAGGATTATGCAGCATGGCTTGAGATTTGATCCAATGTTCATCAGAAAATTGACTTGTAAATCAAGAATGAAGCCCTAACTTTATTTATTCGATTCTCCTTGCTAAAGTATGATCTTAATGAGTTCTTTGACATTTTGGAAAGCTTGTAACATTCTATAAAACCTTTATTTTGGACATTTTTTAAAATTCAATTTGGAACTAGGTGAAAAGTTGCCATCAAGTTAGGTCCAAAATTCTGTCTAACTAGGGCAAAATTTCACTAAGTGTTTTTGTTTTATGAACATGTCTTCTTAAAATTATAACTTGAAATCCATACATTTCTAGGAGAAGTTGTATTATACAATATTTATATATCATTAAGATCTACAACTTTGATGTTGGAAGTATCCTTTGAATCATATTGCATCATGGTGGAAATTTGGTTCAAAGTTATGAAAAAATATGAAATTTTCAACACTTAGAAAAATTTCTAAGTTTTAGAAATTTTGACTTTTCAAAATGAAATCTTGAATTTTTGATTTATTGATGAATAAGTTTCATACTTTGGCATGTTTTGATTAATTGTGATTTTTGACACTTGATTTTGACTAAAAAAGTCAAAGTTTGACTTTTTAGTGTATAGTTGACTTTTGATTAGTTGACTGGAAATTCATCTGTCAACCAATTGATCTTGAGGAATGTTTTGGGCCATGTCATTAGGTCAAAATGAATCATTTGAACCCTTTAGATCATGTCTCAAACCAATCAATCATTTGCTAGGTCAAAAATCAGAAATTGCACCTTCTCAATCAAAACCCTAATTTTGACTATTTAGCCCTTTTGATGATCTGATCAAATTTCTTGAGGAATTGTGATCCAAACTTGATAAAATGACATATTTGAGTTCATAATGTTGATATGGATCAAAAATTATGAAGTTTGACTATAAATTGACCATAGTTGATTTTTTCCCCTAATACAGCTGATTTTAGGTCAATTGATCAATTGACTGGGCAAAAATGTGATCCAAGACTTGAAACTTGACATGAGAAATCTTGAGGGTCCAAAATGATCCATGAAAGTCATATGGGGTATTAAAAATCAATTTGTCCTTGTGAAATTCCAATCCCTAATTTTCAGTCATCAGTGCTAGAGGAGGTATCTTAAGCTGACCAACCCTTGTGCAGTCTTGAATCTAAGAAGATCTTGTGAGAGATTTCTTGAGAAATGAGAGGGGAAAATTTTGGTTACAACAGAGGGGAACCAGGATATATCGCTTGTGTCTCTTTATTTTTCTGCACTTTACTCTTTCATAAACTCACCATAAACCAGAAAAATAATATCCATCATTACTAAAACCAGGAAAATTTTAAAGTGCCTAATTCACCCCCCTCCCCTCTTAGGCGCACTTCGTACTTATAATTGGCATCAGAGCAGGTTATAAGTAACCTGTTCCTAAAAGATCCAGAATGGCTTCCGCAAATCAAAATCCCGTTTTCAGATATAGTGGTAGTAACAACAAGCCTCCTCTATTTTGTGGTCAATATTTTGACTTCTGAAAAATACGCATGAAGGCATATCTAGAAGCACAGGGAGAAAAAATATGGGATGCCGTCGAGAATGGTCCATTTATTCCTATAACCGTGATCAGTGGTGCTGGCTCATCAAAGCCTAAAACTGCATGGGATGAATATGATAAGAAAAAGGTCCTCTATGATAAAAAGGCAATCAATCTTCTTCAAGGTGCACTTAGCATGGATGAATTATTATGTGTCTCGGAATACAAAACGGTGAAAGAAATATGGGATACCTTGGTACAAACTCATGAAGGAACTGTTGAAGTTAAAAGATCAAGACTAAATACTTTGAGTCAAGAATACGAGTTATTTCGAATGCAGCCCGGAGAAACTATCCTTGACTTGCAAAAGAGATTCGTGCACTTGACAAATCATCTAAGTGCTCTTGGTAAGACTTTGACGAATGATAAACTAAATCTGAAAGTACTTAGATCCTTAACTAGGGAATGGCAACCAAAGGTAATGCCAATTTCAGAAAAGAAAAGTCTCTCTTCAATGACTTCCGCAACGTTGTTTGGAAACATCAAGAATATGAAACGGAACTCAGAAGACTTGAAAAACATGAAAACCAAGAGAAGAAATCCAAGAATATTTCCTTAAAGATTGATTCCAAGGAAATTGAAAAGGAATACAATCCGGAAGAAGATGAAAATTCCATGCTTCTTGTTAAAAGGCTTGGTAAGTTTTTTGGTAGAAATGACAAATCCCTTTCTCATGCAAAAAGAAAGAAACCATTTAAGAAAAGGGAAGCTTCCACATCAACACAAGAAGTCACATGCTATGAATGCGGTAAGCAAGGTCATATCAAGCCGGATTTTCCAAAACTCTCCAAGAAAGGTGGCTACAAAGGCAAAAAGGAATTTAAGAACAAAAAGGCCTATGTTGCATGGGAGGATAATGAAATAAGTTCTTCTTCCGATTTTGATAGTGATGAAAGGGAAAATCTAGCATTGATGGCCTCACACCATTCCGATAATGAAGATGATGAAGTTAGTCATGAATTTTCTCTTTTTGATAGTGATGCACAAGGTGCTATAGATGAACTATTAAATTAATGCAAAATTTTGTATAAAACTATTTCATCTCAAAAGAAACAAATTTCATCTTCAGAAGAAAAATGTGAAACTATGGAAAAAGATTTCAAAGAATAAAAACAAAAATTAAGTGATGAACAAAAACAGAATTTTGTATGCAAAAATTGTGAATCACTCTCTTTCCAAATTGTCCAATTAAAAAGAGTTATTGAAAGATATGAAAAGGTTCAAATTGGATTGGAAGGTGTTCTTAGCCAACAAATATATTCCAATGATAAAAGTGGGCTTGGATATTCAAATTTTTCAAAACCAAGTTCTAATAAAACTATCTTTGTTAAGGCTAGTGATCAATCATCCAAAGAGAAAGTGAACAAACCTAAAGTGGTTCATCATTATACTAAAAATAAAACATTTTCTAAGAAGAAATATTACCCTTCTAGATATAGAAGTAAATTTGAACCTACTTGTTTTTATTGTGGTATTAAAGGCCACACACCTAATGCTTGCTATATTAGAAACTTTAGTGTGGCAAGTGGGCATTATGTGTGGATAAAGAAAGGTACTAATTATGAAGTACCCAAAGCAACTTGGGTACCTAATAAAACCTAATTTGTTTTGTAGGTATGCTTGAAGACCACATGCAATCTTTGGTATCTTGATAGTGGTTGTTCAAAGCATATGACGGGAGACATAAACCAAATTTCAAATCTAGTGCTAAAGGCCAAGGGCTTTGTCACTTATGGAGACAATAATAAGGTAAGAATTCTTGGAAAAGGCAAAGTTGGTGCTCCACCTTTCACATCCATTAAAGATGTTCTTTATGTTGAAGGACTAGAGCACAATCTTCTTAGTATTATCCAACTTTGTGACAAAGGCTTCAAGATCAAGTTCACCAAAGATGAATGCTTGATAGAAGACGAAGTCACACCTGAGGTTATACTTAAAGGTAAAAGAATTAATAATATATTCATGATTTCCCTTGATGATCCATCTTTGAAGGTAAAATGTGTTAGAACATAGTTTGATTCTACAACCCTTGATTAAAGTTTTGATGATAACAAAATACAAAGAATAATTAAATTCAAAGATATATACAAAGAACAAATATGCTCCTTAAAATTATGTTTTGTATATGCAGAAGTTCTGATGGAATCAGCATCAGAAGATCAGCAATATGTGCTACACGCTGAAGCTACCAGATTATACGCTGAAGTTTGATGACCAGAATCTGCGCCTAAACAAGTACACTCTGACTCTGATCAAAGACATCTTTACCAAGTCATCAACACTCTGAAGCATTATCAGCAGTTAAAGCAAAGAAGACTCTGAAGCGTGATTACCTATTCAAGACAGAATTAAATGCTAACGGCTTTCTTCAGATAAGATCTTCTCCAAAAGGAAAGTGTGTTATTAGCATTAAACTTGCTTTATGGACAATGTTCTTGCCTTGCCTATATAAACAAGTCTGCTTTCCAAGAAGCACGTACGTATGCACACAACAATTTGCCAAGCTTTCCAAACCACGCTTCTTCAAGCTCTAGCAAATTTATTTTATTCCAAGCTTAATCTGTGTAATTATCACAGTTGTGATATACTGTTTTGTTAGAAAACAACAACACACTCTTGTTCAAATATTTGTAATAGATTTCCTTGAGATTAACTGGCTTGTGGTTGTACTCAAGAAGACTTTAACAGTTGTTAAAGTAGTTGTTGTAATCCTTTGAGAATAGTGGATTAAGACCTCATTGGAGAGAGGCGAAATCACCTTGACGGGTGGACTGGAGTAGTTTGAGATCAAACGAACCAGGATAAAAATACTGTGTCATTAAGCTGTTTTTATTTGATCCAAGTTTTTCAATTCAACCCCCCTTCTTGTGTTTTTCACATCTTCAAAATGTCTCATGGCGAACAACGATGATTCATGGCTTTGGCACAAAAGAATTGCTCATATTCATATGGAACACTTGAATAAATTAATCAAGCATGATCTCGTCATTGGGTTGCCTAAGAATTTTTTTGTCAAAGATAGACTTTGTAATGCTTGTCAAAAACGGAAACAAACAAAATAAACTTTCAAATCTAAGAATGTGGTGTCTACTACAAGGCCACTACAATTGTTGCATATGGACTTATTTGGTCCATCAAGAACAAGAAGTTTGGGAGGTAATGTATATGCTTTGGTTATTGTTTACAATTTCTCTAGATATACTTGGACATTATTTTTAGTGCAGAAAAGTGATGCATTCAAGGATTTCAAGAAGTGTGTTAAACAAATTCAAAATGAGAAATCTCTAACAATTGCCTCCATAAGAAGTGATCATGGCGGAGAATTTCAAAATGCTCTCTTTGAAGAATTTTGTGGAGAACATGGAATATCTCACAACTTCTAGGCACCAAGGACTCCTCAACAAAATGGAGTGGTGGAAAGAAAGAATATGTCTCTTGTAGAGCTTGCAAGAATGATGCTTAGCGATTCAAATCTTCCAAAATATTTTTGGGCGGATGCGGTGAGCACGACATGTTTTGTTAGTAATAGAGTTAACATAAGACCAATCTTGAAGAAAAATCCATATGAACTTTTCAAAGGAAGGAAACCAAACATTGCTTTCTTTCACATTTTCGGTTGCAAATGCTTTGTCCTAAATAACGACAAAGATAACCTTGTTAAGTTTGATGAAAAATCTGATGAAAGTATTTTTCTTGGCTACTATCTTTCTAGTAAGGCATATAAAATTTATAACAAAAGAACTTTATCAATTGAAGAATCAATGCATGTATCTTTTGATGAATCTAACTCATCCAAGGAGGATAATATTGTTTCTAATGATGATGATGATGATGAAATATTAGAAGTTCCTCAAGAAAATACTTCCAAAGATGTCAATAAGGATCAACCGATTCAACAAAAAGAAACATCTCAACAAGAATCAAACTTAAATGATCTACCAAAGGAGTGGAGGACTCATAGAGATCATCCTATTGATAAAGTAATTGGTGATATAAGTCAAGGTGTGACAACAAGACTAAATCTCAAAGATGCTTGTCTAAACATGGCATTTGTCTCTCAAATTGAACCTTCCAAAGTTGATGAAGCCTTAGGCGATGACCAATGGATTATTTCTATGAAAGAAGAGTTAAATCAATTTGAAAGGAATCAAGTTTGGGAAGTTGTCCCTAGGCCAAGCAACAAACACATTATTGGAACAAGATGGGTGTTTAAAAACAAACTTGATGAAAATGGAATAATTGTTCGGAACAAATCAAGGTTGGTAACACAAGTCTACAATCAAGAAGAAGGAATAGATTTTGAAGAAACTTTCGCTCCAGTTGCAAGGTTAGAAGCTATTCATCTTTTACTTGCCTATGCTTGTTCATTAAATTTTCAGCTTTTCCAAATGGATGTCAAAAGCGCATTCTTGAATGGATATATCAATGAAGAAGTCTATGTTTAGAAACCCCCGGGGTTCTAAGATTTCAAGAATCCATCTTATGTATTTAAATTGAGAAAAGCTCTTTCTGGTTTGAAACAAGCACCAAGGGCATGGTACGATCGACTAAGTAACTTCCTATGCGAAAAAGGTTTTGAAAAGGGTAAAGTTGACAAGACATTGTTTATCAAGAAAATCAAAGGTGATACTTTGCTAGTTCAAGTCTATGTTGACAGTATCATTTTTGGCTCTTCAAACAAAGAAATGTGTGAAGAATTTTCAGCAATGATGCAAGGAGAATTTGTGATTTCCATGATGGGTAAAATGAATAATTTTCTTGGACTTCAAATCAAGCAATTAAAGGATGGAATCTTCATCAACTAATCCAAGTATTGCAAGGAACTATTGAAAAGATTTGACATGGATAACTGTAAGGCAATGTCTACACCAATGGGTTCCGGTACATATGTTGATCAAGATGAATCAGGTGTTTCCATTGACATTACAAAATATCGAGGTATGATTGGCTCCTTATTATATCTGACGGTAAGCCGTCCTGACATAATGTTTAGTGTTTGTCTATGTGATCGCTTTCTAACTTCTTTTTTTTAATAAATGCTAAACCACATACACATATTTTAATTTTTTTTTAACCTAAAAAAAATATTTAACCTCATTCAAACCCTTTTGTGCGCTCGAGCATCTCTTACACTTTAAAATGTTTTTCAAGATTAGACATGATTTAATTATAATTGAGATGTTCTTCTTCTATCCCCATGGTTGTCGACTTCTCCACTTGAGTACTAGAGGTGTTTTCAAACCTTCCCTCATGTTGGTGCGTAGTCCTTTTTTCTTTATCATAACTTGTGGACATTTAGACGAGTCTTCTCATTAAAAATGACGATTTGTCTCTTCATTTAAAATCAACCAACAGACAAGTCTTTTTATAGCCAAACTACGGTGCTCTGACTTTCCCATTGCCCAAGGGTGTACGTAGGCACTAGGTCTCATGACCACAGGCGAGTACAATAATAAAAAACATTTTCTTTTGTTTGTAAATACTCTTTCATTTATTCCTTTAAGCAAGTAAGCTTTTAGATAAGACACTCTCTGATTGAAACAAACAAAGTGGATCCTGCAGAGTACCGTAGATGCTTAGGATGCTAATACCTTCTCCTTACAGAATCGACCTCGTACCTTGATCTCTAATATTTTATTTCATTTTGGGTTTTGTTCGCTTTTTTCTCATTTCTCTTTGGAAACAATAAAGTGTGGTGGCGAATTCATTGTGTGAGTTAAGTCAACTGATGGCTTAATCTCAAATCTTTATCGCTACATTTTATCATAAAGTGTGACATCTAAAAAAGTACAATTTGTTGGATTGGGATGGGGAAAAGGTTCGTCGGGATGAAACGCACATCATTGAGATATGAGGATGAGTTAAAGATGAAGAAAGATGGTGAACCGGACTTCTTTAGATTCAGTGATTGGTTTTATTGAAGACGAATCTGACCGCGATACTGGTGCAATCTCAGGTAAACTGTACGAACACTCTAATCTTTGTCTCTGTCTTCTCCTTTAGATTTTTTGTATATTGTTGTCCCTGAGATTGACACGCGTGAACTTATGCAGATTTTGTTGTTTTTATTGATGCATATTCAGTTGCGAAGATGATGAATGATAAAGTTGCACATTCCTTGATGAGGAAGATTGGTTGTTGACGATTCGTTGATGTAATGAAGGTGAAGTTTTTGGTGAGTTTTTTTTTTTAATAATCGTGAAAATTATGTTATATCATCTGGAAAGTTTGTTTCATGGAAATCAATATGAGCCGTTGGATGCTCAATTTTGTAATCAATTGAATGGCCAGATTTCATTTGAAATTTTTCATCTGTTATGAGGAAGTTGGATGAGCTGTATTTTCTGAATTTCTTTAATTCCTTTTCCCAGATTTAATTTCCTTCTGTTTTCTCTTTATTCAAAATGAGCTGGCAGTTTTATTGTGAATTCCTTTTGTACTGATGTAGGACTTGGTTTATGAATGCAATGCTTTTCTATTTTGAAGCTCGATTCGAGTCCTGAACATCGTAAGTGTCACTAATTCTCATATGTTTCGATGCATGATTGGATGATTTACTCTTTTGATCTGTTTGGTGCAGAAGAAAAATGGAAAAAGATTGGCAAATGTTACAGCCGGATAAGAATTGATTGGAGCAGTAGCTTTCCAGATAAAGTCAAGTACAAAGATGATGGAGGCATGAACATGAAATTTTAAATGAAGCTTAGTATTAAGAATGACATGTTTAAATCATTGTGTAGATCTTGGTAGAGAGTATAGTTCTTTTGTGAATTTCCTCTGGAATGTATCTTGTAACATGTAACTTAATGACCTTTTGATGAAATTTCAACTTGTCATGGCAAAGTAAATATTGAATGTTCACTTGTTATTTGGAAAGGACTTGAATTAAATTGGTGGAACTTTGATGAAGCTCAAAATTTGCTTGAATCATGAATGTTGTTGATAAAACTTGAATAATGGAACTTGTGGTTGTAGCTTGATGCTACTTGAATAGAATTATCCTGACAACCTTGATTCTATGCATACTCCTCATGAATACTTTGCAAAACTTAATTTTGAATTAAGTTGAATGCAATTATCTTTTCCAAATAAATGAACTATTTCTCTCCTTAATTTGAATTTGAATTTTGCATCATCGATATCCAATTCTTCTTGAAAGCTTCATCATGCCAAAGATGTGACCCACTGCATCATACTCTTCGAAGTGATTCAATTCCAGTTCTCCATTCATATCTAACTATTTAATAAAGTCCATAGCACATAACTCGCATTACAAGCAGATGAAGATGGATTGTTGTCTTGATTAATGAGTAAATCCCAATATTGAAAAGAAACCTAAATGTTGGTCAACACAACCCTAAATCATTGGTACTTGTGAATATAATGAGAATGTATTTTAATCCATGAACTACGAAAGATTCTTCTTCTCCATAATCAAATCTTTTGTAAGAAAATCCAGTTGAACAACTTGCACTATGAGAAATACTAACACTCTCATTTGTATGATGAATAAACTCAAGTGTTTTGATAAGGAACCCACAGTGATTGTAAGACCAAGACCCTAGTCCATCTGATGATTCCTGACATGAAGGAGAAAACCATAATTGACTTAAGTCATGAACCTTAGTTGAAATAATCTTGCAAGATATAGAAACCCTAGCCATGTGGAGCCTCAGCTCTTCCAAGACCTTTGATTTAGTGTCTCAGACTATTGTTAACTGAATGAATGTGTAATATGTTAATAACTTAATGAGGCGATGTAGATGAAATGAGAAGCCTAATCCAATTAGAAGTTATAAATAGGAGGGCAAATTGTTGAGTGCAACAGTTGCCCCTATTCAACCATCTTAAACTGATGGTTAAAATAGAATTGGCTTTCGAACTTTCAAGGTGGAAGAGGATTGGAAACCAAAATAACCATAAAATTTGCGCTCTGGGAACTGAAATAAGGTTATTGAGATTTTTGTGCACCTCTACTATCGAGCTTTGGCGGGTAAGGAAATAATTTTTTGGAAACAACAAAGTTGGATTTGAAAAAGATGTCAATATCAACCTAACTAGTACAACGGAGGCTAGTTACTACTAGACCTAATCAAGGAGTATCGATTACTACTAAATTTTAAAGAGACACCAAATACCATGGGACTCAATGAAGGAAGGACGCGTCTTCCCAACCAGAGGAATATCGGAATACTACCGTGTTTTGAAGATTACACAAAAGCATCAAACTCTATAAAGGAAAGACACATTTTCCCTTCCAAAAGAATATTGAAATACTACTGGATGAAGAGACACCAAACCCCATGGGATTCTTTCAAGGAATGACGCACTTGCCCAACCAAAGGAATACCTGAATACTATCGGATGAAGAGACACCAAATACTATGGGACCTTATCAAGGAAGGACACACTTGCCCAACCAAAGGAATACTTAAATACTACTGGAGGAAGAGACAACAAATACTATGGGACTCTATCAAGGAAGGACGTACCTACCCAACCAAAAGAAATACTAAAATACTACCGAATAAAGAGACACCACATACCATGAGACTCTATTAAGGAAGGAAGTGTGATGGGAAATATAGCAAGTGTACTATGTTTTCCTCTTGTAATAATAAGGAGGTTCCCTGACTGTCGATCTCAAGGACTCCGTGAAATTATTGAGTTAAATTCGTAGTTCAATTAAACAAAACTTGATATGGGTTTTGGTTTTGAAATTGTCACGTAACAAGTAGCAGAAATATAAAAAATCTTTTTCACAGGTATGAGGAGCATGTTAGGGTATGGTGTATAATTTGCCCTATAACTAGCTTCTATCTTGATCTCTTCAACAAGTTCATATCCTTCAATTACCGTCCCTTTAGGTTATCTTCCCCTAAATCCTTAGTGGGAAAACCTTTGAACCTTCATCCTAAATCCTAAGTCCTTAGAGATTTGTGATGGAGTCAAGCCTTTGTTTTATCAAGAGTTATTTGGTAACTATAGGGTATTCCTAGTCCTAGGTGATATCTATTATAGCCTAATCATATAAAAACCTAAACAATCGTAGTCCAGCAGATTACTAACCGTAAATCAATCCTAATTTGTCCTATCAGGAAAGCATAAAAACATTGTACAACTAAATTGAACAGAGAAGACTATTGTATTAAAGAAATTCAGGAATCAAAATTGTTTATAGAGTCAAATCAGGGAAACTCCCATAGCATTAGGGGGTTTAGCTACTCATATTGTTCAAAATAATCACAAGATAAAGATTATACATTACAAGTAATTGGATAGCTTCGATCTTCAATTGCTTCCGCTCATGAGAATCTTCCGCTCTCCAAGAACCTTTATCTCCCCAATCTTCAGTCGCATAAACTATTCTTCACTGGAAAAAACAAATTTCTCTTTTCATCGTGGAAACTCCTCTTAATAGAAACAACTCATTTAGGTCGCTTGGAAGTACCCAAAACACACACACACCTTAACAGATGAACAAAATAACCCGAAATACTAAAATCAATGCTGCAACCCTACACATGCCGTGTCAGGAAACACGGGGACCCGTGTTGGACCTCTGGGAATTTTTCTTTTATTTTCTGATACAGACCTTCTGACACGGGTCGTGTCAGCTGACACGGGCACTTGTGTCAGCCCCTTGACTTCCCATTTCCTTTGTCTCGTCATATCCTTCATCTTGAAACAGCCCGTGTCAGGTGACACGGGTGAGCGTGCCAGGCCTCCTGTAGCTGCATATTTGTATTTCTTCCAAAACTCCGAGTTTTGCACCGATTTGTCTTGATTTAATCTTTTGAACCTGAAAACACTAAAATATAAAACTAAATCATAATATGCGATAAAACGAAATGAAACCTCGACAAAAAACATAAATGATAACTTAAATAAATGGTAAATATATGTATAAAAACCACTGATCAAACTCTCACAAACTTAAATTATTGCTTTACTTCAAGCGACCATTACAAGAACTCATAAAAAATCACAATAAACCGGTACTCATACGTGAGATATCTGTTCCAATTGATCAAAAAGAAGTTCGTCTGGTGTTCACATGATGCGAAGAGTTTGTTTAAGAACCTTTAAATCTCGAGCTTCCTCTTTAGATATCTCTCTAATTATTCTTTGTACTTAAGTCTCTTTCCGATTTTCCTCCTTTTTCATTCGGACAATTAAATTAAGGAGATGAGAATTATAATGATCATCACATGCACAAGACTAATCAAGAATTTTTGTTTAGGAACCAAATAAGCAGCATTGGCTACTTTTAATTACCAATGAAATTTCCAAACATTGCAGTTATATATTATCCTTTTGGACGACGTTTGTGGATCATTCTCGTTTAGGCTGAATAACCGAGTGAAGGCTACCCAACATAGCGAGCTGGTTTTCTTTTACCGCCTTTTCATCACTTGGTGCCAACTTTAATTATTTCTCAACCAATCATACCTGCATATAAATCTAGATTATGCCATACTATATTGATAAACTACTCAAGGAGTACTTCTCAGGATTCAAGCACTAAGGTACAAATCTACACGTTAGAATTGTAACCTTATCATGTTATTCCTAACTTCCCACCCTTAACCAACCATCCCTTTGTCTCTATATACTATTTTTGAACTCTATGAGAACCAATTTCTTGAACAAAACAAAAACGTTGGCCAAAATTTGGAGGACTTCAACTCGTGGATTTACACAGCAATTCGCATAGATATAACAAATAATTCGAAAAGAAGAAAAGAAATATCCCCCCCCCCCTAAACTTGAACTAAACATTGACCCCAACGTTTCAAAACAAGCTCGAGGAAGGTGACTCGCAGAGGGAAATGCAACACATGTTGTTGCCTCCTAGCTTTCACCAGTAAGAGTCCCTTTTTATTACATGCAGACAAAACTAAACAAAAAATAAGTTATTACATGCAGATCCATTTTTTAACATCCTAACACCTTTGATCAAATTATCAAGTTTAGATATCAACAAGGTCACCTTATTTTGGAGTTCAAGATTATCATCTAGGTATTCATCCTTCTCATCCTGGAGTTTAGCTATGATCATCCTCTGTTTTACTCATATTTGATAGATTTTCTCACTTTTAATGCATAGATCTTTGTAGAAGGTAGTCAATTCATCATGAGGTATCTCTTTACTTCTAAAGTTTGACTTAGGATCCCATCTTCCTGTTAAGGCACTCACAGTATTACGAGACTCTTCCTCAGTAGACTCCTCATCTGACCAAGAACCATTTTGTCCCTTAGGTTGATTTTTGAGAAAAATATGACATTCTGATCTGCTGTGTCCAGCACCTTCACACTCAAGACACTTAATTCTTCTGTCTTGATCAGTCATATATCCACTTCTGATGTTAGATAAGATGTTCTTGACATTTGATCTTCCCTTCCTTATTTTCATCATTTATATTCTCTTTAAAACATTACTGAATTGGCTTCCAAGTAAAATAATATAATCTGACAGTCTTTACTCAGGACCCTTAGTACCAGAAAAAATATCACCCTAGAGCTCCCCCAATAACCAGAACAGGGTGTCTTCTCTGATGCCAAATGAAATTCCGTCACTTTAAAACAAGTGTTAAAACTAATGACTCAACACAAAAATGTGATGTTAGGACAGATGTTATAACATCACCTGCTGACAGAAAAATACTTTTACCAAAACAAAAACAATGCAGAATTAAAATTACGAAGGTAAAAAAATAATATCAATTGTTAACCCAGTTTGGTGCAACGCCGCCTACTCTAGGGGCTACCAAGCCAGAAAGGAAATCCACGATATAATATTAGTTAAAAGCCTAAACAATCACAATTTACAACTTCTCCCCTAATCACTACCCCGTGTAACTTCTACCTAGAAACCTCCTAGATATGAGAACCTCTCACTTTCAATCTCTAGTGTTAAATAAACGAGTTACAATCCCAGTAACTAGTATAAAAAACAAAAGATTACACTTCCAATCCATAATACTTAGTTAAGACTCTTAACTAAGAACAATACTTAACCCTTTGATTAAAAGCTCATGGGTGAGAATAATAGCTTGATAAACAAGCAACAATTAGTCAACTCAATGCATCAAAATATACATGAGTGACATACAAAGAACACAAACACAAATAACTAAAAGACTCCCAAAACCTTAAACTCTTATGTTACACCCACAATTTTTTGTTGTGAATACTTACTATTTTTGGTCTAGTAAGTCCTTATATATAGATGCTTGAAGTATGAGCTTGGACTCTTCAAACAGATCCAATCTTCACGTTTTAAATCAGCTACAAGATCTTCACATAAAAATAGGAACAAATCTTTTTAAATCTTCCTAAAAAATCTCCAATATCCTTTTTAAGAAATCCAATTCAATCTGCACTTTGTTCCTAAATAATCTCCTTGACCTGCACATAATGATGAGGTATATCCAAAAGGATCTCATCAAATCAAATCCAATATGTCAAGAGATGCATAACAGCAACACCCGGTCTACGCAGACCAAGATGTCACGACATATGTCTCAACATCTTGCCTAAAACTCATAATAGATAAACTATCTTGACAGTTGATGAAGATGTTATAGCATCTGTATAGAATCATTTTTTACCAAAATTTAGCCATTCATAAAACCATAGAACTATTCTAAAGTATAAAGTAAATTCTTTATGTTTTGAAAGTGGTTTAAGTTTTGAAAACAATAAGGTTTTGAAAAAAAAGGGAGAAGATTTGAAAATTGAAGAATATGGGCCATATATGAAGGGACTATTCTAAAGTATAAATTAAATGATAAGGTAGGAAAGATCTAAACAAACAAGAGAAATCATCTTGACATAAGTCAAACAATGCATCTCATTCCTTTGGATTAAAGCAACATAAACAAGTAATAAGCATCAGATGAACAATTAGTGTCTCAGGTGCAAGCTTAGCATCAAATGAATCACAAAGGGTATGAAGGACTTCTCATGTATCAGATGAACTTGATGTCTTAGAGGAATTATTCTTGTATCAGATGAATTTTAAAGTAACACTTGCACACATAAAATTTCCCAATACACAGATAAAATAACAGTAAGGTCTCAAAGTCTTAAGGTCCTATGGTCCAAAAGGTCCAAATCTCCTATATACAAGAGATACTCACCATAGTCTAAATAGAACCTTAAGTCTTTTTAAAATTGTTCAAGTTGATTATTAATGTCTTTAAAAGAAAAAGAGAGCTCAAATGAGAAAATGAAAAATGACATGAAAAATAAAATGCTCAAGTGAGCAAAGGAAAAAAATGACATAAAAGTAAAATGCTCAAGGAGCAAAAGAAAAATAGCATAAAATAAAGGCGAGAAAGTAAAAAAAAAAGAATGATAAAGATACTGAAAGTAAAGGGCATAATGTAAATTGAGGGAAATTTAAATAGCAGAAAATTAAAGGAACGAAAAATTAAATGTTAGCATAATTAATTGTTAGTGTTAGTAGTTAGTATTTAGTTTTCTGATTCAGGATCATTTGGCTCTATATTGAGCAATCGTAAGTAAATTTATATAGAAGTTGCACCTATCTGAGACCGAGCCAAAATAATGTAGGTGTATTGCATATGATACATACCATGGTTTAAAAGAAAAGGTGATCAAGACCTAAGTCAATGAGAGGAGATCATTACATCAAATAAATCCTTCATGATACTTAGAAAAAACTTATCATCAATCCAAAGTACCTTGAATGGTCAATTAATCACTTAGAGGTAGATTTGAAATGATGAAAGTTCATAAAGCACCAATCCAAATACAACTGAACAAGATTTATCATCAATCATCCAATTGATAAAAAAAGAAGAAAAAAAAGAAGAAAAAAGAGATGGAAGAGAGATAACTTAAACAAGAAAGCAAATCCCAAATTGGATTAGAGCTATGTATCAAGTTATCATCAACATCATTCATCAATCTCGATGGATTAAGGTTTTTCCCCATCAGCACCCATGATCCAATGAGGTTGATGAAACATATGACCAAAAATGCTAAGATCCAAGGCCAGCCAATCAAACAAAATTTAAAATGCAATTAAAGAATTAATAAATGCATGAAAATGAATTTTAAATTGACTTTTAAATGGAAATAAAATGTAAAATATCAAAGTCTAATCAAAACATCAAATGAAAATTAACTAAGACCATGGAAAAATAAGAAATAACCTATAATATTTTTAGAAATTTTTTCATGATTTTTGAAAATAGAAAACTATTTTTAAAATAATTAAAATCAAGCAAAAAACCTAAAAACGATATAAAATATAAAAAGTAATAATAAAAATATAAAAAATAATAATCAGAAAGATAAAAATCAGAGGAAAATTTTAAAACTATTTTTTTTTTTGGAATTTAAATGAGAGAGATATTAACTTTTAAAGATAAAATGAATTTTAAAAAAAAATTGTAAACAAATCATACACACAAAGCAAGATTTTCAAAAGTGAGCTAAGCAATTAAGAGCCCATAGATAACTACGGATGAAAAGGGTGCTAACACCTTCCCTTTTCATAACTTACCCCCCGAACTCAAAATCTATCAAAGATATTTCCTGTTCTTTTCACCTTTCCTAAATATTGGATAAAAAAAAGTTGGTGGCGACTCTAGCTATCCGCACATTTGGATAAAACAAAAAAGGCAGTTCTTCCACCGTATTACACTCACCATGCTGAAAGATTTGATAGTACATGTACTCAAGGTATAAATGTTAAGTCAATGAGTCGAAATGTAGTTCTTGAAGCATATTTCTGTATATTGAATAAACTTAGTGTAGTTGAACCTTACATAGAAGAACACAAACTAATTATAAATAAAAAATTCCCTGAATGCATGACAAGTGGTTGTTGACACAGAATAATAAGAAATTCATAAGTTTGTTTAATAAGAGGATTTATAAAGATGTTTGTGCATCCGAGACACTTAAATTGTTGTCGTACATGCCAAAACTGTGATAACTTGGACGACATACAAAATTTCTAGTTATTCCTTTTATACAAAAGCAAAAGATAACCATAGTACAATGCAAAATAATGGGGTTATGGTTGAGGCTGAATCCATGTATTTCTCTAGTTCAAAAGATAAGAATCATATTTTGGCAACCATCACATTATATGACGTCATTGAGGAGATTTTTGAGATTGATTATGTTACTTTGAACGTGCCTTTATTTAAATGCAAGTGGGTCCCCGATAAAAATGGTGTACAAATTAATGAGTTGGGAATCTCACGGGTTGACCTTGGCAAGGAAACTTATAAGACTGAACCATTCATCATGGCTACTAAAAAGAAACAATGTAAGAGGAGTATAAGTCCATGCAGGACAATAAGGTTTGAGAACTTGTCCTGTTACTAGAAGGTGTGAAACCCATTGGTTGTAAACGGATTTTCAAGACTAAACGGGATTCTAACAATAATATGGAGAGGTATAAGGCTCGTCTTGTGGCTAAGGATTTAAATACAATTTATCTTCGGTTTCATCAAAAGACTCTTTTGGGACAATCATGGCTCTTGTTGCAGATTATGATTTATAACTCCATCAAATGGATGTCAAGACAAAATTACTCAATGGCAACGTTGATGAAACCATCTGTATGGAGAAACCCAAAAACTTTATGTTATGAGACTCAAAGAATAGTGTTGTACCCCAAAATTTGCCCTCTCATTTCTCAAAGGATCAACCTAAATCCTCAGGTTTGCTTCCATCCAATTGCAAATCTTGAATTACTAAATTTCCAAGAAAATCATTCACAAGTGCAAAATGGTCATTTGCACACCAGAGGAGTCAAACTCTTACTTTTGAATCAAAAATCAAGTTCCAAGAATCATATTTTGTTAAGGCATGAAATTGGTTCATTAAAAATCAGAAGTCAGAAGTTACTTTGAAAAATCAAATTTTCTAAACATTTAGAAAATTTTCTGTGTCTAGAGAATATGATACTTCAGAACTTCTGAGCCAACCTCTATGCAAGTGCAGTCAGAAGTTGCAAACACGGTTCAGAACATGACGCTTCAATCAGAACATGTAGAAGCGATGCTCTTTAGTCAGAATATGATGCTTCAGTCAGAACATGATTCTTCAGCATATGAAGGCTATGTTCAACGCTCCGGTCAGAACATGCCCCTTCAGCATTTGGAGGTTACGTTTATGATCTTTTGCAATCATAACATCACCAAATCCCAAGACCTCGTTTAAACAACCTGTTGCGCTGCTATAGTGCAATACTCTAACCAGCAGTTAATCCAGTCCACGCCTGCATTTTCCCAAATCTTATATTTGCACCAAATACAAAAAGTTGTGATCAAAAAGCAATGGAACAGTGTGCCAAAAATTTCAAATCCCATCTGTTCCCCCCCCCCCCCCCCCAAAAAAAAAACACAACAAATTCATCTATAAATAAGTGGCTCCATCACACTTGCAAGTGGATGGCTTTTGGGGAGGGAATCGTCAAAAAGAGAGAAGAGAAAAACTGTGAGGCCTTCATACAAAATCCATAATTCTTAAACAGAAAAACAAAACCCTTTCTCTTCCCTTGAAGAAAAAGAACTTGGTATTTTCTCCTCCGTTGCTCTTGCTGACTTTAGAATATCTGAAGGCAGCAACTCAAGTCCCAAACACACGCTCCAAGTTCAAGGTATGTCTCCCTGACTCTGCATCTTCTCATTCAGAACATCATTAAACATGTAAATATCACAGTATTGATGTTGTCCATATCAATGCGTAAGTAGAAATACTGTGGATCAAAACTTCCTGATTAAGGCTAGACTCAGGATCAGGATTAGAACTTCCATAAACTGTTGTGCTTTTATCCTTATGATTTGTTGTTTGCTGAAAACTGGTTAAGTTATTGTTGTGCTTATTGATATAAAGAAAGAGTTGGAATGTAACACAAAACTTCTTTTTATCACTCACCATTCTAACACATAGAACTTCTATTTTTCACTCACTGTTCTAACACAGCACAAAACTTCTGAGTTCTTCCTACATGTCAAACACACTGAACTTCTGATGCTTCCCCTCACTTTTTAAACACTCAGAGTTTCTGATTTTTACATGCTGACAATACACTGAATTCCTGATGTTTACTCACTGTTTTAGTGTAATATAGAACCTCTGAGTTTTGGCTCACTGTCAGAATACCACCTAGAATTTCTGTGTTTTCCCTCTAACGTGTTTTGCAGGATCTCAGAGTTTACTAATCCAGAACTTCTGATGCCCACTAATGTTCCTTTCTGAGCCATCACATGCCTGGCTTCAGAACTTCTGGTCCATGTTGTTTCGCTCGCTGCAGCACGTTGTTTCAACTCTTTCACTTACTTTCCTTTTTTATTAACCTTTTTTTATTAACATAAAACGACATAAAATATTCTCTTTTATTAACTAATTTATTTCTTCTTTTTTTTCATTAAGACTAAAAAACATTTTCTAAACAAGTTCATTTCGCATTTGCTGGTACTTTATTATCCATTCGATATGGTTGTAATAGTAACTTAGGATTTAATTTTATTTGCAATCCCCATTTGTAAATATGTACACCCCATCCCCCTAATGATTGTAATAGTGTAGAATCCTTACTTTCCTCACTTTTATTTCTCTCATACATTGTTAGTAACTAGGGTGTGTATGGAAAGATTTAAAATCAACAAATAAAAAACTTAAAAATCAAAACTAAATGCATGCAATCAAACACAGTTGCACACTAGCACCCTTAAGGTTAACTCCACTTGTTGCCTAAAAAATGGTCATGTTACGCATGTAAGGTATCTTAGAAAAAGCAATCGAAAAATAAGATCATAGTCCCTCGATGACGCTATAAATGTTTCCTTCTAAAATGATCTTAGTCCCTCAAAAAGAAATTCTAAGATACCTCACAACAATGCTATCATGATTATACAATGACCCACGCCCGTCTTGCTTACCTCCAAAGATATAGTTGCTTACTAAATCAATGGTAAGACAACAATATCAAAAGAAAAGGAAATGAACAAGAAAGACATTTGAGTAGGTAGACTACTTTTAGTTACTTTCTCCATTTCAAAACAAGTATCCTTGCTATTTTCAAAACAAACACAGACACACATCTTACAAACTTGAAAACATTTTCAAAAAGACAAACATCTTTGTATACATTCTTACGAACGAGAATCATTACAAAGATTGCCTAAACAAAGGCCTCTTTTACAAAAATACTTTCAAAACCACACAAAGCATATTTTCTAACAAAAATAAAGTGATCTAGCAAGTAACTAAGAGCCCATGGAAAACCATGGATGAAAAGGGTGCTAATACCTTCCCTTTTCATAATCTACCCCCTGAACTCAAGAAAACATCTCTAAAGGTCTTTCCTGTGCTTTTTCAACTTTCCTTATTGGATAAAAGAAAAGTTGGTGGCGACTCTTTCTAGCCGCAACATTTGCAAACACAAACACAAAAACCTTCAAGTCAGTTCTCACACCGTATCACAAATAGGGTTTGCAAATTGACAAAATCCATTTATGTACTGAATCATGTGTCTCGTCAGTGGTACCATAAGTTTCATGAAGTAATTATCTCATTTGGTTTTGAAGTAAATGTTGTTGAAGACGTGTGTATCACAAATTCAATGGGTGCAAGTACATTTTCCTGGTCTTGTATGTCGATGACATACTGCTTGGCTCTAATGATATAGGCATGACGCACAAAACCAAGAAATTTCTATCAATAAAATTTGAAATGAAATATCTTTGTGACACCTCCTTTGTACTAGGAATTCAGATACATCGAGACTAATCTTGAAGTATTTTAGGATTATCACAAATGAGCTATATCGAAAAGGTACTTAAAAGGTTTGCATGCATGAGTGTAAACTAGGAGATACACAAATTTCTAAGGGAGACAAATTTATTCTCAGTTAGTGCCCAAAAGGAAGTTTAGAAATTCAAGTAATGCAAAAGATTACTTACGCGCCAACCGTAGGGAGTCTGATGTATGCCTAAGTTTGTACACGTCCGGATATTGCACTCATAGTTTGGTGTTAGAAAGATATTTGAGCAATCCATGAATGGATCATTAGAAAGAATCCTAAAAGGTTAAGAGATATTTAAAGAGAACAAAAGATTATATGCTCACATATAGAAGGTTAGACTAGATAGAGATCATTGGATACTCTTACTCAGATTTAGCTGGATGATAAGATAGTAAAAGATCCACTTCAAGCTATATATATACATGTTGGTTGCTGGTGCAGTTTATTAGAATAGTGCAAAGAAAAATATTACGGCTTCATCCACTATTGTAGCAAAATTTATAGCAAGTTATGAGGCAGCCAACCTTGGGATTTGGTTGAAGAACATTGACATTGGGTTATGAATTATGGAAGGAATTGAAAGACCACTTAAGTTATATTGTGACAATAAATCAACCATCCTATACTCTAATAATAATAGGAGCTCGACCAGGTCAAAACATATTGACATCAAGTTCCTAGTTGTTAAGGAAAGGGTACAAAATTTATAGATTTCCATAGAACTGTTAGGGATAAACTCCGTGATAGAAGATCCTATTACAAAAGATCTTCCATCCCAGGTCTTTTATGAGCACATTGATCATATGGGTGTTTTACAGTTTGAAGAATCTTAAGTTTAGTGAGAGTTAGTAATTTATGGATTTTATGTTCTATCTTTGGTATTATGTATACATACTCCGACTTTGAATATTTTTGTTTATAAAATTTGACATTAAGCTAGTTATACTTTGTACAATAAGGTCAATGAATGATATCACTAAAGGCAATTAACACCAGTTGAAAACCGACTTGTACATGAAGGGTGAGAAAACACTTAGAATCGGGTGGGGGGGGGGGGGGGGGGGGGTTGAATAAGTTTCTCTTTTTCTTTTTCTTAAAGGCTCAACAATAATAGAAATACAAGGTTATTTTTATCCTGGTTCGTTTGAAGTCAAACTACTCCAGTCCACCCGCCAAGGGGATTTCGCTTTTCTCAACAAGGACTTAATTCACTATAATCAACTGATTACAATCACACAACAACGGTTGTGACTAACAATGCACAAGTAATATTACAAGTGACTCACACCACTAAGATTTAAACTAGTCCTAGTCTACTTGAGAAATTTAACCAAACTTGGTCTCTCAAGGAACAATTACAAGAGTTAAATCTTTACAGATAGTGAAACAAAATTTTCTTCTAAGAAAGCTATATCACAACTGTGATTTTTCACTAAGAATAGTATTGCACAAAGTGTATGAAAATTATTTGTGAGCCCAGAAAATTTTCACGTAGTTCTTGCTTCTTTTTAAATTAATGAGTTCTCTTAGTATTTGGCTTGCAATAAATGTCCTTCTATATATAGTAAGAACAAAATGACTGTTGTTGCCTTCAAATGTGGAGAGCATTAAATGTTTGCGTGTTTCCTTGCACTATTCCATTTTCCAATGAATTAGTGTAGACACTTGAGTGCATGTAGCCGTCTTTGCATTAAATGAGAAAACGACACTTGTAAGAGCATGTTTCCTAAAGCTTGACAAGACTTGTTTATCTTTTACATTCTTTCAGAACTTAGCTTCACGTCTTGAATAAGAACATGCTTGCATATATTCTAAACAACGCTTGCTTGCTAACAACTTCTGATCAGCGCTTGCTTTCAAAGAACTTCTGAAACATAGCTTACACAGAAACTTGCTAAGCATTATAAGATGTATTTAAATAATTATCTTACCAGAGTCAGCATCAGCATCAGCACTTGCGCTAAAACAAATAGTTCTTTCATCAAAGAACTTCTTCATTTATTTTCATCTCAGCACATCAAAATGCTTATGTCAGAACATTATCTGAAACAATTAAATATGTTCATCAGAGTATCAATTATATAAGATATAATTTATTGTTATCATCAAAACTCTGAGATATATGATCAGAACCAATCTTGTTCTAACAATCTCCCCCTTTTTTATGATGACAAAAAATATTCAGATAAGAAATAAAATTTAATAAGAGATAGGAATCTCCCCCTGAAATAAATATTTCTATAAGAAAAACTTCCTGAGAATTTTCATCAGAGCTTTGAAATTTTCTTCTGGGATTAGGTCTTTTGAAGATAATGTTCATTTGAATTAAACTTCCAGAGTTTAAATGATACCTGCAAAATTCTTTTACACATAGAAAGAAATCTTGTATTTTGTTAGAATGTTTGAGACTTAGTCCCATAACTGTTAACCAGAGATTAGATCAAAATACTCATTTTCTCCCCCTTTTTGGCATAATCAAAAAGTATATAAAAATAGTTCAAGAGCGTAAAAAAAATTTATAATAAAAGATTCAAAGGTTCAACAAAACAACAAACAAAAGCAAGAAATAGAATGAAACTAAGATTTCTTAGAAACAAGGGCCAAGAGAAGATTCTTGATATCAGAAACAGATTCCTCTTGTTTCATCATCCATGTTATGATTTTTTGGTTTGTCTGATCTTGCTTGTCCAAGCGCTCATGAATAGTTTCGTTATCCCTCTTAATCTCATTCGGAGTATCCATTACAAGTGAAGTAGGATCAGAGGATGTAGAAGCTTCAGCAGATACATCCTTTGGAGTAGCAACCGTTGAGTCAGAACGAACAAAAGTTGAAAGAAGAGTGCCCAGATCCATCACAATTGTTGGCACAGGTTCAGGTGCTTCTTTAGCAGAAGGTTAATTAAACAGAACAATTTCCAGAGGATTTGAATCTTCAGAGGCGTCTTCAGATTCATCTTCTGAAATGTCCATTTGATCAGCTGGAGCATCAGCAATCATCATAGAAGACTTCTTGTTCCAAATATCAGCAGCTTCTGACTGGAAGTCATGCAGATGTTTGGAGAAGTTCTTAATCACCTGAGAGTAACATAAGTCTTGCAGCTTCAGTGACTCAGCATCTAAAGTTCTTCTGAATGTTTCCCACAGAAGATTTGTTGCTGCTGGGTTCACACTTCTGGTGTTGTCTTCCTTCAGCAGGTCCAACTAAGCTTGAACTTCTGTTAAAAAATTATGAAAAAATATATTTACATCTGGCTGAACAGGTTTTGGAACAGCCTTTTTGAAGGTTTTATTTTTCAGAAATTGTAGAGATTCAAAATCAACTACATTTTTCTAAAAGTCAGCTGGTTCAGGATTTTCTGATTGTTCATGTGTTGCTGATTGGTCAGGTTGGTCAGGTTATTCAGAAGGTTCAGGTGTTTCTGATGGATTGAGAGTTTCAGAGGGTTCATGTGTTGGTTATGGTTTATATGGTTCATGAGTTTGGTGTTCTGGAATGTGAGGAGGTGAAATCACTGGTGAGTTAGGAGTTGGAAGTTTTGGAGATGTGGGTGGTGTGACGTCAGGTGAAATGATTATGGTGTTGTCAGCAGTTGGGGTAGGATTTTGTGTTTGTGTTCTGTTTATGACAAAGATGTTTTCAGAAGGTAGGTTGAAAGGTGGCTTTAGTGTGGCCAGAGGTTCGTTGATTCCTGGTATTCTCCAAGAGCCAACATCATACCATCCAGTCGGTCTGGGTGATAAAGGTTTGGGAGGAGGTCTAGAAAGGTTTTCAGCAGGTGTTTGAAATGGTTCTGATTGGGATAGTTCTGTTTGGGTTTCAGAATAATCATCAGAGTCAAAATCACTCAAGTCTGATAAAACTTGATCTCTTTGAGGATTTTCAGCAAGAGGATCAGAGGGTATGGTCAGGTCTATATCAACATCTTTGTCTCCTAAGGTTTAAGGCTCAGCAAATGTAGATATATTTTCAGAATCATAAACAGAAATAGTTTTAGCAGGTGTACCTGATTTCTTTTTCTTCTTCTGAGGTCTGGCAAAAGGTCCTTCAACTGCTTTCCTCTTCAATGGTTGCTGAAGAACAATGTCTAAAGCAGCTTCATGTCTTCCTTGAAGCCAAGCAGGATCAATGGGTGTTCCACTTTCTTTACAGATTTGGATGTAATGCAAGGGTGATCACCTGAGTTGAACAGTGGAAAATCAGCAATTGGTATCCTTCTTCTCTTAATAGTTGCTGAAACAAAAGGCGTTGGTTCTATCAGCAGCTTGTCAATAATATTCCTCTTCACCAAGTTCTTTCCAGTCAGAGCCTTTCCACAAGTAGGCTCTAACTCCCTCAGCAGATTCGCTTCATCCAGGTGAGCAATCAGACCATTCTCAGTCAGAATGTTTGAAACCAGTCTCCCCATTAGAATCCAATTCCTTTTGGATTTAGGGTTCTTCATTCTTTCTGCTTCTCTCGTTTCTTTCACATGAGTCTAGAGATGATCAAACAAGAGATAGGGTAAATCAATCTTAATATTTGTTCCAAGACAGAACAACAAGTATTGCTAGTCAACATTTATATAGTCTGGAGAGCTGGTTTCCTTCCTATGATGAATGCAACCATGGATTATTCTTGCCCATATCTTATACTTATTTTTCAAGTCTCTGACCTTTAAAGACCCTTTCCCATTTGTAAAAATTTCTACATAAACCTTTGACATTTCCATTCTTCCATTAGCAATTCCAGTTACTCCAGTTCCTTCAAAACCTAGAAGTTTTCTGATTAGATTTTTAGTAATGGAGGTTTCCTTACCCATCACGAAAGAGAGGATGACCTTTGGAGAAGCAATTGCGTGTATCCAGAATTCTTTAACAAGGTGTGGAAAGACTGGACCAACTAGACGGTCAAAGAAGTTCCCGCATCCTTGAAACTCAACAGTAGGAAGAAGATCAAAACCATTAGCTTTAAGATTCTCAAAGTCCACCATTATTTCACTTATAACCTCTAAGCTATCCACTGGAATGAGAGTGGTTCTCTCAGGAACGATGTATTGCTCAGATTGAATGTTCTCAGAATGAGTAGAGGAGGAAGCCATAGGAGCACTTAGGTTTGAGAGAAGAAAAATGGGTTTCATAGAAAAATACACAGAGACGTTTGAGTTTTGAAAGAGATGGTAAAAAGTGAGAAGGGTTTTTACAAAGGTATTTATGAAGACTTTTCAGAAATAGGTTAAAAAATAAAACTGTAAAAAAAAATGTGTGTGTCCAGAATGTATTTATGAAGACTTTTCAGAAATAGGTTTAAAAAATGTGTTTATGAAGAGTTTTGAAAGAGATGTTTGAACTTTTTGTTAGCATAAGAGTTTCCAGAATGTGATGTATATTTAATATCATGTGTGTGTCCAAACTTAAATTGTTTGTTTAGAGGTTTGTAAGTGAAAGTCATCTTAGCAACAGGTTTTAGTATATATGTCTCCTTCCCTTTGGGAGGTTCATATCTAATTCCTCTTGTGTTGTTCCCACTAACTCCATAGATCATTGAAGTTATTTTGCTTCTACCTTTGCTTTTAGCAAGAAAAGTTTGAAAGCTACATTCATATTCTTTCATAATATCTTTTGAACTTGACACAGAATCTGAACTAGAAATTTTTTGAACATTTTGAATTTCTTCTTTAAGTTTAAAATTATTTTCTTTGAGTTCAGATTTTTCTGTTTCATGTTTCTCAAGATCATATGCAAGACTCTTCTTGAGTTTCTTGTATTTGATTTTGAGCTTACTATTGTTTTCCAGAAGTTCTGATAAACATTCAGCAAGTTCATCTCTAGAAAATTCAGAGAATACCTCTTTTTGATCTGACTCACAGTCTGAGTCATCTACTGTGGTAGCCATCAAAGCTAGGTTGGTGTTCTTATCTTTAGAATCAGATACATCTTCAGAGGATTCTGAATCGTCCCAGGTTGCCATCATCCCTTTCTTTTTACCAAACTTTTTCTTTGGTTTTTCTCTTTGGAGTTTTGGATAATAACTCTTGTAGTGTCCAGGTTCTTTGCATTCATAACAGATTATCTCTCTTCTGTTTGACTTTTTGTGTCCAGAAGATTCTGGTTTATCTTCTGACTTCTTGAAGTTCCTGAACTTCTTCTGTCTGTGCTTCCACAGCCGATTGATCCTTCTGGAGAGCAAGGATAGTTCATCTTCTTCTGACGTAGATTCTTCAGAGTTTTCCTCTTCAGCCTGAAAAGCATTAGTATCATATTTCTTAATTGATTTAAGGGCAAGAGACTTACCTTTCTTCTGAGGCTCGTGCTTATCAAGTTCTATCTCATGGCTTCTGAGAGTGCTGATGACTTCTTCAAGAGACACGTTATTCAGATCTTTTGATACTTTGAAAGCAGTGACCATAGGTGCCCATCTTCTTGGTAAGCTTCTGATGATCTTTTTAACGTGGTCTTCTTTAGTGCATCCCTTGTTCAAAACTCTCAGACCAGCGATCAGAGTTTGAAACCTTGAGAACATTGCTTCTATAGATTCACTTTCTTCTACTTTAAAGGCTTCATACTTCTGGATGAGAGCCAGAGCTTTAGACTCCTTCACTTGAGCGTTTCCTTCATGGGTCATTTAAGAGACTCAAACATATCATGTGTTGTATCTCTATTTGTGATTTTTTCATATTCCATTTTAGAGATAGCATTTAGAAAAATATTTCTAGCTCTATGATGATTTTTGAAATCAGCTTTTTGTTGTCTATCCATATTTTTCCTATCAATCTTGTTTCCTTCTGAGTATGTAGGATGTGTGTAACCATCCAAGACTATATCCCATAAATCACTATCATGACCTAGAAAGAAACTTTCTAGTCTATCTTTCAAATGTTCAAAATCTTCTCCATCAAATACAAGATTTTTGCTGTAGCTATTGTTGTTTTGTTCAGTAGCCATTTGTGTTTTCTTCTGGATCTTTTCCTGACACGGTTAAGTGTTGCGCTCAGAGTCAAGCTCAGATACCAATTGAAGGGTGAGAAAACACTTATAAGGGGGGGTTGAATAATTTTCTCTTTTCCTTTTTCTTAAAGGCTCAACAATAATGGAAAGACAAGGTTATTTTTATCCTGGTTCGTTTAAACTCAAACTACTCCAGTCCACCCGCCAAGGTGATTTCGCCTTTCTCAACAAGGACTTAATTCACTATAATCAACTGATTACAATCACACAACAACTGTTGTGACTAACAATGCATAAGTAATCTTACAAGTGACTCACACCACTAAGACTTAAACTAGTCCTAGTCTACTTGACAAATTTGACCAAGCTTGGTCTCTCAAGGAACAATTCCAAGAGTTAAATCTTTACAGATAGTGAAACAAAATTTGTTTCTAAGAAAGCTATATCACAACTGTGATTTTTCACTAAGAATAGTATTGCACAAAGTTTATGAAAATTATTTGTGAGCCAGAAAATTTTCACGTAGTTCTTGCTTCTTTTGAAATTAATGAGTTTTCTTAGTAGTTGGCTTTCAATAAATGTCTTTTATATATAGTAAGAACAAAATGAATGTTGTTGCATTCAAATGTGGAGGAGCATTAAATATTTGCGTGTTTCCTTGCACTATTCCATTTTCCAATGAACAAGCGTAGACACTTGAGTGCATGTAGCCGTCTTTGCATTAAATGAGCAAACAAAACTTGTAAGAGCATGTTTCTTGAAGCTTGACAAGACTTGTTTAGATTTTACATTATTTCAGAACTTAGCTTCAAGTCTTGAATCAGAACATGCTTGCATATCTTCTAAACAACACTTGCTTGCTAACAACTTCTGATCATCGCTTGCTTTCAAAGAAATTTTGAAACATAGCTTACACATAAACTTGCTAAGCTTTAGAAGATGTATTTAAATAATTATCTTACCAGAGTCAGCATCAGCATCAGCATTTGCGCTAAAACAAATAGTTCTTTCATCAAAGAACTTATTCATTTATTTTCAGCTCAGCACATCAAGATGCTTCTGTCAGAATATTATCTGAAACAATTAAATACGTTCATCAGAGTATCAATTATATAAGATATAATTTATTGTTATCATCAAAACTCTGAGATATGATCATAACCAAACTTGTTCTAACAATACAGACCTACTTCATGTGATTTTCATGCTACACATTTTATGATGAATCTATGTCATTTAGTGGTGTCACTATTAGTAATTATTGATGGGTTTAATTATGATTGATATAATGAAAGCCACTTTGATTATGTATACTAGCATGACTAATGGAAAATTTTGAGCTTATAAAGTTTAACATGTGTGTAAAGTTACATATGTTATCAATGTGAGATTGTTAGAATTTTGGATCACAAATATAATATTGCATGTGTTAGGATCATGGTTGTCAAACTCGTGGGTAGACTCAGAAACTCGTACGAGTTTATGAATCTAGGATGAAATAACGAGTAGAATAGCATATAGAATCATTTTTGATAGACTCGAGTAGACTCAGGTAGACTCGCACAAACTCGTACAGACTCGCGAGTCTATGGTGAGTTTACGAGTCTATAAGATTTTCTGAAATTTTTTTTTGTTTAAATCACAAAAAAGGACCAAATTCTACAAAATATTTTATTTTATTTAAATAGACCTTTTTTTGCTTGAACAGTAAGTAGAAAGTCTCTCTCCTACTTCATCGACAATGTGGTCGCATTTGTTCCGTCTCTTGATTTGTTCTTGTTTCTTCTCATAAATCAATCATTCATTGTGTAAGTATTTTCTTTTTTGTTTCACTTGGATGCTTCCTTGTATGTTCTTTTGTGTAAAAGTGATATGCCATTGTTTAATCCACTCCACTGATTCTGATTCCCATGTATCAATTTGCACGTGACAAAATGGTTTAGAAGATTTATGATTTATTGTAGAAAATGTTTTATTATGTTTTGAAATAATGCATTGCTCACACGAAAACTTGCTACAACTTTTTCTATTTAATTAATTATTAATGATGATTATAATGAACCCGTTGTACAAGTGTTATAAGGAAAGCTCGGGTGAGTGGACGACTTTGATGATAGAGACATAAAAACACCTAAATTTAAAATATGTTTTGACATAAGGTTAGAACAGTTTGAGTAGAGACATATTTTTAAATTTTGGTCGCGTGGGTGGTTGCGGTCGCAGATATTGCAATTGCTCTGGAACTATAAAACATCTTAAGATACCAATGAATGTGATAGTGATGATATTGGTGGTGATAATTTCACCGGAGCTTTGGATGTTTGAAGTCATTAGCATATATGTTTTATTTTATTTTTTCGCTTTATGTAGTAGCCACTAAAAAATTAAGAAGTTGGTACTTTAAGTCTTTAACAATATTGTTTTTGTTTTATTATCGAGTTTTTTTGTTATGAAATTTGTTATGGAGTATGTGATTTAAATTTTGATGTTAATTGGTGTTCTATTATATATTTGTGTCATATAAGAGGCATTTAAAAGGTTTTAAAATATGTGTATGTGTCATATATGTTCCAATTACAGATTTTTGAAAGTCATTTTTAATTTTTTCATAGACTCGTACGAGTTTGCGAGTCGAGTCTACAAACCCTTTACGAGTCTGAGTAGACTCGCGAGTTTGACAACCTTTGTCAGGATCATTATTTAATTAGCCAAAATTAAAGTGGTCTAATTGATATTAAATATACCACTAGGGACATATATGTCATGAAAGGTTATTGTGTAGATACATAAGTCAATATCTATTTGGTGAGGGGTCAAATTAGAATATTAAAAACTAAAAAATAACTCTACGATTATTTATATGGGTTATGGTCCCCATTTATAAAGTGATTGACAAAGAACAGTTTTTCAGGATTCTCTCTTAATCTCTGTCATAAGAGAGTCATGAAACTATAAAGAAATCAAATCGAAAGATCACATACTCGCAACTTTCAACAATTCCAATGACAAACTCAAATACGTTTTCGCTTTCAATCTCCGATTGAATTCTAGTATATATTTAAGTGATGCGAGTTGATGGCATATTCGACTTATAAAAATTAATTTAGATTTTTGTTCTTAATTTCTATATAATAGAAATCATAAAATTGTGAACAAATCTAACATTAATTACCATCCTTTTAGAAAAATATTTTTATGAAAATATTTTATCCAATTTTCCATTACATAATCCTTTATTGCATCCCTTGTCATCTCCTTATCGATAAACACCATGCCTAATTGAAACTTCACTCCTTTACCACTCTTATAAATTAGAAACTTGACACAATCCTCTTCATCACCACTCTCAAACGCTCTCATCAATAAATCATAATCCTTTTAAAGGTGACATGATTAAAACTTAAGAGAAATCTATTGTAACAACATTCTTAAAGAGAACAATTATTTATTACATAAAACTAAATCACAATCAACCACCAAAGTCTATATATTTCTATGGCTATAATGATGGATTCAAAGAACAATATTTTTATTTAATAGTTTTTTTTTTTTAATAAAAACGATTAACTAATGCTCCATTTTCTCAAATTTTTATAAGAAACTATTTAAATTGTTATTTAAGTCAAATTTTTATAACAAACTATTTAAAATTTTCTTTTATTTAAATAATTTTTTTAAAATGTATCATTTTGTTCTATGTTTTTATCAAATATATGTAATGATGTGAAGATTATATTTAAAAAATATATATAAAAAGAATATAAAAAGAATATATATATATATATATATATATATATATATATATATATATATATTATATATATATATATATATATATATATATATATATATATATATATATATATATATATATATATATATATATATATATATATAAATATAATATATATATATATATATATATTATATATATATATATATATATAATATATATATATATATATATATATATATATATATATATATATATATATATATATATATATATATATATATATATATATATATGATAGTTTTGGTAATGTTATTATTTTTATGATATTTGCAATTTAAATTTCTAATTATAAATTATTAATTATATAGATAGTTATATTACATGTTATAAAATAATTCAACAATATCTGTATTTGCACTATATATTTTTCTTTTGTTATAGATATTTTTAAATATTATTTACATAGAACTACATATATTTAGTATATAATAATTTCAAAAAAATATAATACAAATAATTTAAAGATATTTTTATTAAAGTTTGGATTAAATTTTTTATCTTTTTATCATGCACCCTTTTAAAATTTTAAAAATTTATTAGAACTTGATGTTATATTGAATAGATTTCATAAAATCATTATTGAATTTTTTTTAAAAATTGTATATTTTTATTATATTAAATTTTTTAATATTAATAAATTAATACTATATATATCATATTGAAACTATTATTTTATTTTACTAAATAGATATTCCTTGATTATTAGTAAGATTTGAAAGTAAAGATTCAAGTATAATCGTTTGTTGTATGTTTATTATATTTAACATAAAATCTACGCCACCCTATCTGATTGTTCTCATTTCTCATAATACTCAAGTAGATGTTTTTAAAAAATTATTAATAAAGGACCCGTATGTTCGTACGAACCGCACAGAATCGATATAAATATTAAATAAATATTATATAGTTATGGTTAAAAAATGTATATAAAAATATAAATGAATTAAGAGAAAAATATCTTGAATGATGATTGCCATATATCTAACACCCCACATATACATTGCCTAAGATATATGTATTTGGTATTAAATGGTACATAAACATCCATAGATAAGCAGCGAAAAATAGATGAGTATCAGTACAAATTACAAAAGCTGAATAGACTCATGGCCAAAAGATAAAAATCTCATAAGTAATGATACAAATCTAGAATATAAAACAGAAGGATCCAAAAAGGAAAACTAAAATCACCGAGAAACACCATAGCAAGACTAGGCCATCTTACCCTTGTCACGATTCAGCCTCGAACAACCTGAAAAATAATAATACATGTTGCATGCATCAAAAACGGATTCACCACGAATCTGGGTTTTTCTCACTACTAGGTATAAATACACAAAGGGGAAACCTCCATTGGTAGTCCCTTGACATCCCAACGAGATTAAACAACACATCCAAAAACAAATAAGTATATAGACCCGTATTCGCGTACGAGGAATCCAAGAGTTCGTTATTGCCTCTACTCAGGTTACACTATCACACCATCAAGGAGTTACACCCGTGCATCGCATCAAGAGGCTTGCCCTGGTCATAGCATGATGATCCAGATCATTCCTAAGTGGAATTTCATCTGTGACAAGTTCCAGAGTGACATTTCCGATGAGGCGTCACAACTCATTCGTCATCCAAACACATGTGATTAACTGCCAGTGTAAAAACGCCATCTTGACAACACGAGCCCACCGGGAGAAATCCTAATGGTCTTGCCTACTTGGCACCATTAGAGGTGAGTTAGAAACCCATGAAGTGACATTACCTATGTGGCATCACAATCCCACCATACCAAGCACGCGATGTTCTTAACTGCTAATGAAACACTTCACAAGGACCCACACAAGCACGTCATAGTGGTAGCTCAGGTGCTTATGACATACAGAGCACACAAATGTTCTCAACTGCTAGTGGAACACCGCACAAGAACCCACACAAGGGCATCGCAACGGTAGGTCTACGTCATGTGCACAACCATGTGCTTGGAATCAATTTCCATGGCCTAGGATGGGTTTTAGGATGCAGATACAGATTTAGCTGCGGATATAAATCCGCAGGTAAATAACCAGGGTGAATGAAGAAGATGAAGACGTGGCCCTCCCCCATTGGACAATTCATAATTCGCGCGCTTTGTTTTTTTATTTTCTGGAATATTACGCGTTTTCATATATTATTATTATTGTCCAGTATGTATACAACTAACACACATTGGTTCAGTGGCAAAGGCGTGCATGCAATGGCCTGCAGGACCTGGGTTCGAATCCCAGGTCCCCATATTATTTGTTATATTTTTTAGCCAAGTGATTCAGTGCAATTCCAAATGCATGGTTCACCATACTCCCTCAAATCTCAAAGCGCCAGATGGCCCCAGGCCAAATCTGGTGGTCCAGATGTGATGTCCACCATATGCCCTAGTCAAGGTGCCACGCTGGAATCAGAAAGTCAATACAAGACAATTCAGTTGGGCCTTGGAATTGCTATCAAGACCCCTCTAATCAGGCCCAAATATTTCTAACTTTCTCTATTTCTTTCTTTTTTATTTAATTGTTTGTTTATTATTTTTATTTTCCAATTAACCAATCAAACTTTTTCCTCATAAAATAAAAAACCCAAAAATATTTTCATTATTAAAATTAAATTCAGCACTTTATTTTTGTTAATAAATATTAATTTAATTAATTTAGTTTAATTAGGAATAAATTTTAATATATTTTGCAATAATTAAAATTAATTTAGACAATTAAGTTTTATTAACATTAATCAAATTTATTTTTATTTCTTTAAATATAAAAAATCCAAAAATATCATTTTTATTAATTAATTTATTTATTTATTAATTTAATGCTTAACTTAATTTAATTTCTTTCTTAATTAAAAAAAATAACTAAAAAATCTTTTTCTTTAATAATTAAAGGGTCAAAACCCTAGAATGCGCCCAATTTAATTCTCCGCACACGATCCATATTTATTTCAATATTGTATCTGTTTCTGAAATGTAATAGTTTAATTAGGACTTTGATTATTTTATCGCTTTATTTATTTTCCGCATTTTAATTTCAAGGGTTGCTTTTGGCGATGTAAATACCCGACGCCTTGTAATAGTTAGTTTTAATTTCCGCAATTTAATTTCCGCAACTTATAAACTGTTAGATGTTTGATAATAGGGAATGCATGACAAGATCAAATGTTTAACCTAAAATCAACATAGATAACCATTGACATGTACAAAGATAAAATTAACCGAAACAACACACTCGCACATGCGCACTCTTAGGGTACACCTCACTTGGTTGCCTTCGAACATGGTCATTGAGTACAAGAAGTCTTAGAGGTCACCCTCTTGTCCAAAGATCATAGTCGCCTCGAAACGGTTGCCTCGGAAAAATGATCTAAGACATTAGGGTTACCGCTAAGGCATCCTAACATTGCTTTAGTGACCGCACGTCCCTTAATCGAATTGACCCTTAAATCTCCAACGACGACGCTACCTACTCATCAATAGTGGGATAGCATTGTCTAAAGGATATTAGCACAGATTGATTCCTTTTTCGAGTAGGTAGATGGTTCTTAAGTACTTACTCTTTCAAAACAAAACAAATTTTCGCACTTACACTTTTCAAACAAAAACTTCTTTCAAACCCACAAACACAAAGAAAAGCAATTTTTGAAAACACTTTGAGCAAGTACCTAAGAGCCCATGGATAACCACAGATAGAAAGGGTGCTAACACCTTCCCTTTCTATAATCTACCCCCCAGACCCGAGAAACATCTCGAAAAAGGAATTTTTCTGTGCTTTTTCCCTTTCCTTGTTGGATAAAATAAAAGACGGTGGCGACTCTTGCTTACCGCGACATTTTGCAAAGACAAACGCAAAACGCGAACCAACATTCCAAAAACAGTCAGTTCTCTCCCACCGTATCACAGAACTGGCGACTCTGCTGGGGACATTAATAAGTGGGGTGTACCTTAGGATTAGATCATTGTGTTTTCAATTGCTTGCTTTGTATGATTTATATTTGTGGGCTTGTATCAGAGTTACTATAGATCCTAACCTGGATCTGGGGGATACCCTTTAAGTAAGTAGCAATAAACTGTGAGGGAACTATACAACATAGACCGATACGGTTGAAGCAGTAGCTACATTGGTGTGGCACTTTAGATTATACCGATATCCCTTGTGTTGGAACGAGGAGAATATGGGTCATCTAAGGGGTCATTAAGCACCAACTGACCTTAGAACCTTTAAATTGACCAACTTGGCCATAGAACAGTATCAGTATGTGTGATCGGTGGATCTGGAACTGACTGTTTAACGATGGTTCGCGAAATGTCGCGGAAGCAAGAGTCGCCACCGTCTTTTATTTTCTCCAAATGGAAAGGACAAAAGCACAGAAAAATTCCTTATAGAGATTGCTCTCGGTTCGGGAGGTAGGTTATAGAAAGGGAAGGTGTTAGCACCCTTTCTATCCATGGTTATCCATGGGCTCTTAGATACTTGCTCACTTGTGTTTTCAAAATTGGTTTATTTGCTTTTCAATGTGGGTTTTAAAAAGTTTCTTTGAAAATTCCAGTTCGACTCTTGTATCGGTCCTCAAGAGTGTTTGAAAAATTGCTTTTGAAAGCTTTTTGAAAAGGTGTCGGTGTGAAAAGTATTTTGAATTTGTTTTGAAATTTGAGCAAGTATCCATGAGAACCTACCTACCCTAAGGAATTAGGCTGTGTAAATGTCCTTAAGGTAGTGCCATCCCACCATTGAGAGGTAGGTAGCACCACCGTTGGAGGTGTTCGGGTCAATTCGAGTTTGGGACATGGTGATCACCAGAGCAATGGGAAGACACCTTAGAAGCTACCCTCATGCCAGGTTCCCGGATCATGAGGACTTACTAAGACATCCTCTACTCGACGATCACCTTTCGAGGCAAGGCAACAGTGAGGCGTACCCTAGGGGTGGTGTGTGATTTGTGTGTCGTTTTCATTTGCATTTATCTTGTCATGTTATTGGTGTTCTACGCTTGTTTTTATTTTGTCAATACATTCTTTCATGCTTTTGATTAACAGTTGAAAATATTGCGGGAATGTAAAAATCTAAAGCTATTACAAACGGCGCGGGTCCACATCGCCAAAATTAACCAGGACCCGATTTGACAGAAAAATAAATAAACAAAGTAAATAAAGAATTGAAGGTGCGAGAAGTAATTTACATGGCTTCGGGAGAGGTACATAATTATTTAAGCAAAATAAAATAAATATGCGAATTAGAATAAAAATTAAGAACGCGGGCGTTGGACCCTTTTGCAAAATTAAATGAGTGAGGAATTAATTAAAATTAAAAGAAAGCAAGAATTTGTTTTTTTGGTATTTTTATGTATTTTAGGATTTAACAGGAGAAAATTAGTTGCAATTAAACGCTAACCCTAATTCTATTTTATTTTAACTTGTTAAGAAAATATTGAAGTTTTTTAACCTAAAATTAAACTCTAATTAATTTACAAATTTGATTATAAAAATAAATAAAATAATATTTAATTATTTGAAAAAAAAAAGAAAAGGATGAAAAATTCATTAAACCTAATTCTATACCTATTTTAGATTTTTTATTAAAAGAATTAAAATTAACCTAAATTAAAACTAAATAATTACATGCAAATTTATTTACCAAAAGTATTAAAATAAAAATATTTATTATATTTTTTATCTTTTCTGATTTTTATGCATTTTTTATATTTATGAAAATAAGTAATTAATTTAAACAAATAATGATTAAAAGAAATAGAGTTAAATAAATAATAAAAAAAATAAAGAAAGTGAAAAATATGCAAACCTAGGGGGTGGTAGTCCCCAATATGGAGGTCTCTTGTTAGCAATTCAGGCCCATTTGACTGTGGCCTTATTGGACCTTTTTTATTCACGTGCAGACATGTTGACTCAAGCTTAGGGCGTTCATCAATTCTCAGCCTTTGGTTTGATTCCACTAGGCACGTGGGCGATTTGATCTGGAGGATGTATGGTGCGCTCCACCTTTGAAACTGCATATGAATATGTATTGCAAAATAATATGGAAATAACGTAGACCTGGGACTCGAACCCAGGTCAGGACTGTTGCTACCACTATGCCTTGCCAGCTGAGCCAATTCACATACGTTAATATATAATAACTAACAAATATAATAAATGAAAACAAGCGTTAGTGGGGTTTCTGCGTGCGAAATTTAAAAGGACCAACGCACGCCACGAATTCATCTTCCTCGCGTGTTTTATTTTTTTCTGAAACAAGAACACATTGGCCACGGTTTTCAAGCGTTCTCCTAGGCAACTTTCCAGAAAATAGCGATTAGCTCTCAGGAACTCATAAATTGAGCGCGAGGGTTGGTTCTTGTTCGTCCCAACGCGTTGATTTGAATGATGGTGGTCATAAGTCTCAATTTTTCCTTGGGTGAAAAGCCCCAATTTGGAATCCTGTGAACCCTAGAAATTAACCATGGTGAAATCGTACACAACGCATAATAATACAATTAAATATATTGGTTAGCTTCAGAACTTCACAAGGAATGTAAATCAAGCATTAAAAGTTATAAAGGATGCATGAATCGTGATGTACGATTATGAGTTTTTCTTGATACAGTTGGCACTCGTGTTACCAATTCTTGAAGCTGTGATGAATGTTTGTGATTGGAATATGTCCAGTGATGCTTGAGGAAGCTATTGGAACAAGAATTATGTCTTGAATCGTCCTGGAAGGATGTTTTCAGAATTGACTTTTTTGAGAAAAATTTCAAGTTTGGTTATGGCTTTGTTGAGCAGCTGTGCGTGTATTTTCATTAGGGTTGTGATCCTGGCATATGTAGTAGTGAATTAGGTCAAAAAGAGTCATCCAAATCTCTTGCATTCATAGTTTTGAAGATTTGATTTCCAAGCTTTATTTTCCAAATATTTTCCATGTGCTTTTGTGCAAATCATGATCCAATCAGTCCAATTCTTTCCATATTGGTACAAGCACGAAATCTTGAGAGTAAAACATGCACAAAAAGATTTAAAACTTTAGGTTAGCATTTTTCATACATTTATTTTGATTTAAATGAATTATTATAAATAAAAATTCAAATAAATAAATAAAAAATGAATAAAGACTTCCCTTTGGGCCAAGTAGTCGTGCATATGTCATGGATGATGAATTATGGAAGAAAAATGGGCCCATTAGCAATTTTAGGTCATTTGAAGTAATGTTGACTTTTCAAAATATCCAAACATTTCCCAACTTCCACAAGGCATAACTTGCTCAATTTTTAAGCTTTTCTCATGTTCTTGGACATTTTGGAAAGGTCTTTGAGTCCTCTAAACAATGACCTTGGTCCCATGTCATTTTGATTTACCAATCTCAAGTTATGGCCTTTGACTTAAAGTCCCTTTTTGTTGACTTTTGAAAATGACCTATAATGTTGAAATTGATAACTTTTTGTGAGAGCATTTCTTGGACTTGAAGTATGAAGATGAGTTGTAGGAAATGTCTTTCTCTTCAAAATGAGCTTTGGATGGAATTTTTCTGATAATCCATGTGAAAGTTATGCCCTGGTCAATTTCAGTTGACTTTTCAGCTGTCCAAATAAGGAAACTTTTGCATCTTTATGATTTCTGAGCCAAATTTTGAGAATCATGATCAAGCATTGATCAAATGATGTTTGTGGCTTCAAAATGATATGTTGACCAAAATTTTGAACTTTTGATTGCCAAATGACCATTTTGCCCCTACAGTTGACTGTAGTGCAATTAGGGTTTTTGACTGTGCAATTTTGAGCTGAAAGTCTTGAAACTTGATATGAGGATACTTGACCATATTTGTAGGCACATGAGACTTGATTGGACCTTTGAAAACTTCATTTTCTTGATCAGAACACAAACTCTAATTTTGACTGCTTAGGAGACCTTTGCACTGTGCAACCCTTGGGAAATCTTGAGACTTGATTTGGCAATTTCTTGGAGAATATGGGAGGGCAAATTTTGGGGTACAACAGTATGCTACCCTCATTGAGACTAAACTCTCGCGATGATTCCGGCCGCAAGAAAAGCTTGCTAAATTGGAATTATGACCGATTGAGGGTAGTCAGTGATATTGAGATCCTCTAGAACCCGGTTACTATTTTTAGGACAGCATAAAGTCTTCTCCTTTATGGATGGTTTCTCCAGTTATAATCAGATTAAAATGGCTCCCGAGGACATGGAGAAGACGACTTTTGTTACTCAATGGGGTACCTTTTGCTACAAGGTCATGCCTTTTGGATTGAAGAATGTTGGGGCAACGTATCAGCGTGCCATGGTTGCTTTGTTTCATGACATGATCCATCACGAGATTGAGGTGTACGTCGATGACATGATTGCAAGGTCCCAAACCGAGGAGGAACACCTTGACCATCTGCAGAAGCTATTTGACAGGTTGAAATTATACAAGCTGAGGTTAAACCCGAACAAGTGCACCTTCGGGGTAAGATCTGGTAAACTGCTGGGTTTCGTCGTAAGCGACAAAGGTATTCAAGTGGATCCTACAAAGGTGAAAGCTATAAAGGAAATTCCAGCTCCCAGAACAGAGAAAGAAGTCAGAGGCTTCCTGGGACGACTGAATTACATTGCCTGATTCATCTCGCACCTGACTGCTACTTGTGAGCCAATCTTTAAGCTGCTGAAGAAAGATCAAGTAGTACGTTGGAATGATGAATACCAGGCCGCCTTCGAAAGGATCAAAGAGTATCTCCAAGAGCCACCTATTCTGATGCCTCCAATTGAAGGGAGACCTTTGATCTTATACTTGACAGTACTCGATAAATCAGTGGGGTGTGTGTTGGGTCAACATGACGAGTCTGGCCGAAAAGAGCATGCAATTTACTAACTTAGCAAAAAGTTTACCGACTGCGAGACCCGATACTCGTTGCTTGATAAAACTTGCTGCGCTTTGGCATGGGCTACTCACCGGCTGAGACAGTATATGCTGACTCACACTACTCTTTTGATATCAAAGATGGATCCAATCAAGTATATCTTCGAAAAGCCTGCCTTGTCCGGAAGAATAGCAAGATGGAAGATGATCCTGACTGAGTATGACATCCACTATACGACCCAAAAGGCAATTAAGGGAAGTGTGTTGGCAGACCATTTGGCACATCAGGCAGTGGATGATTACCAATCTATGAACTTCAAATTCCCGGATGAGAACATCATGTTGGTAACTGACTGTGAAACACATGGACCGGATGAAGGACCTGAGGAAGGATCCCGATGGTCTATGTACTTTGATGGAGCTTCAAACGCTTTGGGTAATTGCATTGGCGCCATGATCATATCTCCTAAAGGCTCTCATACTCCATTTATCGCCCGACTATATTTCAACTGCACCAACAACACGGCGGAGTATGAAGCGTGCATCATGGGTCTTCAAGCAGCTATTGACCTAAGGATAAAGTTTCTGAGTGTCTTCGGAGATTCCGATCTCGTGATCAGTCAGATCAAAGGCGAGTGGGATATGAAACACCCAAATCTCATTCCTTACAATGAGTTTTTATTGACATTGCTTCCCCATTTTGAGGAAATAACCTTTGAACACTTCCCGAGAGAGGAGAATCAGTTGGCGGACGCGCTGGCTATGATGTCTTCTATGTTCAAAGTCAATTGAGACAACGAAGCTCCCCGGATCATCATTGAAAGATTGGACGAACCTGCACATTGTTGTGATCTTGAGATTGAAGAGGTAACAGAAAATCCCTGGTATCATGAGGTGAAGAGGTATCTCGAGGCTCAGGAATACCCCGAGGGTGCATCTGTTAATGACAAGAAGTTTCTGAGGAGGTTCGCGGAAAAGTTCTTCATTAGCAATGGCATCCTTTACAAGCGTAACCATGATTCGACCTTACTGCGTTGTATGGATAAGAACGAAGCAGAAAGGATCATGGCGGAGTTACATGAAGGTACCTTCGGATATCATTCCAGTGGACACACCATGGCAAAGAAAATCCTTCGGGCAGGATATTATTGGTCTACAATGTAAGCCGACTGTTATCAGCATTCTCGGACATGTCACAAGTGCCAAGTCTATGCTGATAAGGTGCACGTACCTCCAGTTCCTCTGAACGTCTTGACGGCACCTTGGCCTTTTGCAATGTGGGGCACTGATATGATCGGCGAGATCAGACCTACAGCGTCCAACGGGTATCGTTTCATCCTGGTAGCTATTGATTACTTTACAAAGTGGGTTGAAGTGGCTTCCTTTGCAACTGTAACCAAAAACATTGTGGCACGATTCATTCGGCACAATCTGATCTGTCGATATGGTGTCCCAGAGAGGATCATTATGGACAATGGTACCAATCTCAACAAGAAGATGATCACCGAGCTCTGCGAGCAATTCAAGATACAGCATCACAACTCTTCTCCCTACCGTCCGAAGATGAATGGGGTTGTAGAATCAGCTAATAAGAACATTAAGAAGATTGTGCAGAAGATGACAGTGACATACAAAGACTGGCACGAGATGTTACCATTTGCTCTTCATGGGTACCGTACCTCAGCACGGACGTCAACAGGGGCAACACCCTATTCCTTAGTT
The DNA here is from genome assembly GCA_948472305.1 of Vicia faba. NCBI lineage: Eukaryota > Viridiplantae > Streptophyta > Magnoliopsida > Fabales > Fabaceae > Vicia > Vicia faba. The sequence continues at coordinate 186,588 of CATIWC010001050.1, forward strand.
TATGGCATGGAGGCCGTCTTGCCCATTGAAGTTCAGATACCCTCTCTTCGGATCATGAAAGATTCAGGTTTGAGTGAAGATGACTGGATTCAGACCCGGCTTGATCATTTGAACCTAATCGATGAAAAGAGACTTACTACTATTTGTCATGGTCAAACGTACCAAAAACGGATGATCAAGGCATTTAACAAGAAAGTCAGACGACAAGAGTATCAAGTTTGGGATCTGGTGATCAAGCGCATCATCCTACATCAAGGTGATCCCAGGGGCAAATGGACCCCTACTTACGAAGGGCCATTTGTGGTTAAGAACATTTTCTCAAGAGGAGCTATGATTCTAACCACCATGGATGGTGACGACCTTCCTCACCCCGTCAATGCAGACATAGTGAAAAGATACTACGCATAATCAAAGACCCACTAGGTTGAATGGCCTAGGAAAAAATAAGGGCTTCCTGGCGAACCAAAAGGGTTTGGGTAAAAATAAGGGATGAAAATGAAAAATCTGTACACCCGGCAAGCCGAAAACCTGAAAAGGCGGCTTGGGCAAAAAGGGTATCCCGGTGGACTGAAAACTCGAAAGGGCGGTCCAGGAAAAAATTAGGGATCAAAGCATAACACTATGTCTCATTGGATCACCTTGCATCCAGACTTTGGTATCAACTATCAAGCTCGGACGGCACTAATCAATCTGATCTACCTTCAACCAAGTAGACAAGTGATGAGATGCTCGAGGACATAAAGGCAATAGCAGAGTTGGAACCCAGTGGGATTATTCACGTAGCTGTTTTGTTTAGTTTTTCACAAATTGTGTAAATTCTATTATTCGGCGGCATTCTCTTACTAGGACGTCAGCCTCTTGTACAAAAACGCCTATTCACAGGCCAAACTTCAAAATCAATACAATTCATTTTCAAAGAAATTCCAAACTGTTTTTCTTTATCTGTTTTGTTTTGCAAAGAACGTCCAATGTTCATTTTTGATATATGCATTTGGCATTAATTGCTGCTCATAAATATTTACATGCGAAACAAAAGACGAATTACGGGTAATATCAGAAACAGGGGCAATAACAGTTGTCCGAACTGTATAGTTGCTTTGTCCACCAGGTAAAAGGTAAATTCATCTGAAGAATATGACCAAAGAACTTTCACTCCCCGCAGAGTAAGACAGTAATGGTAGCTCTCCCCAGCCGAGACTTGCAACTATGAGCAAATCAGCAATGCTCTCCCCAAGCAGAGTTCATCTACCATTAGCACCAAAAAGGCTTGATATCCCCGGAAATCTTAATATTCCCTAGCAGAGTACAAGAATGTTCCCCGGTAGAATACAAGACACCCCCAGTGGAGTTAAATTTTCCCAGCACAGTCTGAAAAAAGCTTCCCCAGTGGAGTTTAATCATCATCCCCAGTAGACTCTGGAAGTTTATCCCCTGCGGAGTACCAAAATAAATCTCCCCAGCCGAGTACAAAGGATCATTCCCAGCAGAACTCAGAGGATTATCCCCATAAGAGTCTAAAGGGTTATCCCTAGCAAGTTGCGACTGAAAGATTATCCCCAGCGGAGGCCTTTCCTTTCACCAACAGGAATTCAATCCTCAACAGGTTCAATATCCTCAATGGAATTTATTAGTGGAATCCTCAGCAGAACATCTCTTACCCACAGAGTAATCTCCTCATCAGTTTATTCCCCAACGGAGTTATCTTCTCCTGCAGGTTTATTCTCACAATCATCTTCGTTCGTCATCCCCAGTGGAAACGAGGAATTCAACTCTACTCTCCAACAGCTATCCGGGATTTATTTTCCCCAGCTGAAACATTACATTTCCATACGTCATGATGCATGCATATATGCATCATACCACACAATCTCATTTATTTTGAGAACATCATTGCTTGATCCATATCATGCATTGCATATGACTGACCTTTACCTTTCAGGAAAGATGCAGTTAAATTCTCAGCTATATCAAGACCTCCTCTGGTTCAGTTAGATCGCCGATAAGATCTCCCTGGTTCGCATTCCAGTTGAAGTTATTCCAAGACTCTTGTCTGGTCCAGTTAAATCGTTTCGAAGATTTTTCTGATGCCGATCCAGTCAAAGTTAATCCAAGACCTCCTCTGTTTCAGTTAGATCGCCGATAAGATCTCCCTGATTTGTATTCCAGTTGAAGTTATTCCAAGATTTTTGTATGGTCCAGTTAAATCGATTCAAAGATTTTTCTGATGCCGATCCAGTCAAAGTTAATCCAAAACCTCCTCTGGTTCAGTCAGATCACCGCGAAGATCTCCCTGATTCATATTCCAGTTGAAGTTATTCCAAGACTCTTGTCTTGTCCAGTTAAATCGATTCGAAGATTTTTATGATGCCGGTCCAGTCAAAGTTAATCCAAGACCTCCTCTGGTTCAGTCAGATTGCTGTGAAGATCTCCCTGATTCGTATTCCAGTTGAAGTTATTCCAAGACTCTTGTCTAGTCCATTTAAATCGATTTGATGATTTTTCTGATGCTGATCCAGTCAAAGTTAATCCAAGACCTCCTCTAGTTCAGTTAGATCGCCGATAAGATCTCCCTGATTCATATTCCAGTTTAAGTTGTTCCAAGACTCTTGTCTGGTCCAGTTAAATCGATTCGAAGATTTTTCTGATGTCGATCCAGTCAAAGTTAATCCAAGATCTCCTCTAGTTCAGTCAGATCGCTGTGAAGATCTCCCTTATTCGTATTCCAGTTGAAGTCCGGACCACCTATCAATAGTCTCCAAATGGCATCTGTAATCCCATTCCCGACATCATCAGGCTGATACCGCTTCATGCGAGTGCAAATTTCTGGGCACTCTAGTGTTCAATCATCTTCCACCTTCGGATCACGAAAGGCCCGAAATCCAATCTATATCCTCAGGTTTAAGAAAATTGAACAGGGGCAGCTTTTGCACCCCAAAATTTGCCCTCTCATATTTCTCAAAACATGGCAAGAAAAATCTCCAAGTTGCTCAAGATTGCTCAAGAGTTGGACAGTCAAGTCATCTCCTAAGGCAGTCAATCCCCAAATTAGGGTTTTGTCTTGCATCAAGGTCCTTGCATCCAAATGACCTAAAATTATCCTCAATGTCCTAATATGTTATCAAGGTCATCCATGTAAAATTTCAAGTCTTGCAGAGGAAGTTTGCTCAGTCAATTGCTCAAAGGGTCTAAAAATCGACTATGCTAGGGCAAAAGTCAACTGTGACCCAAATACAGTCAAACTTCAAGATTTTTTGTCAACATTCTCATTTTTAAGGATATTTCATCATTTTATCAAGGGTTGATCATGATTCATCATGGATTGCTCAAAATTCCTCAAGACTCAAAAGTTGCTAAATTAGGGTTTGTAGGAAAAGTCAACTCAATTTTGACCAAGCATAACTTTCTCATACTTTATGAGAAATGACCCATCCAAAGCTCATTTTGAAGAGGATGCAATTTCCTACAATCCATATTCACACCCCAAGATCAGAAAATTCACTCACAAGAAGTTATAAATTTGGACATTATAGGTCATTTTTGAAAGTCAACAAAAACACCTTTTTTGCCAAAGCTTATAACTTGAGCATGGAATATCAAAATGATATGAGACCAAAATGGTTGGTTAGAGTACATCTCAAGCTCTCTAAAAAGTCAAACAACACCTCCAAAAGTTCAAAAATTGAAGAAGTTATGCATTTTTGAAGTTGGGCATTTTTGCAAAATTGCCAAAAGTCAACTATCCCCAAAACATCAAATTTTGTCAAATGGGCCCATTCTTTTCCACTTGATTTGATCTTGTCACACTACACACGTGTCCTAGCCTCATCCTTGTGACCATTTATCAATTTTATTATTTAATTTGAGTTTTTAATGATTTATTTCATTTTAAATCAATTTAAATCAAATAAAATCCCAACATTGATTATTTGATCTCTTTTTGGCTATTTCAGGACCTAATCATCATCATCAAGTGAATCAAATTCGTATCATGCATTACATGTGCAAAAATATTGGATTTTGGACCAAATAAGAAAGCTTTCAATGGAGGATCAAATCAAATCTCCAAGCATTGATGTACAAGGATTGAGTCCACAAATGTTAACCTAATGCATTGCTTATTACATATAGAAGTGAAAGGCACACGAATTTGAGGTTAGAGGCTGCAAGAACACCAAAATCAAACTTGAAAAAATTGGCAAAAACCTTGAAACTGAAATCGTGCATAGAGGCCAATTCAACACCAAAACTCCACACCAATCACTTGCTGGATATCCACTGAAGCGAAGCCAATTCAAAACCAATCCCCATACGCGCCCCTAAGCTCTGTAAGTGTCTCAAAAATATCCCTTTCAGTTGAATTCGTATATCATTGTTCTTGCACTTTTCTTGCAAAATCTTTGCATACTCATGTTTATCATCCAATTTACAAGCTTTCTGCATTATTTGATTGCATTAATATGGCCTGTAACCCCATAGTCGAGTCTAGGGTTCTTGGTTCGTGTTTTTTGGGCGTTTCCTTTGCAGGCGAAATTGAGGCCATTATTGGACACAGTCGTGATCAGGAAGCCTAGACGAGCACAACCATGTGCTTGGAATCAATTTCCATGGCCTAGGATGGATTTTAGGATGCAGATACAGATTTAGCTGCGGATATAAATCCGCAGGTAAATAACCAGGGTGAATGAAGAAGATGAAGACGTGGCCCTCCCCCATTGGACAATTCATAATTCGCGCGCTTTGTTTTCTATTTTCTGGAATATTACGCGTTTTCATATATTATTATTATTGTCCAGTATGTATACAACTAACACACATTGGTTCAGTGGCAAAGACGTGCATGCAATGGCCTGCAGGACCTGGGTTCGAATCCCAGGTCCCCATATTATTTGTTATATTTTTTAGCCAAGTGATTCAGTGCAATTCCAAATGCATGGTTCACCATACTCCCTCAAATCTCAAAGCGCCAGATGGCCCCAGGCCAAATCTGGTGGTCCAGATGTGATGTCCACCATATGCCCTAGTCAAGGTGCCACGCTGGAATCAGAAAGTCAATACAGGCCAATTCAGTTGGGCCTTGGAATTGCTATCAAGACCCCTCTAATCAGGCCCATATATTTCTAACTTTCTCTATTTCTTTCTTTTTTATTTAATTGTTTGTTTATTATTTTTATTTTCCAATTAACCAATCAAACTTTTTCCTCATAAAATAAAAAACCCAAAAATATTTTCATTATTAAAATTAAATTCAGCAATTTATTTTTGTTAATAAATATTAATTTAATTAATGTAGTTTAATTAGGAATAACTTTTAATATATTTTGCAATAATTAAAATTAATTTAGACAATTAAGTTTTATTAACATTAATCAAATTTATTTTTATTTCTTTAAATATAAAAAATCCAAAAATATCATTTTTATTAATTAATTACTTTATTTATTAATTTAATGCTTAACTTAATTTAATTTCTTTCTTAATTCAAAAAAATAACCAAAAAATCTTTTTCTTTAATAATTAAAGGGTCAAAACACTAGAATGCGCCCGATTTAATTTTTCGGACGCGATCCATATTTATTTCAATATTGTATCTGTTTCCGGAATGTAATAGTTTAATTAGGACTTTGATTATTTTATCGCTTTATTTATTTTCCGTATTTTAATTTCAAGGGTTGCTTTTGGCGATGTAAATACCCGACGCCTTGTAATAGTTAGTTTTAATTTCCGCAATTTAATTTCCGCAACTTATAAACTGTTAGATGTTTGATAATAAGGAATGCATGACAAGATCAAATGTTTAACCTAAAATCAACATAGATAACCATTGACATGTACAAAGATAAAATTAACTGAAACAACACACTCGCACATGCGCACTCTTAGGGTACACCTCACTTGTTGCCTCCGAACGTGGTCATTGAGTACAGGAAGTTTTAGAGGTCGCCCTCTTGTCCAAAGATCATAGTCGGCTCGAAACGGTTGCCTCGGAAAAATGATCTAAGAAATTAGGGTTACCGCTAAGGCATCCTAACATTGCTTTAGTGACCACACGTCCCTTAATCGAATTGACCCCTAAATCTCCAATGACGACGCTACCTACTCATCAATAGTGGGATAGCATTGTCTAAAGGATATTAGCACAGATTGATTCCTTTTTCGAGTAGGTAGATGGTTCTTAAGTACTTGCTCTTTCAAAACAAAACAAATTTTCGCACTTACACTTTTCAAACAAAAACTTCTTTCAAACCCACAAACACAAAGAAAAGCAATTTTTGAAAACACTTTGAGCAAGTACCTAAGAGCCCGTGGATAACCACAGATAGAAAGGGTGCTAACACCTTCCCTTTCTATAATCTACCCCCCGTACCCGAGAAACATCTCGAAAATGGAATTTTTCTGTGCTTTTTCCCTTTCCTTGTTGGATAAAATAAAAGACAGTGGCGACTCTTGCTTACCGCGACATTTTGCAAAGACAAACGCAAAACACGAACCAACATTCCAAAAACAGTCAGTTCTCTCCCACCGTATCACACATTAATACTCCACCTAGACTATTATTGAAAGCATCACATAAAACATCATAAGATAGTTCTGGGTTTGGAATCACCAACACCGGAGCGGTAGTGAGTTTCTCCTTCAACTTATAGAAGCTTCTCTCACACTCATAATTCCAATTGTAAGAAACTTTATTCCTTGTAAGTCTTGTAAAAGGTAGAGCCAATTTGGAAAATCCCATAATGAACCTCCAATAGTAACCATCCAAGCCCAGGAAACTTCGGACTTCAGTTGCATTTTTGGGTCGTTCCCAATTTAACACAACTTCCACTTTAGACGGGTCTACTGCTACACCGCCACCAGAAAGAACGTGTCCAAGGAACTTGACTTCTGACATCTAGAACTCACACTATCTAAACTTTGCAAACAATTGTTTCTCCCTCAGCACAGACAATACAATCCTCAAGTGTTCTATATGCTCATCCAAAGTCCGAGAATAGATCAGAATGTCATCTATAAAGATTACTATGAACTGATCCAGATATGGTTGGAACACACGGTTTATGTAATCCATAAAGACGGAAGAAGAATTGGTCACTCTAAACGGTATAACCAAGAATTCATAGTGGCTATATTGCATCCTAAATGCGATCTTTGTAACATCCGAACTCTTGACCTAAATCTGATGATATCATGACTTGAGATCAATCTTCAAGAACACGCGGGCTCCTTTCAACTGCTCCAGGAGGTCATAAATCCGTGGTAGAGAATACTTGTTCTTTATGGTCACTGTATTCAACTGGCGACAATCAATGCACAAGTGCATACTACTGTCCTTCTTCTTTACCAGTAGGACAAGAGTGCACCATGGAGAAACACTGGGATGAACAAAGTGTTTCGTGAATAACTCTTCTAATTGACTCTTTAATTACCTCAGCTCTGCAAGAGACATCTGATACGAAGAGATAGAAACTGGAGAGGTTCCTGGAACAAGATCGATAGAGAACTCAACAACCCTCTCTGGTGGAAAAGAAGTGACATCTTCTAGAAAAACATAAGGAAATTCACACACAACGGGAATCCTAAACATACTCCTCTCACTTTCAGGATCTGAAGTAATAACCAAAAGGAAAGACTTCTCTTGAGTAAAAAGGCAATTGACCAGGTTAATTGTAACTTCGGTCAGATTTCCAATAGCATTGAAGGGAGTGGTTTCTTAAGTGGGAATAAAGATAGCCTTCTCTTTACAACGGATATACATTGAGTTGGATGACAACCAATCCATACCCAATATCAGATAGATCTTCTTAAGCGGCAGACAAATAAGATCAATCAAGAAATTACAGTTATTGAAAGTAACAGAACAATTCTTGTAAACTTTCTGAGCTTTTACCATATTATCTGTAGCCGACGAGATAATCATAAGATTAGAAATAGTAGTGGCTTCGAATCCGAGCCTTCACACACATGAATTAGAAATAAAGGAATGCATCTCTCCACAATCCACAAAAACAAACAAAGGTTGATTATTAACAGAGCACAAACCAACGACAAAATTTGTGTTTCCTTGGGCTTTCCTCGCGTCCAAGGTGTACACACGACCCACAGTCTTCTCCTAAACATTCTGATTTGGGCAATCCCTAATTAATTGACCTGTCAATTCACATCGGTGACACTTCCTTGGGTCTAACCAGCAATTCCCATAATTTCTCTTGTTGCACTTGCCACATGGAGGAGGTTGATTCAATCAATCGCCATAAACTCGCTTCCTTACCGAAGGAGAATTTCGAGGCTTCAGATATTGTCCTGACTTCCCCTGATCCTTATGTAAAGATCGACTTTGTTCCCTTTCTTACTTAACCCTCTTCAAGATATTTTTAGCAACATAGCACTGTCTCAAGCACTCAGCATAAGTGCAGAAATCTCGTTGAGACACACTATGAGCAACATCAGCATTCAACCCTAATAAAAACTGGTTGATCTTCCACAACTCATCAGGTGCATAGATAACTTGTCTGGAGTAAGAAGACATGTCTTCAAATTTCTCATCATACTCGGACACCGATATGTGGCCTTGTTTGATCAGCTGAAACTCTCTTTCCGTTTGAGCATGCAAGCTATTAGAGTAGTACTTATCTAAGAAGTTTGTCTTGAAGTGTTGCCAATCTCTCGGAATCATCTGGGAGGTAAAATAGGTAGATGTAGTATCCCACCACCTACCAGTTGGACCTTTCACCATTTGAGCACCAAACATCACCTTGTCCTCCTCAGTACACTGGATGGCCTGAAATACCCTTTCGATGTTGTAGAGCCAATCAGGGGCAGCTACAGGATCCAAGCCACCTACGAACTCTGGAGGTTTTATCCTGAAAAAAGCACGACAATCTAGAACCACTGAAGCTTGTAGAACAGGAGCAGGAGCAGCTGGTTTTTGTCCTTGCATACCATACATCATCTACATCATCATTTGATTCTGCTGCTGCACAAAGTCGATAAAAATATTAAATAAATATTATATAGTTATGATTAAAAAATATATATAAAAATATATACGAATTAAGAGAAAAATATCTTAAATGATGATTTCCATATAAATATTAATTTAAATTATCATGTTGAAGTAGTTGTCAGGATATACATAGAGATTATGTTGAAAAATATATGAGTATATTATATAGTACACTTCACAAAAATTCATATATAAAATCGATTATCTACCTGTGTGTTTGTACGGATCATGCAATATCATTATAAATAGTAAATAAATATAGTATAGGAATGGTTAATAAAAGTATATAAAAGATATACAAATTAAGTTGTCTCGGCCCGTCAAAAATGTATAGTTTAGTAAAAAATAAAGAAAATAATTAAGTAGTCATCTACCCTAGCGTTCGCACGGGTCAGACAATGTCGTTATAAATATTAATAAATATAATATAGTGATGGCTAAAAATGTATGTAAAATATATACAAATTAAATAGTTTCGGTCTGTTGAAAATGCATATTTTAGTAGAAAAATAAAGCAAATAATTAAGAAGTCATCTACTCGTGTATCCGTATGGGTAGCACAATGTTGGTGTAAATAGTAAATAAATATAATATATTGATAGTTAAAAAAATATAAAAGATATATAAATTAAGTAATTTCGGTACGTCAGAAATGTATATTTTGGTAGAAAATATAGTTAAAAAATTAAATTGTCATTTACCCGTGCGTTTCTGACGGATCGTACAATATCGTTTTATAAATAATTAATAAATATAGTATAATGATGGTTAATATATATATATATATATATATATATATATATATATATATATATATATATATATATATATATATATATATATATATATATATATATATATATATATATATATATATATATATATATATATAAGTTATATAAATTAAGTAGTCTCGGTACGTTAAAAATATTTATTTTAATAGAAAAATAAATGAAATAATTAAGTTGTCATCAACTCTTACGTTTCTGACGGATTGCACAATATCATTAAAAATAATATATAAATATAATATGTGATGGTTAAGAAATGCATATAAAAAATATATACAAGTTAAGTAGTCTCAGATGTCACAAATATATATATTTTAGTGGAAAAATTAAATAAAAAATATTAAGCAATCATTTATCTGTGTGTTTGTATGGCTCGCGCCCTAAATAAAAATATTTATTTTAATAAAAAAAATAAATGAAATAATTAAATTGTCATCTTCTAGTGCGTTTGCACGGATCGGACATTATTGTTATAAATAATAAATAAATAAATAAAATATAGTGATTATTAAGAAAAGTTATGTTGTTTCCTATGTATTTTGAAAAGTTCTGACCATGTTTAGATTGATTTTATAAGTTATATCATTACCTTGGCAGTCAAAATTTAAGTGAAAAGTTTAATTAGAATAAGTAATGATTAATAGATCTAATGACAATTAGGTGCATGAAAAACTATTTCTAAACTGATTTAGTTTGGGTTTTAAGATAAATTTTGTGGTAATCAGTTTTATTATATTAAAAGTATATTACAATTTTAAGTGAGAAAAAAATATAATTCTTACTTAAAAATAAAAATCGATATAATATAATTATGTATCATTATCAATAATTTTTTGGGCTCGCACCCCTTATTATGTATGTTCCGTCCTTTTTTTTTTTTTTGCGACAGCATGCATTAACGGGGTGTGAACATGAATTTTTGCAAATTTTAAATTTTAGGGAGCAATGCCCGTTGGACATATTTAAATGTTAATCATATATAATAGGTTGTATTTTGTTCCAAACTATGACAAAATATTAACGAGTAAAATATGATTATTTAGTTGGAACAAATGAATGATTGAAGTTACTATTAAAACCGGTTTTAAAAAACTAAAATTTGAACATTAATTAGACATTCTTTTGACCAGTTTGCAAATTTAAAAAAGAATAACGTATGATTTACATGACAAATTTGTGTATTCATCTATCATAACTATTTTGTGTTTTTTATCAAAAATAAATATTTGCAACATTTTTATGCAAAATAAATACTAATATTTTATCATTAAAATATACTAATGAGAACAAATAATGGTTTGTTGGTGTTTTTTTCCACTAAAAATAATGACTTAGTGTAATATTAATACCTAAAGTAAATTCATAAAAAATATAATTGTTTGATAAATACTTTATAATTATAGTTTTTTATTAAATTTAATAAATATTTCCTAAATTAAATTGTTTTTTATTATAATAAAAATTTATAGGTACTATAAATTTTTATATGATCGATATTTACATTAATTTATTAATATGATTTTTAGAAATATTATATTAAGAGTCAATTTTTTTTTTAATTTGAGTGTGATATACTTTTTTAATTAATAAATATATGAATTCAATAATTGTAACACCCCACACATATATTGTCTAGGATATATGCATATGGTATTAAAATGGTACATAAACATCCATACATAAGCAGCAGAAATAGAAATATGTACTAGTACATAATATAACTTGTCGAAATCGTCATGGCCAAAATAATACAATTCCAAAAGTACTAATACAAATCCAGAATATTTAGTAGAAAGACCCAAAAAGGAAACGGAACATCGCCGCCAAGCACCATCGACAAGCTAAGTCATCTTATCCTTGCCATGATCCTGCCTAGAAGAACCTGAAAAATGATAATTGGAATGGGGTGAGATTACTAAATCTCAGTGAGTCCCCCTATCTTAAGGATTCACTCTGTTCTACAGGGTGTATGCATCATAATAGATTCACCGCGAATCCGGGTTTCCTAACGGCTAGGAGCACATACACAACAAGGATAATACCATATAATGGAAAGTCCCATAACTAACCAATGCGATAGCAAGAAAACATAATCGGCACGACGACAACAAACAATCAGCACAAGGCCTGGCACAACGACCACAAATAATATGCAAACCCATGCCCATGTACGAGGAATCTAGAAGTAAGTTCTACCCGTATCATAGATTATCCATTTGCATCCTTGGTGAGTAACCAAGTGCATCGCGTCAAGAGACATGTACTAGCACACAAATGATGAACGGAAAAAAATCCTAAATGGAATTCCATCCGTGATGAGTATACGCAATGACATTTCCTACGTGACATCACGGCCCCATCAAACATCAATACACACGTGTGAGGGATACACAATCCAGCATAGTACAAATACGCCGTCTCGATAACATGAGCCCACCGGGTGAAAGCCTAGTAGTGTAGCCTACTTGGCACCACTAGAGGTGAGATAAAATCAAGGATTTGCATCCCCATCATACCAAGCACACAATGTTATTAATTATTGGTGGAATACCACATATCGGACCCACACAAGCATATCACAATGGTAGCTCAGATACGTATGAAATACCGATAATGCCGATAGGATCACACTTTATCGCGTTGTTACAGTGCACACATCTTCATAAGTGATTTACTATCTAGTTGGGTCTACTTCGATTCAAACATACGTCACAGAATCACATAAACCATACAACAATCCATCCGAACGTTCAGTATGGAACGAACGGGAATATACGCTAAATCATGTCATAACATTTATCATATAATGTGATTTCAACACAATCATGTATATACATATCATAACGAATAAGCGATCACATAAAGTCTATGTGCGCCATAGAAGGGAATAAACAACGTTTTTTTTGCCATAAACAGCGCTTTAAAGCGCTGCTGTAAGTAAAGACAATGTTTTTTGTTAATGTAAAAGCGCTGCTTAATTTAGCCTTTAGGCAACACTTTATTCCACAGGCGCTCTCTAAAGGCCCCTATAGGCAGTGCTTTTTACTTCATAAGCGCTTTCTAATGCACCCCTTTAGACAGCGCTTTCACTTTAGACGACGCTTTTAAAAGCGCTATGTAATGTATATTTTAGTTTACTGCTTCTTCTGTTTTAGGAAGCGCTTTCTTTAAAATCACTCTCTAAAGTCCCTTTTAGGCAACACTTTTTACTTAAGAAGTGCTTTCTAATTACCCCCTTTAGGCAGCACTTTCTTTAAAAGCGCTTTCTGTTCCCCACTATAGACAACGCTTTTTTATTTAAAGACCTGTCTAATGTTCACGAATTTTTTATTATGTACCTCTTATATTTTAAGCGCTCTCTACAAATAATCACTTAAAATAAGCGTTGTCTTTCAAATTTGTACCAGATTTCATAAATTTGCAGCTTCAACCCAATAAATATGTACCAAATTTGCATATTTATATATACAACTTTAATCCAATAATTTATATATACATAAATGTGATACAATTTGAATATATATATATATATATATATATATATATATATATATATATATATATATATATATATATATATATATATATATATATATATATATATATATATATATATATATATATATATATATATAGTTATATCTGTTAGTTTTTGGTATATATATATGCAAATGTACATATTATTATCTTCTAGAGTTGTTATTTTCTCTACAAACAACAACAATGAAGAATCATAAATGAACTTGTTATCTCTATATCTTCTACATATGCACCTACCTATAACAAAATCAACAAAGGCATATCAGTATCAAGCTATATAACACTTAAATCTTATAACTATTATAATTTAACACAAACTAGCGTAACAAAAACAAATCAAGAATCTGTTATAACCCACCATTAAAAATTCCCAAATTCATATCATGATACAAACAAAACTTTATTTGAATTTAACTCCAATAAAATCATAACTAACCTTCCACATAACAACAACAACATTTCAACACAATTTACCACACTAATGACGATATAGTATATCAACAAAACTCAAACTTATATATACTCAAAATTCTCATCAATGAAAGTGTCACAATATCTTATAAAATTTTCATCTCAATAATGTATTGACATCAATCCTCCTTTATTTCGTCCAATTGATCTTTCGAGTAAGTAGAAGACTTTAATTCATCAAAGTACTACATAGTAAACATAATATGATTTAGTTAAAAGTAATTAATTAGATAAAATGTGTTAAATATTAAAATAAATCATAAGTTAGAAACTCATACCATGGTTAGAATCTCTATTTCATTAAAAAGAATAATTTCTTTCATAAACCTCAATATGAAATATCATTTTTTTCAGGCTTGTTACTCCTACTAACTTTTTGTGTGGACATCATTTTTTTGTGTGGACATATTTTTAATTTCAAGCTTCTCACTCCTACTAACTTTTTGCATCTCTTTAGCATGAATCTAAAGATCAGATGCATATAAGTTAGGTGAAGTATAAGATCATGAATTAACATTTTCTATGTGTGTGTGTGTGTATATATATATATATATATATATATATATATATATATATATATATATATATATATATATATATATATATATATATATATCAAAGTACCTCTTTTTTTGATGCAACTGACTCGGTTTACCACGTAATCCACTTATCTTTTAATTTGGATTTTGTAGGAGTCTAACATTACCATGAAAAAAATGTACGTTAAATGGTCGTAAAAAATTTGAATACTCAAAGGTTCATAATGATTTTTAACATACCTCATCATCTATACAAATGAGGTTTGACGGCCATGCAACATACGATCCTAGTGCCTCTCCCACCAATGTTGCATATGAAATATCATCAAGTAAAGGTAATGGCGCACTCCTCTCTAAAGCAATATCAATTGATACTTTCAAAAATCCAGCAGGGAGCGATTTATGGTGAATGACTTCTCCCAAAGTGTTATGCACTTTTTCCTTGACAACCATGTGATAAGTCGGTGACGATAAATAGAGCTGACAAGGTAAAATGCCCTAAACCAATAATAAATATGAAATTGTTAATGTGTATATATGTCAATTAAAAACATTATGCTAATTCATAATAATAATATATATTACCTCGAGAATTTTCTGTTGGAAATCACAATTGATACTATCTCTGTCACTAGTATCCTTGAACTCTGAACCTTGTTGTTCTGACTGATGTCTTTCCTTATCCATTTCCATCTCATGAACTTTAGCTTTAAATTTTTCTAACTCTTCCATAAATTCTTTATTGCTATGACCTTTCCTCTTTTGATGGTTACCCAAAGATAATTGAGTCACCCCAAATCCCTTACCCCTCACACGACCGATATACTAAGGAACATTTAATACTCGACTAAGTATGCTTCTGCAATCATGATCTTCAACTTGAGTTAAGGATTGAGATATATTCTCGTGAAATTCATATGCATATCGAAATAAATTAGTGGTGATTAAAAATCATAAATTCTTTAGGTTAATAAACTTTTTATTTAATTAAAAGAATACAGATATACTTACACATTGCTCATAAATTTGTTGAACATCTTCCTTAACAACTCCATTCTTATCCACACGAGCAGCCTTCCACAAAACATGTTCCAGAAGAGTTGTTTCTTGACTTTTCTCCTATTCTAACTACACATTAAGAGAAATAATAAGATCAATTGTAACACATGATGAACAAGTATATCATAGCATTTATATATACTTATCATTGTTTGTTGTAAGCGTGCATATCTCATACGCCCTTTTGGGTTTGTACATGTATTTTACTTTGAACTCATGTATATTTTTCGCCCATGGCATTATATAAAACTTGCTTTATAAATCTTTGTCGATTGTTGTCTTAGATTTTTACTCTGTGCTAAGGATTTGAGTTGTTATAGATATATACTGCTTAGATTCTTATCTGGGATGATTATCTGATAGTTTCTGGATTCTAGAGATAGATTTAGAGCTGACATCTACTTGGGCATCAGAGCTTAATACCTTTATATGGTTGTTTTATGCTGAGAGATCGTCAGTGCGATTACACAGTTCTCTTCTGTGTTATTGAGGAGGTAGAGAGATCATTTCCTTGGTGATACAGTCGATCTCTCAATTTGGGTTAGAAATGACTTAGGTTGTGAGTGATACATAGTGACATTGATGAGTATTGTTAGGTTAAGTGTAACTGGTCGATAGATTTAAGTCTGTGATGAGTATATTATATGCAGGCTTGATAAGTTCTTCCTTAGTTTTTACTTTTGTTTACATTTATTTTCTGTTGATAACATTTTCTTTACAAACCCATTTATCCCCAAACTCATTAACAAGAGATTTGGCGAACAGAAATTCAATAACCAATCTCTGTGGACATGATAAATTTCAGGATAAATGTTTCCAAAACTTTTGTTACTTGCCGCTACACCGCTTCCAACATCATCTTGGCACACACTCATGGTGCATGTCGTACCATTTGTGCATTTTGTTGTCCTTCTCCCATGGGAATCATCCTATTTCACACTCACTGGTGGGAGCAGACGGTCGAGCATTATCACCACTCTCAATGGCAATTAGCCTGGTGCACGCTCATTGATCAGTGTAGAATGTGTTGATATTATGATGAGAATGATCTGGTGTATACTCATTGCGTATCAGGGGTGGGGGTTGCTAGTACTCGATGGTGGTCAGCCTTGTGCACACGCATTGTGTCACGAGTAGGGGCATCTCCTTAGGCAGTAAAACATCGGCAATATTGGTTCGGTGAGGTCGTGATGCCACGTAGTCTACATCATTTCATAACTCACCCTAGTAGTACCATGTAGGTATTCTTACTAGTCCTTCATCGGTGGGCTCATGTCTTCACTGTGAAGTGGTAGCACTTGCAACTTTCTGGCACAGATGTGTACATCCTATTGTGTGTTATGTGTGTTTTGTGTATTTTCTGTGATCTCATTTATTGGTCAAGGGACCTTCAATGATAATTTTTCCCGTATGTGTGTTTGTACCCAACCTGGAGGTAAACCGCGGATCCTCAGCGAATTTGTTTATGCATGACCCTGTAGAATCAAGTGAACCCCTAAGATATGAAGGTTCACTGAGATTTAGTAATCTCACCCCATTCCACTTATTGTTTTTCAGGTAGCTTAAGGCAGGATCGTGGCAAGAGTAAGATGGATTAGCTTGTTGACGATGTTTCTTGGCGAGTTCTGTTATTCCTGTTCATTTTGTTATATACCGTGGATTATCTATTAGTACTTTTTTAGAAATATATTGTTCAAGCCATGACAATTTCGAAATTTTGTATCTTGTACTAATACTTTTATCCTTATTTTCGCTGTTTATGTATGAACTCAATTGCCGTATTAATACCATACATGTATTATCCTAGGCAATGATATGTGGAGTGTTAGAGTTGGTATTAGAGCATGTGAATTCTCGGCTTTGCCATGAAAATCATAAATCAGCTCATTTCTGCCTCATATGTGTATTTGTCTGCATGATTCCTTATGTTCTAATTATGGCATTGAACCTGATCAACTTAATTATATGTGTAGGACAAATAGGAAGATGGCTGATAGACGCAGAGGTCCTGGAAGGCCCAGAGCTATAAATGTGGAGCCAGAGGCTCAACTTGGAGATGCTAATGTTCCCCGGTTGTAGATGATGCAACAAATGCAACAGAAAAATCAGATGATGATGCAAATGATGGAAGGCATGCACATGCAATAACCATCCGCTCCATCTTCTACTCTACAAGCCGAAGCAGGTCCTGATTTTCGTGCCTTTTTCAGGATGAAACCACCAGAGTTTTGTGGATGGCTTGGATCCTATGGCTTCCCATGATTGGCTCTATGGCACGGGGAGGGTATTCCAGGACATCCAGTGTACTGAGGATAATGTGTTGTTTGATGCCCAAATGTTGAAGGGTCCTGCTGGTAGGTGGTGGGATACTACATCCACGAATTTCACCTCCCAAATGATTCCCAAGGACTGGCAACACTTCAAGACTTCTTTCTTGGAGAAGTATTATCCTAACATCTTGCGTGCTCAGAAAGAACGTGAGTTCCAGTTATTTATGGAAGGCAATATGTCGGTGTTCGAGTTTGCTGAAAAGTTTGAAGACATGGATGCCTATTCTAGACAAGCTGTTTATGCGCCTGATTAGCAGTGGAAGATAGACCAGTTTCAATTTTACAAAAAAAATTTCCAACACAATCATAATCGGTTACTCCCATACCAGTAACCGACTATTGTAGGAAACAGTAGTGAATCACATAAAATCCTTCAACAGTAACTGTAGCGGTAGAAATGTTAAGAATAAGCCATTGGATTGAATTGACTCGCACAGATCAAAATAAAAATCGCCATCGCACTTTATTGTTTCCAAAGGAATGGGAAAAGAGCGAATAACCCAAAAAGAGGGGGGAAAGATTATAGGTAAGGGGGTTGGTTATGAAAAGGGAAGATATTAGCACCCTAAACATCTACGGTACTCCGCAAGAACCTCTTCGAAAATAATCTGTATATTTTGGCTATAAAATGTTGTATAGAAATAGATTGTGGGGATGAGAAAAGAAGTATATTTTTATAATTTTTTCACACGCTGCAGTTGCGAACCTTTAGTGCCTACGTATCATCTTCCGTGCAATAGGGGATCGGGGTACATGTAGTTCACCTTTAAAAATTTTAAAACACAAGTATGTTGGTTAATTTTAAGAGATAAGACATCATCGTCATTGTCCGTATGGAAAACATACTTACTACCCACAATTATGAGAAAGGAGAATTTGCGTCATCTCAAAGTGGAGGATATGGCTTGGATTTTAAAATCAACAAAGCCTCACTCAACACCCAAGTGGAAAATATATCACTTCACTACATATTGTAGAAGTATAGTTGTTTGCATCGCTACAAGGATTGACAAGAGTCTAATCTTTTGATAAAAGTTCTTAAAGATAAAAGCCAAAATGGTAAAATAGTTTGAATGAGATTTATTGACTTTTAGTCTTGTCACAAAAATGTCAAGGTATTATTAAGTTGATTGAAAATTGATTAAGAAATAATTTTTTAAAATACATGGACATAAGTCCAAGTTTATTATGAATGCGGTTCAAGTTTTAAAACAAGAAGATTTTTCAAAAGGAGGGAGAAGATTTTTGAAATTAAAGAAGATGGGAGGAGATGAAGAGACTATCCTAAAGCATAAGGTAAAAGCTAAGGAGATGAACCATCTAACCAAACAAGAAGCCAATACTTTACATAATGAGTCAATGTAGAATTCCATCCTTTGGATTGAAACCAAGCAAACAATTAATAAACCTCTTAAGAATACCAAACTTCAATTTGCATTAAGTCTTCACAAAAATTGGGCAGAGTAACAATTGTATACAGATGAATTCTAGATTACAGACAAAGTGTCTAATCAAAATAACCTGCACACAAAACAAACAAATAACCCAATGTCTTGGGGATAAAACCTAAGAACTCCAGACAAAATAACAATTAAGGTCACAAGGTCTCAAGGAAGGTCAAGGTCTCTAATCTTAAGTCCAAGAAGTCCATAACTCCACAATGCCAAGGATAGTAACCAAATAGTCTAAGTAACATTAAAGCTTTTAGGGTTCAAGTTGATTATTAGGTATCTTCAAAAAGAAAATGAGAAACTCAAGTGAGCAAGATAAAAATGACATGAAGATAAAGGCTCAAGTGAGCAAAGATGAAAATAGCATAAAATGTAAATGCTAAAGTAAATGGTACATAAAGTAAAAGCATAAAATAAAAGTATAAAATAAAGTCAATTGTTAGGAATTAGTAGTTAGATTGATGACCATCTTGAAACTTGCATTTTGGAACTCAATAGAGGATTGGTAGAACCAAAACCTCTCAACAACAAGTTGCATTTTCTTTTTGTCAAGTATATCATCCATTTAAGAATTCTCAAGATAACACTTAATGATCAATGATGTTTAAGTGGTCCACTTTGACCAAAATTAATGAAGTTCCATTAGAGGATTGGTAGAACCAAAGCCTCATAACAATGGATCTCAAGGTTATTGGATCAAATGGTTCAAATTAACATAATTGGGCTTGCAAACATAGTTTTTGGCCACGAATGATCATTTTCTCAAATTGGGACAAAATTTAGCGCTATGTTAAGCAATCATAAGTGGACTTATATAGAAGTCGCACCTATTTTGAGGTTGGACAATAGCAATCTATGCACCTCATGTTTTGAGACATGATATGTAAATCATGCTCCAATAACATTTGGTACAATAAGAATGAGATAAGATGAAGAGGGAAGGGGAAACGAATAAACCACATTTGAATCAAAAATTTAATCAAACTATTATTAAAAGCATTCATCCATTTTTATGGAGTTAGACTCAACACCATGTATTCAATGATGTTAATAAAGTTCAGGATCAAAATTTCAATCCAAGATCAGCCAGAATATATACAAAAAAAATATTATATTTAAAATAAAAGAAAAAGGTTTTAAAAATGATTTTAAAATGGAAATAAGAGAGAAAAATAGCAACTATATTCAAATTAATCAAGAAAAAATAAGTAAGACTGTAGAAATATCAGGAATGAACTCAAATATTATTATAAAATTTTTGGTAATTTTTTAAAGTCAAATTATTTTTAAAATTAAAAGAAATACGTAAAATAAACCAAAAATGATAAAACATAACAAAGTCAGAAATTAAAAATAAAAAAAAGAGGTCACCAATATTTGTCAAAATGTCATTGAATCCTTCCCTATTTTTTCAGAATTTAAGAATGAAGAAATATATTTTTAAACATTTAAAACAATTAAAATAAAGTGAAAAGTTATAAAAAAATATCAAAACACAAAATAAAATTGTGAAAAAATAAGAATCAGAAAGAGAAAAATCCAAATTATTTTTCATAATTTTATCAGATATTTTGGAGTTAAAGTGGATTTTCTACGAATTTTTGAAATTTAAAACAAATAAAATATAAAATCAGAAATAAAAAATAAAAAATAAAATCAAAAAAATGTGGACCAATGGATGAGAGTCAAAATGTGTTAGTAATCAAATCCAAGGGATCTGGCGCGTTGTGTATATCATGGCCATTACTAAATAAAGCACTGGATCACATATAAAATCATATTTTCAAAAATACAAATGGCACGCCATCATTGGTTGGAAGATGACACGTTGGTCATCTTAAACCTCCAACCATCGTGAAACACATGTCCCTTAAACTGTAAAATCAAAATCTCACACCTATGCCATTCGTTTCGTCTCATCAAGACGAAGACAACCACACCTTCGCGAAAAATTTATATAAATTGTAGCTCAAACAATTTGGAAGAGAAGTTTTGAAAAGGGATTTGAAATTTCATGGTCAAAACGTGATTCCAGTTAAAACCAAGTGTTACAACTAGGACCAGGATGACGAGAGCTTCACAATAGTATCAAAGTTTGAGAGAACTGATGAAGGAATCTACTTATTAGAGTTAAGTTACACAGCTCTGAAACTGAACTTGGCTAGCACGATTCAGGGAGTTTTAGAACTTAATTCTTCTTCTGTTAGCTTCAGTAAGGTTCAAAGAAGGTGAATTGACAAATAATAATGATTGAGAAAAGCTGTGAGAGCAAATTCGAAGTGACAGAAAATTGAGTTCAAGAGAGTGTTTGGTAGGGTGATTCTAGATTTCCAAGCTTGAGGAAATGAATGAGGGATGACCCTATATTTATAGGGAATCAAATGGAATTCTCAAGCTTGTGAAATGATGAAGTTTGGAGGGAAATCGTGTAAACCTGATACACAAGAAGGTGTGATATGTTTAGTATCAAAACTCATCCAATCCTTGCGTTTTAAGGCTCTAATCCACTTTGGCAAGTTGGTTAAACATGTCTAGACCAAAAACGCGTGCTAATTTGATGTTTAGAAACTACAACATGAATTTCAAATTCTAACTTGTGGTGAAACTTCAGTTTCAAGTTACCAAATTAAAATCAATGGTGTGCATGATACAGGGCATCTCAAGACTTGATTCTTGTTGCATTGAAAAGATGAGAATACAAACTTTACAATGTGCAAAGAATGGGATCAAATGGATGCTTGAGCTAAAAAATGTAATGAGTCAAAGTTGAGAAAAAGAGGTTGACTTTCTATACATAGAAAATTTCTAAGTTTTTCTTCAAAAATGACTTGTAATGTCTTGCATCCAAACATGGATTTCCACTTGAAATTTGCTCTTGGCCAAAAAAGATGGCTTGAACTAGGTATCTTGAATGACATTTTGAAACTTGAACAATTCAAAACATCCAAAAATTGAGAGAGTTATGACTTGTTGAAGTTGGAAAAAATTCATTAAATGACCTAAAATCTTTTGCATCATTAGGGCATCTTCCATCCATTTTCACACTTTGCACATAAAAGAAAGGCTGAATTTCACATCTTCAAGATCATTGTCGAAAAATAATGGGTTCAAGGTGATAAAAATTGATCAAGTTATGATCATTTGAATTCACATAAGGGAATTTCAGGGTTCATTTAGAGGACTTGTAATCTTTCTTCATAATCAAGTTTCATCCATACAAAATTTCCTTGAAACTTTTGAAGTGATTTGTCAATAACTCTTTGAATAGAAGGATGGCTTTGGAATCACTCAAAAATACCAAAATATGAGCAGGATATACCCCTTTGAAGTTCAAAACGATAACTCCTAGAGCAAGAAAATGCCTTGGGAAACATTTGCAATTTTGACCAACCTTCTTGCACAAATACCTTTGTCATGTGAATATAAGTTTTTAAGGATGATAATGAGAAACCATAGCAACCAAAAACACTTACAAATCTTGATAATTGAAGGAGATATGCACTTGTGATCATTGAAATCAAAGACTTGTCCAATTGAGTCAAACTTCTTAAATCAACCCTTGTAACTTTAAACTAATTTTGACAACTTGAGGCATGATGAATCATAAAAGACTTTGTCATGATATTTCTTAAAAACATCTTTAATGATGAGTCTTGAATGTCAATGAAGCTTTGTTGAGGAAGGTACCAAAATGAACTCATGAATCCATAGATCAATCTTGATTGAATGTATTGTGCTTTCACCTACAACAACAACAATTGGGGCAAACACTCATTGTATTTATTAGTTAAAGGATAATTAATACAAAACATAGACAATCATAAAATACAAGTCAATGTGCTTGGTGATTCCTCCTAGAGCAACAAAAAAAGATAGGGAGAAGAACCAAACCCTAATGTGATCTTGTTGTGATTGAATTGATATGATATGATGAAGGGATCTTAGGGGCAAAAATTAGGGTACAATAGCTGCCCTTATTTAAGTGTCTTCTATCTGGAGATATGAAGGTTAAAATCTTCGTGTCGACGCGATTGAAGATACTTAAATATCAAACAAGCCCTATTTTTGGCCCTAAGATACCATGCAATGCTTATGATTATGAATGCAGCTGAACAAATCTAAAGGGACGCAAGACACCACTGGGGATGTAAAAAGTAAAAGAGGAAACAAAAGTAAAACTTGACCAGGAAAATAAATCACTTGTGAAGAAAAGACAAGACTCTGTTAGGATAATGCCTAATAGAGGATATGAAGCATCGTCAACTCAAAAAAAGAGGAGAGAGAGTGAAGGATAACGGTGACCGACAGATAACTGTGAACTACCAATTCACTGAGGGGATAGAAAAAAAGTAACGTCGACCCACCGGGGAAAGGAATGGTAAGATAATACCAGTAAATTTCAAGATGTATTCAGTACTCATGACTACGAACAAATGAACTTCTATTGAGTAACAGAATCTCAATGACGAACTACCTTCCATAATGAGAAGGCTACCATTCATCATAAAAAGATCTCAACAACGAACTACCTTCCATAATTACAAGGCTACCATCCATTGGAGTAACAAAATCTCAACAACGAACTACCTTCCATAATGACAAGGCTACCATCCATTGGAGTAACAAAATCTCAACAACAAACTACCTTCCATAATGACAAGGCTATCATCCATTGGAGTAAGATCTCAACAACGTACTACCTTCCATAATGACAAGGCTACCATCCATTGGAGTAACAAAATCTCAACAACGAACTACTTTCCATAATGACAAGGCTACCATTCATTGGAGTAACAAAATCTCAACAACGAACTACCTTCCATGATGATAAGGCTACCATCCATTGGATTAACAAAATCTCAACAACGAACTACCTTCTATAATGACAAGACTACCATCCATTGGAGTAAGTTCTCAACAATGAACTACCTTCCATAATGACAAGGCTACCATCCATTGGAGTAAAAAAATCTCAACAACGAACTACCTTCCATAATGACAAGGCTATCATCCATTGGAGTAAAAAAATCTCAACAACGAACTACCTTCCATAATGACAAGGTTACCATCCATTGGAGTAACAAAATCTCAACAACAAACTACCTTCCATAATGACAAGGCTACCATCCATTGGAGTAACAAAATATCAACAACAAACTACCTTCCATAATGACAAGGCTACCATCCATTGGAGTAAGATCTCAACAACAAACTAACTTACATAATGACAAGGCTACCATCCATTAGAGTAACAAAATCTCAACAATGAACTACCTTCCATAATGACAAGGCTACCATCCATTGGAGTAACAAAATCTCAACAACGAACTACCTTCCATAATGAGAAGGCTACCATCTATTGAAGTAACAAAATTTGAATCTTCTCTGGGAGCCATCATACTCACTGGGGGAAGTACAGGTTTCTCAAATAAAGAGACCTGCCACTTGTTGATATGAGAAGGAATTGCAATAAAGACTTCCTTAAGAAAGAAATATGGCTTCCTAAGGAAAGAGATGGAACTCCCGGGGAAATGCCAATAAATTTCTACTGAGGAGATAAAATCTTCTCGTGCAAAATAAATGCACATTCTCAAACTAAAGCTCAAATCTTACTGAAATCCAAATAATAATATTGTTGAGGGTACCTGGGATTCGGTGGCAGAACTGACTGTTATACTGGTTTGCATTTTGTATTCGCAAATATACGGTAAGTGTAGCAACTGGTTTTTTAATCAAGAGTAGCCACTATTATTTTTTATCCTATGGAAGGGAATCTAACAGAAAACCCTTATTCGCAGGCAGAGATTCTAGGTTTCGGACTCAATTAGACGAAAGGGAGGTGTTAGGAACCTTTCATCCACCTTGTTCACAAGGATATTAAGCTCTAGGTTTAGGTTTGGGATAAACATGGTTTTAAGTTTTAATTAGCAAGACTCGCCATGATTTTAGATCGCGTGCCTACATATCCTCTTATGAGGAATCAGAGTCCCAATTCGTAGTTCGTATGGGGTTGGTGTTTTTTAGGGGTTTGCAAACATATTTTGAATCACTTCACACTCGGTCGGGAGTAGTGATTGCCGAGATTTTGACTGAGTATGCAGTAAGTCAAAATTAGTTTGAAACCCATTTGCAAAAATAGTAGGTTAGTTTAGTTTATTGTGAAAATAGAATTTAATGTTTGTTTGTATTTTTTAATTGTACTATTTGTGAAGATCTCGATTAATGCATGAATGGAAAAAGGATTTAATGCAAATAATATAGAAAATAATATATGAATTTTTTGAATGAAAACGATTTATTTGATCATATAATAATGTTTAATAGTAAATATATTAATAATGTTTAAAATATGATAATTATAAAAATTAATAATAATAATAATAATAATAATAATAATAATAATAATAATGAAAAAAATAATAAATAATAAATATAATATAATATAAAAAATAATAAAAAATATTAATAATGGTAAACCTGGGGGAGTGTATTTTCTTGTTAAGAAGCAAATATTGGTGGTTCTAAAAGAGGTTGGGTTAGGCCCATTATGCATTTTGGACAGGGGGTGTAAATTATTTGGCAACTTAGTAAACAGAGTAATCGGGGTGTGCATAGCACTGGGCCTGGGCCACAGGCGGATTGAAGAAGGGGTCCAGGGTAATCCTGTGTAGCGCGGGTGTACGATGTTACCATGTGGATTAGCCTTACGGCCGCCTGATTAAAATCTTATGGATGACAAGTGAGGGAACGTGATTGCTATTATGGGCGCACGGGTACAAGATTATAACACCACATAACACTTTTTTATCATCCGTTTTCAGTTTCCATTTTCATTTGTTACAGAAATTATCTCCTTCTTTCTCTCTCGGTAAACACCCCTTCATCTTCACCTTTCAAAACCCTAACGCTCTCCCCAACCTCACGGCGGCGCCATCGTACTTCCACCTCCAATCAACCGCTACTCAACCTACAAACAAAATCAAACAAAAAAAAGCTAAGTTGTTTTACCCTGTTCGCGATTCCAAGACTCTGAGTTTGCTCGTTCTAATATTTTCCTCCTTCCTGGTTTTGCAGAACAACAATGCCAAAGACGATGAAGGATAGTGATTTAGAGGTGTCCAACAACGGTAGCGAGGGTTGTCAGTGATGGTCCAAGAGCAATTAGGGTTTCCGATCTGGAAACTCCAATCGTCCTTCCTTTGGTCTTCAAGACAAGGGTCTGTTTCTCCATCTCAAAATTTTTCTTCTTCGTCTTCCCAAAATCCCCCTTTACCCCTGTTTCTTCTCTTAGTTTATATAGGTTAGTATTTTAGGGTTTTAGCTTTTTCAGTTACAATTTGTTCCCTTTGATTTAGGATTTAGAAACTTGTTAATTGATTCTGATTATTTGTAATTGATTTGGTTCTAAATCTATAATGTATCATTTGATCCGTTTTAGATTTGATTCTTTTATACTATGATAGAACTTTTGTAATATATTCCTCAGTAAGATTGTTTTTTCCAGATTTGGCGTTATATTTGATTTGCAGATTGTGTTTTAAGATTTTTTTTGTAATAAGCAAAATTTGATTCAGTTTATTTTGGATTCCTACAGTATATGTTAGTGAAACAAATTCTGCAAAAATTATGCAATTAGCATAGTTGTTACTTTTGGATTTACGATTTGATTCTAACAGTACATGCTAATGGGCCCAAAACATGCATTAACTCAGGATGATTGATACAGTAAGTGTTTTGGCAAATATGGGCCCTGTATCAAACACTTCAAACTTTAGGCTTTCATTTTTTTCTCCAAAAATTTGATCCAACATCATTCTTTAATATAGAATTACTACTGTAAAGATAAAAAATAAAAGTAGCAATATATTACGTTTTTTTTGCTTTTTAAGAAATATATTTAAATTATTTATCTTTTATATAAAAAAGAAATACACATTCTTAATATCAATCAAATCCCAGGAAGACCAATGGACCCATTTTTAATAAATAAGCCGCAAATTAATGTTTAAGCAAAATGGGATGATTTTCAAAATAGATCAAAATGGGCTAATAAGACATACACCTCCCTTTCTTGCTTAAACAAAAATGGGCCATCTCAATGCTTTCAATTCCTTGGGGCTTGTAACTTTAAATTACACCCCCTATTTTTACTTAACCTAAATAAGCTTACGCAATTTAAACTTGACTGGGCTTAACTTAATTTCAACCTCCATTTTACTAATGATAATATAATCATTTAGTACTTTTATAGTTACTCCAATAATTTCCATTTACGAATCGCATGGGCCAATGGCCAACATGTCTCGCGAATGGATTCACGGATACGCGAGTCTTTCTGATTTAGAAAGCCCCGTTTTCCTGAATTTAAAAATACACCCCTGATTGACTTAAACATTAAGAATGGGCCATCAGATATTGCTGTACCATCCTTAGTTAAATGCTTCTTTATTATTCTAATTTTGGAAGATAAAATCATCGGGGTAGGACAAATTTGGGTTACGACAGCTGCCCCTATTCAATTATCTTTCAATCGAATTGAAAGAGAAAACTCGAGTGTTGTGCATTTTGATTGAAAGTTTATTGAATACTTGAAGTATCCCAAAATTTGTCCGACAAACATAAGGTTATGCTGATGTAGCATACCCTTATAAGTCTCAAGGAAGTAGGCAAAGCTGATGATATATCGCTTACTCGAGTTTGACAATGAGGCAAATAGCGTAATTCTGTATGTCTTGGCTTATTCACCCATTTGGAGGGTGAGTATAGCAATGATTGATGATGCATTGCTGCTTGAAGACTGAGGCCATGGGTTACATTTTTTAATCGCTGCATGACGTCTAAGGCGATGTTTTGAGCATGAATATGTTGCAGCTCAGAGGCTATGTGTTTGAGTTTGAAGAACGCATTGCGGCTTAGAGGCAATGTGTTGATTTGGATAATACATTGCGGCTTAGGGGCAATGTGTTCAGTTTAGATAATACATTGCGGCTTAGAGGCAATGTGTTGAGTTTTGAGGATACATTGCGGCTTAGAGGCAATGTTTTGATTTCTGAGAATGTATTGCGGCTTAGAGGCAATGTACTGAGTTTGCGAATACATTGTGGCTTCGAGGCAATATGTTAAGTTTTGTTTTCTTTTGAGTATAGCAGCATGAAGTATGAGGCGATGATCAGTGTTTATGGAATAATGAAATGTATTGCTACATGAAGTCTGATGCAATGGGTTAAAGTTTTTGTTTTCTTTTGAGAATCACAGCATGAAGACTGAGACGATGATCGGTGTTTATGGAATAAAGGAATACATCACTGTAGGAAGTCTGAGATGATGGTCTGGAGTTTGGAACATATTGCTGCATGAATTCTGAGGCAATGATTTGTGTCGCTGAATAAGGGGACGCACTTCTGCATGAAGACTGAGGAAATAGTCTATGTTATGGGATAAAGAAACATATTGCTGCATGAAGACTGAGGCAATATGTTAGGTTTGCAAATTGCTGCGTGACGTCTGACGCAATGGGCTAGAGTGTTGTTTTCTTTCGAGCATCGATACGTGATGTCTGAGGTGATGATCTGTGTTATGGGATAAAGAAACACATTTCTGCATGAAGACTGAGGAAATGGGTTAGGTTTGTAAATCGCTGCATGAAGTCCGAGACGATAAGCTAGATTTGGTTTTCGGACATCGTTGCATGAAGTCTGAGGTGATAGGCTGGATTTTATGGAATGAAGAAACACATTACTGCATGAAGTCTGATGCAATGGGTTAGGTTTGCAAATCGCTGCGTGAAGTCTGAGACGATAAGCTAGATTTGGTTTTCGGACATCGCTGCATGAAGTCTGAGGCAATGATCAGTGTCGCGAAATAAATAAATACGTTATTGTATGAAGTTTTTAGGCAATGAGATTAGGTTCATAAATCGATGCGTGAAGTCTGAGGCGATAAGCTAGATTTTTGTTTTCGAGCATCGATGCATGAAGTCTGAGGCGATAAGCTAGATTTTGGTTTTCGAGCATCGCTGCATGAAGTCTGAGGCGATGGTCTGGAGCTTGGAATAAAGAAACACATTGTTGCATAAAGTCTGACGCAATGGGTTAGGTTTGCCAATCGATGTGTGAAGCCTGAGGTGATGAGCTAAATTTTGGTTTCAGAAATCGCTGCATGAAGTCTGAGGCGATGGTATGGAGTTTGGAACACATTGTTGCATGATGTCTGAGGTAATGGGTTAGGTTTGCATACCACTGTGTGAAGTCTGATGTGATAAGCTAAATCTATTGTTTTGAACATCGCTGTAATAAGTATGAGACGATGATTTGGAGTTTGGAACACATTGCTGCATAATGTTTGACGCAATGTGATAGGTTCGCGAATCACTGCGTGAAGTCTGATGTGATAAGCTAAATTTCATTTTAAACATCGATGCATGAAGTCTGAGACGTTGATCTGGAGTTTGGAATACATTTCTGCATAAAGTCTGAGGCAATGGGTTAGGTTCGCGAATCACTGTGTGAAGTCTGATGTGATAAGCTAAATTTGGTTTTGAAGATTTCTACATGAAGTCTGAGGAAATGATCTATATTGCAGAATAAGAAACACATTGCTGCATGAAGTCTGAGGCAATGGGTTAGGTTTACAAACCACTGCGTGAAGTCTGATGTGATAAGACAAATTTGTTGTTTCGAACATCACTGTATGAAGTCTGAGGCGATGAGCTAGGTTTTGTTTTAGAGCATCGCTACATGAAGTCTGAGGCGATGATCTAGGTTTTGCAAAAACATTGCGGCTTAGAGGAAATGTAATGAGTTTGGAGAATGCATTACGGCTTAGAGGAAATGTTCTGATTTAGATAATACATTGCAGCTTAGAGGCAATGTGTTGAGTCTGGGTAATACATTTCCGCTTAGAGGCAGTGTTCTGATTTTAGATAATACATTACGGCTTAGAGGCAATATGTTGATTTGGACAATACATTGCATCTTAGAGGCGATGTGTTGAGTTTTGAGAATACATTGCGGCTTAGAGGCAATGTGTTGAGTTTTGAGGTTACATTACGGCTTAGAGGCAATGTCCTGAGTTTTTGAATACATTGCGGCTTAGAGGCAATGTGTTAAGTTTTGCAAATACATTGCGGCTTACAGGCAATGTGTTGAGTTTTGCGGATACATTGCGGCTTAGAGGAAATATGCTGGATTTGTAAGTAACTCATCAATGCGGGAAGACTTAAGTGATGGGCTAAATGTGTCACGGCATGAAGACTGAGGTGACAGGTTGAATCGTAGGAGAAATATTGCATTGGTTAATCCTTAGATTGTTGAATCGAGGGTGAGATTATTTGTCTGTTTGCTATGTGATACATGTGTATGCATGCGTATTAAATGTTGTATGTATGCGACATGTATGATATTTGACATTGATATGGAACCTTCAGTCTATTGAATATTGAAATGTATAGGGTATGTATGCTTGAGATATGAAAAATGTGTGTATCTATGAAATGTGTGTAAGATGCGCGTATGCTTTGAAATGTTATGAAGACTATTTCTGGAATTCACCTTTAAACCATTGGCTTAGGGTTACCAATTCCTGGTGTTGTATGTTGTGTCATCATAGCATTATTGATCTTGAATGTTAGCAAAATTTGAACATTGATTTTGTATAGTGAGCATGGGCATATACGTAGATGTAGACATAGGTAGTGGCATATGCGTATATTTGTACGTTGTAAGCGCAGGCGTAGACGTATGTATTGGCATATGTGTAGCTTTTTATGTTGTAAGCACAGGTGTAAGCGTAGACGTATGTATTGGCATATGTGTAGATTTGTATGTTGTAAGCGTAGGCGTAGACGTATGTATAGGATTGGCAGCAGTACATATGTGCGTGGACACACACATGCGTGTGGACGCGTGTGAACGTAGACCTCGTGTTGCAAGTTAGGCATAGGTGCTGACACGGACGTAGGCTTTGTGTGCGGATGCGTAGATGTAGGCATAGACTTGGTATTGTTGAGTGCAAGCATAGGCGCAGACATGTGTATGGACATAGGCGTAGATATGCATAGATACAGGCGTAGGCATGTGTATAGATTTTTTATGTTGTGGAGTGCAAGCATAGGCGCAGATGCACGTGTGAGTGTAGACTTTTTTGCACCGTGAGCGTATATATAGGCGTAGACATGTGTATAGATTTTTTTGTGTTGCAAGATGTAGGAGTAGCCATGGACGTGTGTATAGTCCCCGTATTGTGAGCGTAGACGTGGGCATAGCCATGTACATGGACGTAGACGTGGCTTTTCTTTCAATATTTTTCTAACCAAAATGTTTTTTCGATGTTTTATCAAATGCTTTTATTTTATTAATCCCCCGAAATGATTTCAAGACAATATTCACAAGTAATGATCGTAGTATTTTGTAAACAAGTGTGAGAAAAGAAAAACGCAATTTGAAAGATGCAAGGAAAGCAACTGTTTTATTGATAGGCCTCTGAATAAGCGAGAATACAAGATGCAATTCCTAGAAAGAGGTAATTACAAAAAGTTTTAAAACTGTAAATGTCAATGAAAAATGATAATTGCTACTGCTGTTCCCCAATATCCTTTTAATGATCGTATCTCCTTCGCTTATGAGTTAAATGATTCAGATTTATCTCTCCCTTCGTGGTTCATAGTCGCAGCTCTTAGATCGCAGTCATTTTGTTCTTTATTTCTTTGTATGAAATCCCTAACTTTTTCCAGGATTTCCCTTTCGGGTTTTCAATCCACCGGGATAATTTTTGTTTATATGCCCTTAATTTTTTCCTGGATCGCCCTTTAGGGTTTTCGATCCATCGGGACGCTCTTTTTTGCCTAAGTCGCATGTTTAAGGTTCGAGCTTAGCAAGCTTCTTATACATAGTATTTTTGATTGCGTCTGAATTTGCCGGGTGTGGTAGTTCTTCCCCGTCCATTGTTGTGAGGATAAGATTACCACCGGAGGATGCTGTTTTGACTACGTACGGACCAACGTAGTTGGGGGTCCATTTACCACGTGAGTCAAGGTGAGGTAGCAGAACTTCGTGAGTACTAGACCATGTTGTGGTCCATCTTGTACAATATACCATTAATTTGAAAGAATTTCGAGGCTATATTCCATAAAGTTCGTTTGTCAATGCTAGAGCCATTTTCTGGATGTTCTTAGTTTATGAGGCCTTTCTTGGTGTCATTAAACCAAGGCTTGTCATCCGGTCTTTCTTTGATAGCAAGACAAAGTGTGGGCTCTTCGAAGCATCTGTTTGTGATACGTGATTCGTGGTTTGACCAAGTTACTTTGAATATAGACGATATAGTTGCCAAGGCGCCTGTCATTTTCTTTTCTTTTCTTGGGACGTGACTGAAAATGATTTTTGCGAATTCCGCAACATGATCTCGATATGGAACCGGTTATGGGTGTTTAGTATCCCGTTCACCATATAATTGTCATATGGTTTGTGAGCATTCTTTAGAGAAACTAAAAATACCCCTATATCGTGCCCCAATGCATTTGAAGCCTCGTCGAACATGGATACCCAACGTGCCCCTGACTCGGGTTTATCGTCAGATCTTGGTATTTCGTAATTGCTTATTTTTACGGCACTGTCTGTATTTGACTTTGGCGTGTTTCCGTAGATATGTGCAATAACTTGATTAGATTTTTTTTACTCTGCTCTTTATATTTCCTCTTATCTTAGTTTCTTCCAGGTCTTCCCCTGTGCTCAGATTGATGGCCCTAACAGCCTCTTGATATGGTTGTATATTGTTAGCTTTTCTTTTTATTTCCCTCTCCATTTTCTCATAGAGTTCAAGATCTTTATCATCTTCCTCTTTAGCTTAGTTGATGGGAGCATCAAAATTATATCGGATTGCAGCAGTAGCATTACCGGTAGTTTTGGGTATGAATTTGCACCTTTATCATGTTTTGGTGCAGATTTATTATATGAAATTTGAAAATGCATATGCAGAGAAAGTATTGCCATTTTTAAAATCATGATATGAATGCAAGAGAAAGAAAATGGATCTTAATTGAAAATAAAATATAACTTTTATTAATCGCAAATATTGTCTGAAACAAAACAGGGAAACCCTTACAAGCAACCCCTATGTCTCGGGCTCGACATAGGTTCTTTCGAAAACCAGAAAAATTAATTAGGAAAGAAAAAGATCTCAGGAATCTCCACGACGGTCCATCTTTTGAGTTCTCCTTCTGGGGCGCATTCTCGGATGAATTCAGTTACCCATTTGGTGTTGGCCTTGTTGGATATCTTCGCCACATGTCCGTCATGCACTACTCCATTGTTGACAAAGGTCTCGTGGATTGGAGGAAAATGTGCTTCGCCCTTCAGGGTAGCTTTATGTTTTCTTCAGGGTCTTGTCCGAAGTGGACTATCCCCTGGCCCCCTAGCCTTTGTAGAGCTCTTTCGAAAGCTTCATTGTGTCCTGGAGGGAGTCTGCATCTCAGCAGATATTCTTTCAGCGAGTTTATCAGGGTTTTTGCTTGTCTGCTTGCCCCAGAGTCCGTGATTAATTCAATTGCATTTATTGTTAGCCCATCGTGTGGAGGCGTAGGGTTTGATTTGATGTTAGGTCCCTCAAAAGTGATGTCTTGAGATTCTAAAAAGTCTTGTACCTTATGTTTAAATTCCCAACATTGTTCTATGGTGTGCCCCGGAGAGTTAGCATGGTATTCACATCTGGTGACGGCATTGTATTTTCGTGGGAGTGGCCCGACTAGAGGAGCTAGAGGCTTGATTTCCACCAAAGATGCCTTAACCAGCTGTTGCAATAACTGGCTAGGTGGCATAGGGAGCATATCAAATTTTTTGGGTGGCCTTCTGCCTTGCTGTTGTCCTTGTGGGATCACTAATGGTCGTGGTATCCTTGATTGTGAGGCTACGACATTAATTTCTCCCTCTTGTCTCTCTGGGGGGTTTGAAACAGACCTTTTTGGATTGAGGGGTCCTGCTTCTGGATCTTTTCTTAGTTGGTGACCGCTTGATGCACCAATCGTTTGAGCTACTTCTTCGAAAGCTACCCTGGGGATCTGGTCTTGTTTGTCAATGAAGTTCTTTAAGGCTAGGAGAACTTGACTCAGATCTCCTTTCATCAAACTCACATCACCTTTGACTTGGTCTAGATCTTCCTTGAATGCAGCCTGGTTTTCCTCGATCTGTTCCAGGGTTCTTTGTTGATAGGCCCTTACTCGATATAGAGGCCAAGGATGTGGTGATCTTATTCTATCCATGGCTTAACTGAAGAGATTTTTTTTTCAAAAAATGAGTTTTTATATGATATGCAGGTGTTTATGAATGCATGCATGCGAATGAATATGTATGAATATGAAATGGTTACTTGTTTTGAATGTCTTATTCACTTGCATATGTATTTGTCTTTCGCTTATTTTTTATTCGGTGACCAGCTTTAAAATAGATACGCCAATGAGATAGGGAACAAAATGCCGTTGTTGAAGGTAACATAATTCAGATATTGAAAAATATTATAATCTTAAACCAAAACTTTATTTGCGTGAAATCAAGCAAAGGGAAATAAGTTTTCTAGGTACGCCAGCAGATATCTGCTCTTGAAACCATCCACCTTTGCTTGACAAAGCTTGAGAAATTCTTTAACACATTATTTCCCTTTTGTGGCTTTGATTTCAGACATGTTTTGCGCACTGACGCAGACAAGTTGTTTCCTTCGGTATGCATTTTTAAAGACAGTCACCGCGATCTTGAGTTTATTATTATCTTTTATACTCCCTGTGAATAAGACAAATAGAAAGAAACGGCTGACGAATATATGAAATGTATGAAGAATATATGAAATGTATGAATGCATAGGTGTAGGGTTAAGTGACGGGATTTTTGTAATAAGAACCCCTATAAGGTAGGGATGTATGGTTCAGTGAAGGTATTTTTGTGATAAGTACCCTTAGAAGGTAGGCTCCTTAATTTTGACCTACGGTTAGTCTACCCTCCCAAAAGGTGGTTTCCTTAAAGGTATCATGAATAACACCAGAGGGAAAAGGCACAAGGGCCTCCCTTAGGTGGACCCTCTTTACGGATCGAAACTTCCGTCTCAAAGTCGTGAAAGGTCTCGTCATGAGATTTTAGGTTAAGGTCGTTACAAGGAGTCATGGGTGACCTTCAAAAGTCCTGCTCGTCAAGAGGATATCTCTCGATAAGTATTCCTTTTTCGGAAGTTCACCGACTCTAGGCGAAGTAGTCACATAAACTCGCAGGGATGATGTACCCCATAAGCTAATAGACGAACCTTCTTTCTAAGGGTTATCGAAAATATTTTTTTGAAATAAAAACCTGCCACATAGTAAATATATAATAATAAAGAAAAATAGACAAGACAGTAAAAAATGCAATAAATAAATTAATTCAAATAAATAAATAAAAATAAAAACCCAAAAGAGGCCTAAAACCTAAGGTTAAGGAGAGTCCCCAGCAAAGTCTCCAGCTATAGCAACTGGTTTTTTGATCAAGAGTCGCCAGTATTAGTTTTTATCCTAGGGAAGAGAATCTAACAGAAAACCCTAATTCGCGGACAAAGATTCTAGGTTTCAGACTCAATTAGACGAAAGGAAGGTATTAGGCACCTTTCATCCACCTTGTTCACAAGGATATTAAGCTCTAGGTTTAGGTTTGGGATAAACAGGGTTTTAAGTTTTAATTAGCAAGACTCGCCACGATTTTAGATCGCGTGACTACGTATCCTCTTATGAGGAATCAGAGTCCCAATTCGTAGTTCGTACGAGGTTGGTGTTTTTTAGGGGTTTGCAAATATATTTTGAATCACTTCGCACTCGGTCGGGAGTATTGATTACCGAGATTTTGACTGAGTACGCAGTAAGTCAAAATTAGTTTGAAACCCATTTGCAAAAATAGTTGGTTAGTTTAGTTTATTGCGAAAATAGAATTTGATGTTTGGTTTGTATTTTTTAATTGTACTATTTGCGAAGATCTCGATTAATGCATGATTGGAAAAAATATTTAATGCA
Organism: Vicia faba; assembly: GCA_948472305.1. Taxonomy (NCBI): domain Eukaryota; kingdom Viridiplantae; phylum Streptophyta; class Magnoliopsida; order Fabales; family Fabaceae; genus Vicia; species Vicia faba. Next base: position 222,784 of record CATIWC010001050.1, read on the forward strand.
AATAATATAGAAAATAATAAATGGATTTTTTGAATGAAAATGATTTATTTGATCATATAATAATACTTAATAGTAAATATATTAATAATATTTAAAACATGATAATAATAAAAATTAATAATAATAATAATAATAATAATAATAATAATAATAATGAAAAAAATAATAAATAATTAATAAAATATAATATATATAAAATATTAATAATTTAGGTAAACCTGGGGGGTGTATTTTCTTGTTAAGAAGTAAATACTGGTGGTGCTAAAAGATGTTGGGTTAGGCCCATTATTCATTCTGGACAGGGGTGTAAATTATTTGGCAACTTAGTAAACAGAGGAACAGGGGTATGCATAGCGCTGGGCCTGGCCCACAGGCGGATTGAAGAGGGGGTCCAGGATAATCCTGTGTAGCGTGGGTGTACGATGTTACCATGTGGCTTGGCCTTACGACCGCCTTATTAAAATCATATGGCTGACAAGTGAGGGAACGTGATTGCTATTGTGGGTTCACGGGTACAAGATTATAACACCACATAACAAAAAAAATTTTATCGTTCGTTTTCATTTTCCATTTTCATTTGTTACAGAAATTATATCCTTCTTTCTCTCTCAGTAAACACCCCTTCATATTCACCTTTCAAAACCCTAGCGCTCTCCCCAACCTCACGGCGGCGCCACCGTACTTCCACCTCTAATCAACTCCAACTCAACCCACAAACAAAATTAAACGAAAAAATAAGTTAAGCTGTTTTACCCCGTTCGCGATTCCAAGACTCTGAGTTTTCTCGTTCTAATCTTTTCCTCCTTCCTGGTTTTGCAGAACAACGATGGCGAAGGCGATGGAGGATAGCGATTCAGCGGTGTCCAATGGTGGTAACGAGGGTTATCAGCGGTGGTCCAAGGGCGATTAGGGTTTCCGATCTAGAAACTCCAACCGTCCTTCCTTTGGTCTTCAACGACAAGGGTCTGTTTCTCTGTCTCAAATTTTTTCTTCTTCGTCTTCCCAAAATCCCCCCTTTCCCCTGTTTCTTCTCTTAGTTTATATAGGTTAGTATTTTAGGGTTTTAGCTTTTTAAGTTACAATTTGTTCCCTTTGATTTAGGATTTAGAAACTTGTTAATTGATTCTGATTATTTGTAATTGATTTGGTTCTTAATCTGTAATATATCATTTGATCCGTTTTAGATTTGATTCTTTTATACTGTGATAAAACTTTTGTAATATATTCCTCTGTAAGATTGTTTTTTCCAGATTTGGCATTATATTTGATTTTCAGATTATGTTTTAAGATTTGTTTTGTAATAATCAAAATTTGATTCAGTTTATTTTGGATTCCTACAGTATATGTTAGTGAAACAGATTCTGCAATAATTCTGCAATTAGCATAATTGTTACTTTTGGATTTACGATTTGATTTTAACAATACATGCTAATGGGCCCAAAACGTGCATTAACTCGGGATGATTGATACAGTAAGTGTTTTGGCAAGCATGGGCCATGCATCAAACACTTCAAACTTTGGGCATTCATTGTTTTCTCCAAAAATTGGATCCAACATCATTCTTTAATAACTAATTACTATTGTAAAAATAAAAAATAAAAAGTAGCAATATATTACGCTTTTTTTCTTTTTAATAATTATATTTAAATTATTTATCTGTTATATAAAAAAGAAATACACAGTCTTAATATCAATCAAATCCCAGAAAAACCAATGGACCCATTTTTAATAAATAAGCCGCAAAGTAATGTTTAAGCAAAATGGGACAATTTTCAAAATAGATCAAAATGGGATAATAAGACATACACCTCCCTTTCTTGCTTAAACAAAAATGGGCCATCTCAATGCTTTCAATTTCTTTGGGCCTGTAACTTGAAATTACACCCCTTGTTTTTACTTAACCTAAATAAGCTCGCGCAATTTAAACTTGAGTGGGCTTAACTTAATTTCAACCTCCCTTTAACTAATAATAATTTAATCATGTAGTACTTTTATAGTTACTCCAATAATTTCCATTTACGAATCGCATGGGCCAATGGCCAACATGTCTCACAAATGGATTCACGGATACGCGAGTCTTTCTGATTTAGAAATCCCCATTTTCATGAATTTAAAAATACACCCCTGATTGAATTAAATATTAAGAATGGGCCATCAGATATTGTTGTACTATCCTTAGTTAAATGCTTCTTTATTATTCTAATCTTGGAAGATAAAATCATCGGGGTAGGACAAATTTGCGTTACGACAGTAAGCAAGAGTCGCCACCGACTTTTCTTTTATCCAACAAAGGAGAGGGTGAAAAGAACAGAAAAAGACCTTTTTCGAGATTTTCTGAGTAAGGGGGGTAGATTATGGAAAGGGAAGGTGTTAGAACCCTTTCCATCCGCGGTTTTCCACGGGCTCTTAGGTACTTGCTCATTTTGAAAATTGCTTTCGTGTTTGTGTGTATTTGAAAAGTTTGTTTCCTTTATGCTAACTCTTGTTTCATTCCTCAAGAGTGTTGGTAAATTGTTTTTGAAAAATGTTTTGAAAGTGTAGTGTGAAAAGGGTTATTTTTGAGCAAGTACTTAACAGTTACCTACCTACTCGAAAAAGGCGTTATTTTCCTCCTTTCCTTTAGATAGTGCTACCCTACTATTAGTGAGTAGGTAGCCCTATCGTTGGATGTTAAGGGACTATCGAAGGGACGTTTGTGGTCACTAAGGCAACTGGGAAAGAACTTTTAGTAATTGCCCTAAAGTTCTAAGATCACTTTTAATTGAGGCGGCATCGAAAGAGTTATCGAGGGACTTGTGATCTCTTGGACTAAAGGACAGCCACTAAAGATTCTCACGTTTCAAGAATTGTGACCATTTTTGAAGGCAACCGAAGTGGGAGATACCCTAGGGGTGAGTATGTGCAAGTGTGTGTGTATCCAGTTATTTATCTTTTGCATTTAGGGTTATCTAATCGTTTTTTCATTTACAGTCTTTCCATGCAAACCTAATTACTAGCAGTTAATAGTGCAGAAAATAAATTATGGAAAATAAAATTCCTAAGCTATTACAAGGCCTTGGGACAATTACATAAAGAGTACAAGAAAATTAAATGCGGAATTTTAAACCTAATTAAAGCTATTACAAACTGGGAAACAGTTACACAATTGGAAAAAATAAAATGGAAAAAGATAAACGCGCGAAGATCAAGACGGGAACAAGTTGGAAAGTACTAAAAATCTAATTATTTAATAAAACATTTTTTGTGTTTTATTGACAAAAAGATTTGAAATTTTAACCTAATTTCTAATTAATTTTAATTTAAAGAAAACAAGTTAAAGTAATTAAATTAATTAATTTTTAAAAATTAATTTAAATTGTGAAAAACCTAATTCTATTTTTTATAATTTTTGTTGATTTTATAATTAAAATAAAAATGAATTTAAAAAAACATAAACTAATTAAAAATAAAATAAAGTAAATTAAAAAAAATGAAATGGGCCTGATAGTAGGAAGCAACTGGGGGGTGTGGCGCTGCAATTTGGTCTAGGCCCAGAACATGCAAAGCCCACTACCTGCCTGATCCAGTGGGGGATGCGCCTGAGGGTCCACCATGAGGAAGCACTCTAAGAGCACTGGATCTGGATCAATGAAGATCTGATGGCTAGACCCGAGGGTGCAAGGTGCGTGCTTGGCCATGCACCAAAGGGAATCTTCCTGAAACACAATAGAAAAAATGCAAGAACGTTGGACCTGGGATTCGAACCCAAGTCCCTTACCTCATATGCTTGCTTGCCTTGCCATCTGTGCTGCCTGCTCATTTATGTATATAATAGCAAAATAATACTATAATGGTAATTCAGTGCTAATACTAGTCAACAAAAATGTGCACGTCAGCAATATGAATGAGCCAATCAGATTATGTCAAAATGCCACGTATGCTCTTTTCTTAGGTCAGAGGAGTCAACGGTGCTGGAGCTGCACTCCGGTCATCTTATCTGACCAGACAAATTCTCCAACCTGCAAAAATGTGAGGATTAAAATGCACAAAGGACCCTACTCCCCTTGAAATTTTCCCAGGAATCCAAATATGGGGTTAGTTTGGTCAGAAGGTCCCTAAATTAGGAGTTTCGCAAGCTTCAGTTCGTGATTCCCTAACAATGGCAACACATGATTTAAGCCTCGAAGCTCTCATGCGAAACGTCCAACTTGCCCTAACTGATGCCCTGAACACAAATCAAATCATTAAATCCATCAACAATTCATAAATTTCTATTTTTAATTTTATCAAACCTTGTTAATTGGTGATACTTGATCGCGATGATTTGGGAAGTTGTGAGCTTTGAGGATGATAGGAATGGACTCCTAGGATCTCCAGGAGGCTGATAGAGTGCTTAGGTCTGGGGAGTACTGGCTGAATCATGTGAAACACATGGCACTTCTTTGAAATTTTTGAAACTTTTAGGGTGTTGTTTTGATGTAGTTGCGCCTGTCCTCTTGCTTCTGAATGGTTGTGCATATATATGAGACAACATTAGGGTAACAAAAATGGAGAGATATCAATGACTTCATGAAAGAAATATTTGATTTCCAAACTTTCCAATTTTGAATATTTCTTCCCTTTCACGGTCTTGCACGTTTCTTTTTGATATTATTAGAATATATTTCCCAATATTTAATAGAAATATGATCTCAATCCAATCTTTTATTATTTCCATTATTTACTTATTTAATTTTGAATTTTGATGAATAAAAATAAATAAATAGAATAAATAATAGAATAATACATGGGTGGGCTTAGAGTTTGTGGACCATGTTAGAAACATGTTTCAAACATAAAAAGATAGGCCCATTTGGAAAAACTCCAAGTTAGTTCAATATTTGCCTCAGGCATTTTTCCAAAAATTGGTCAACTTTAGCAATGCATATCTCTCTCCATTTTAACCCTATGAGGGTTTTATTGGACTTCTTAGATATCTTAGGATGTCCTCTAAACAACCCTTTTGGTTTCATCTCAATTGAATCTTCCATGTTCATGTGCCAAGCTTTGACCCAAGAGGTGTTTTTGTTGACTTTTTGAAAGGACTCATAATGTATGAGCTTGTATCTTTCAATTGGTGCATTTCTTGAACTTTAGGGATGAAGAGAAGATGTAGGTAATTGGATTATCTTCAAAATGAGTTTGGTGGAAAATTTTATAATAAAGTATTAGAAAGTTATGCCTGGTCAAAGTTTGGTTGACTTTTCCTATAGAAACCCTAATTAGCAATTCTTGACTTTTGATGAATTAGGAGCATTTCTTGAAGAATCATGATCAACCCTTGATAAAATGATGGATATCATTTTAAAATGTTGATGTTGACCAAAAATCTTGAAGTTTTACTGTATATAGGCCACAGTTGACTTTTGATCTAATATAGTCGATTTTCAGGGATTTGAACAGTTGAATGAGAAAACTTGTTGTGCAAGGCATGAAATTTGTCATGGATAATCTTGAAGACATATTATGATCATGGAAAACATTTGAGACCATTTGAGCTCACATATCTTGATGAAAACCGAAACCCTAGTCAGAGATTCATTGCCTTAGGAGGAGAATTTGTCTGGTCAATTCTTGGTCATCCTTGGGCAAGTTGGGGACCTCAATGGGCATGCCTTTAGTAAAATGAGAGGGAAAATTTTGGGGTACAACAGCTGCCCATGTTCAATCTTCTTAAACTTGAAGGTTTAGATTGGCTTGTCTGCCTTTCCTGATTTGAAGGTGTAATATGATTGAACACTAGAGTGCCCAGAAATTTTCACTCGTCAGAAGTGATACTGTTGGTGGATGTTGTACCCCAAAATTTTCCCTCTCATGTTTTTCCAAGATTTCCTCTTGCATAGGTGGTTACAAACCTTTGCCTAAAGAAAAGGAAATTTTTTGAATGATGGTTAAGTATCCTTTGATTGGCATCTGCAAAAGTTCCTTCGATTGGCATCTACAGAAGGTCCTTCGATTGGCATCTGCAAAAGGTCGTTCAATTGGTATAAGGCCTTTCGATGGGCATCTCCAACAAGGCAGGTTCAATGGGCATCTTAAATTAGGTTGCTTTTCTTTAGAGCGTACAAAGTGCCTTTCGACGGGTATGTTAACCAAGTGATGTTTTGATTAGCATATCAACAGGGAGATATTTTGATTGTCCAAGTTAGAGAAAATGAGATCAAAAAGAGAAAGAACTGAGAGGGTTCTAGAAGCTCTGATGATGGGCCATTCGAATTCATGCAGATTGGAGAGGACAACTCTGAGCCTTTCGAATTTATGCAGACTATGGTTCAAACGAAGAAGCTCTGATGCTGAGAATATGAGCAATTCGAATTCAAAGCCTTCAAAGGAAAAACAAATGTTCTGATGAGGGAAGTTCTGGGCAATTCGAATCAGGACTTAGAGCCATCAAAGATAATAGAATAACACTTTGACTAGTCAACAAGATAATGCTTCGATTGGACCAAGTTCAAAGCCATCGAAGAGAGAAAAACTTGATACTTAATCGAAGGAACCATGATCCTAACCTGTCCAGGTTCACCCAAAGTCCAAAATGGCATGTTTTCCTTACAAATATGGCAAGAGTTCAATGTTTATCGTGGATTCAATTCCTGAGTTAAAGGTCGGATTCTTACCTTGTTTGTTCCTAACTCCACAAGAGCTGATTTGACCAGGGTGATTTTCTTCAAATCAGACAATCGAAGCAGAGGGTGGCTCAATCAAAGGAGCCATAACATTGAAGCTGGTGCAATTTAAATTAGAGTTCAGAGCTTTCGAAGGAAACAATGCTCTGATGAGGAAAGCTTTGAGTAATTCAAATTGGAGATTAGAGCCTTCGAAGAGAACAAATTCGAAGGGAAATGGATCTGCAGGGGCATGTCAGCTTTCGATTTTCATGATATTGGAGGCCCAAACAACTCATAACAGGCTGGCAGTAACGCATGAAAATATATTGGCACTTGATTGAATCAAATATAGAAATTTTTTCATGAAGAAATCAAATCAAATCTCTTCATCATAATGGACCAAGATTTGATACACAAATGTTGACCTAAAATCCCTTGTCTATATAAACCTCATAATCTTAGAGAAAAAGGTATACACATATATTGCCTCACAAAAAATGCAGCCTGTCCCATGAAGTTCCAGAAAGTAGCATCAAATTCCAAATTTGTAAAAACTCCATACCATTGCAGCCACCTTCCATCCAGATTAACACTTTGGTCGTGTTCTTGGAGTTCACACAGACGTACACTCACTCGTGCCCCAGCCATCTCACACCCAGGACTGCAGATCACGGCGCCTCCAGTGGTAAAAATGTTCAATCTCACTTAATCTTAAATTCGACTCATGATTCCATGTTCATAGTTTTTATTGTTATTTTTGATCAATTTAACAAAATGTATGCAAGTTGCAATGTCCACACGTTCGAACACCATGGATAGGTTTTTCGAAGCTGGTTACCTTTGAAACCCATGATACTGGCTGTGGCAAATCGAAACAACCCCAGATCAGGTTCAGGGATTGATTTCAAATGGAATGTTTTTTGTTTTGTTTGGTTTCGAACTAACTAATTTGAAGGACCCAAAGCATGTGTCATGTATCTCGAATAAGCAAGAAGCTCAGGTGGTGAAAGGGAATTCGTGCAATCGAAGGGACCAGGGTTCGAATCCCAGGCCTTGTATTTTCAATTTCTAACAAATTTTCTTACAGATCTAGCACCCCCAAGACCCTCGAACGAGGCCTTCGATCAGCCCTCTGGATCCAAAAGGCAACTCGGGCTCTTTTTGAGCCAGGCTTACCTTTTTTTCAAAATTTCACCCTTTTATTCACTTCATGTTCCCTCGATTGCGTTGTTTTACTTATGTTATATCTACTAGCTTTTTTTGTAAACATAACATCAAAATAAAAAATATCACAAAAAAACATACTTAGGGTCTTTCATAATCAAAGTTAATTTTTGTAAATTAATTTAATTTGATTATTTTAATCTTTTTTTCAAATTAAAATTAATTAGAAATTAGGTTAAAAATTTCAAATCTTTTCTCAATAAAATACCAAAAAATATTTTCTAAATCAATTAGATTTTTTTAGGTTTTTCAGCTTGTTCCCGTTTTAATATTCGCGCGTTTATTATTCTCCGTTTTATTATTTTTCAATTATTGTATCTGTACACAATTTGTAATAGCTTTTAACTTAGGGTTTATTTACTGTTTTTTTATCCCTAAAGTCTTTTATAATGTATCTCTCCCAAAGTCGTGTAATAGCTTAGGATTTATTTTTTTGTATTTTATTTTCCGCGCATTTATTACTTTATTATCTTACTATATTATTGTTGGTAAATAGACTTGTATGGAAAGAGGATGAAAGTTAAAACGATTAGATAACCCTAAATGCGCAAAATAAATGAACTGAATCTCAATACACTTGCACATGTTCACCCTTAAGGTATCTCCCACTTTGGTTGCCTTCGAAAACGGTCACGATTCTCGAAACGTGAGAATTTTTAGTGACTGTCCTTTAGTTTAAGAGATCACAAGTCCCTCGATGACCCTTTCGACTTTTTCCTCGGTTAAAAAGTGATCTTAGAACTTTAGGACAATTACTAAGAGTTCTTGCCCAGATGCCTTAGTGACCGTAAACGTCCCTTCGATAGTCCCTCAACATCCAACGATAGGGCTACCTACTCACTAATAGTAGGATAGCACTATCTAAAGGAAAGGAGGAAAAGAATGCCCTTTTCCGAGTAGGTAGATAGCTGTTAAGTACTTGCTCAAAACTAATTCTTTTTTACACCAGACTTTTAAAACCTTTTCAAAAACGCTTTATCACACTCTTAAGGACTGATACAAGAGTTATCATAAAGCAAAAAAACTTTTGAAAACACACAAAAATGAAAGCACTTTTCAAAATGAGCAAGTACCTAAGAGCCCATGGAAAAACACGTATGGAAAGGGTTGTAACACTTCCCTTTCCATGATCTACCCCCCTTACTCAGAAAATCTCGAAAAAAGGTCTTTTTTTGTTCTTTTCACCCTTTCCTTTGTTAGATAAAAGAAAAGTCGGTGGCGACTCTTGCTTACCGCACATTTGCAAATACAAAATGCAAAACCAGTATTAACAGTTAGTTATGCCAGCGTATCACAATGGACAACATCAGGAATGGGCTTACAGACGCCATTTGGAAAGGATGACAGAAGACTATCCAAGATGGGCTTAAAGATGCCATCAAAGGAATATGACGGAGAGTCGTCGGAGATGTGCTTAGAGATGCTATCCAAAGTAGATGCTGACATCATAAGAAGTCTCTTTATGGGGATTCTTGTTCCTACTGTCTGAGGAGGAGTCCACTGGGGAATGTTTTAGGGGAATAGAGTCTAGGAGCTTCGATTATCCATGCTTCACAGTGACTTGCTGAGGACAATAAGGTTGACTGTTATCCGGTCGTATTCCAGGTTTCACAGCTACTTATCGGGGAATATGAAATTAACTTCTATCTGGTCGGTTCCATACTTCGCAATAATTGTAGACATTGAACTGTTATTTGGTCGTATCCAGGCTTCAATATCTTTAGCTAGATAAGAATAAAAAAATCTTAGTGTCGATTTAACTGAACCAAAGAAAGGTCTTGAATCATCTTTAACTGGATAGAGAATAAAAAAATCTTAGTGTCGATTTAACTGAACCAGAGAAAGTATCTATCGAAAATGAATCAGAATAAACCAGTGGTTGATTTAAACTGAACCAGCAGAGGTCTTGAGTTATCTTTAACTGGAATAGAATCAGAGAAATCTTAGGGTCGATTTGACTAAACCAGAGAAAGGTCTTGAATTAACTTTAACTGGATAAAGAATCGGAAAAATCTTAGGGTCGATTTAACTGAACCAGAGAAAGTATCCACCGGAAATAAATCAGAATAAATCATTGGTCGATTTAAACTGAACCATTAGAGGCCTTGAGTTATCTTTAACTGGATAAGTATCAGAAAAATCTTAGGGTCGATTTGACTAAACCAGAGAAAGTATCTACCAGAAAAGAATCATGACAAATCATTGGTCGATTTAAACTGAACCAGCAGTGGTCTTGAGTTATCTTTAACTGGAATAGAATCAGAGAAATCTTAGGGACGATTTAACTGAACTAGAGAAAGTGTCTACTGGAAATGAATCATAATAAATCAATGGTCGATTTAAATTGAACCAGCAGAGGTTTTAAATATGATCTTCTGGAGAAAATGCTGGAATAGCCTTTTGTCAGAGTTATCCTTTGAAAAGACTATCAGGTCATATAAGTAGTATGTAATGTTTGTTGATTGATCCTTCCTGAAAAGGTAAAGAGTTAGTCATATGAAATGTCATGATGTATGAAATGCATTGTGTAATGATATTCTCAAAATAAATGAGATTGTGTTGTCTGCAATATATATGTGCATGCCATGATGTATCAACATGGAATGCTGTCGCGATATTTCCTAGTTTGGGAAATAAATCCCTGATTGTTGCTGGAGAGCACTGGGGAGATGAATCCCGGACTACTATTTGGTAGATGAGGAAATTAATTCTTTAATTTCCGTTGGGGATGATGAATGGAGATGATTTTCCAGGGATTTCCTCTTTCTGTTTGAGGGTACTCTGCCGGGGATCTTTGACTTCTGCTTGAGAATACTACGTTGGAGAGAAGATGCTCTGTTGGAAGATTTTACCAATGTAGAGAAATAAACTATGTTGGGGGATGAACTTCCATAGCTAGAGAAATAAACTCTACCGGGGATGAGGCTTTATAAACTGTTTGAGATTTATAAAACTTAGTTGGGGAACATGGATTTCAGCTCTCTGAGGGAACTTTGCTGGAGGAGGTAATTCCTGCTTGGGGAAGAAGAGGTCAAAACTTTGGTTGTTTTCACTCTGTGGGGACATAGACATCATTAGGATGTATGTTGAGGATGTAACAGTGACATTGCAGTAGGACGTCTCTGCCTTTGTAACTGCTGGAAAACATAATTGTGGGGACTACAAATGGATTTTTAGACTTGGTCCCATTTCTTAAAGTCATTAGCAACTGTCTTTCTGTTTTTCATGCAAGTATTGTAAATAGTAATCATATTCAAAGGCATATGTCAAAAATAATCACTGGATGTTTTTTGCAAAACAAAACTGAAAAAATGAAAACAAAAAGTGTTATACTTTCAAAGAAGTGTTTTGTATTGATTTTGAAGTTTGCCTATAATAGGCATTTTTTGTACAAAGAGACTGACATTCTAGTAGGAGAATGCCGTCGTGAAAATGAAAACTATACAAAAGAGAAAACAACTATGTGTAATAATCCCATTGAGTTTCAATTCTGCTATTTCCCTTATATCCTTGAGCGTCTCATCACTTTTCCACTTGTCCGAAGTTAACTGGAATGATTGGTATCGTTTGAGCTTGATAGTTGATACTGAAGTCTGGCTGCAACATGATCCAACGGGACATAGTTATACGCTTTAAATCCATAACTTTTTCCTGGACCACCCTTTTGGGTTTTCAGTCCACCGGGATACCCTTTTTTGCCCAAGCCGCCTTTTCAGGTTTTCGACTTGTCGGGCGTACAAATATTTTTGTATTTATCCCTAATTTTTGCCCAAACCCTTTGGGTTCACCGGGATGCCCTTATTTTTTCCTAGGCCAGTCAACCTAGCGGGTCTTTATTTACATGTAGTATCTTTTAACTATGTCCTCTTTCACAGGGTGAGGAAGGTCGTCACCGTCCATAGTGGTTAAGATCATGGCTCCACCAGAAAATATGTTCTTGATCACAAATGGCCCTTTGTATGTGGGAGTCTATTTTCCCCTAGGATCACCTTGTGGTAGAATGATGCATTTGATTACCAGATCACCAACTTGATATACCTGATGTCTGACCTTCTTGTTAAAAGCCTTGATCATACGCTTTTGGTACATCTGACTATGACAGACAACCACGAGCCTTTTTTCATCAATCAGGTTCAGTTAGTCCAGTCGGGTCTGGATCCATTCATCTTCGTTAAAGCCTGCATCCTTTATGATTCTCAAAGAAGGTATTCGGACCTCAATAGGTAGGACAACTTCCATACCATATACTAGAGAGAAAGGTGTTACTCCTGTTGACGTACGTGTTGAGGTGCGGTAACCATGAATAGAAAATGGTAACATCTCATGCTAGTCTTTATATGTCACCGTCATCTTCTGGATGATCTTCTTAATATTCTTATTAGCAGCCTCCACAGTGCCATTCATTTTCGGCCGGTAAGGAGAAGAGTTATGATGCTAGATCTTGAATTGCTTACAAAGTTCAGTGATACTAGTGTTGTTGATATTTGTACTATTATCTGTAATGATTCTTTCGGGGATGCCATACCGATAGATAAGGTTATGCTTGATGAACCGCGCCACAAGATTCTTGGTAAGAGTAGAAAAAGAGGTAGCCTCAACCCACTTCGTGAAGTAATCAATGGCAACAAGGATGAAGCGATGCCCGTTGGAAGTAGTAGGTCTGATTTCTCCGATCATGTTAATGTCCCACATTGCAAAGGGCCAGGGAGCAATTAAGGCGTTTAGAGAAACCGGCGGTATGTGCACCTTATCAGCATAAATCTGGAATTTGTGACAAGTCCACGAATGTTGATAATGGCCTGCTTCCATAGTGAACCAATAATATCCTGCCCGTAGGATCTTTTTAGCTATGGTGTGTCCACTAGAATGGGTGCCAAAGGTACCTTCATGTAGATCCTCCATAATCCTCTCTTCTTCGCTCTTGTCTACACACCGAAGTAAAGTAGAGTCGTGGTTGCGCTTGTAGAGGGTTCTATTACTGAGGAATAACTTTATAGAGAACCTTCTCATAAACTTCTTATAATTGACAGATGCCCCCTCAGGGTATTCTTGAGCTTCAAGATACCTTTTCACTTCATGGAACCAAGGTTTATCCACTACTTGTTCATAATCAATCTCATAGCAGTAAGTTGGTTCATCCAATCTCTCAATAGTGATATGAGGAGCTTCATTGTCCCATCTGACCTTGAACATGAATGACATAGTAGCTAACACATCCGCTAACTGGTTCTCTTCTCGTGGAAATGTTCAAAGGTGACTTCTTCAAAGTATGGAAGCAATATCAGCACATGCTCTCTGTAGGGGATGAGATTAGGGTGCTTCGGGACCCACTCTCCTTTGATTTAACTTATTACCTAGGCCGAATCTCTGAAAACACTCAAGAACTTGATTCTTAGGTCAATAGCAGCTTTGAGACCCATGATACATGCTTCATACTCAGCCATATTGTTGGTACAGTTGAAACATAGCCTGGTAGTGAAAGGAGTATGACAGCCCTTGGGAGATATGATTACAGCACCGATTCCATTGTCAAGTGAGTTGGAAGCTACATCAAAAACCATTGTCCATCGGGATCCTTTCTCAGGTCCTTCATTTGGTCCAGGTTCTTCACAATCAGTCACTAACATAATATTCTCATCCGGGAATTCAAAGTTCATGGATAAGCATCTCGTGAGGACCATCCCTTCGAGCATAACCAAATTGTCCCAAAGCAAGAGAAGGATTATGAGGTATGCCTCCCCTAATTCCAAGTAATGGGACATTAGGGAATAACTTGTAGCAGTCAATAATAGAAATATCTCCCATAGATCGGTGTTGTACCCCAAAATTTTCCCTCCCATTTTTACACAAGACATACTCCTAGAGGTCCTCAATTGCTCAAGGTTGACCAATAATTGATTAGACAAATTTTCCTCCTAAGCATTGGCCTTCCAACTAGGGTTTCATTTTTCACCAAGATGTTTGAGTTCCAAAGTCTCAAATGTTTTCCATTGTCCTAATATGCCTTCAAGATTTTCCATGACAAATTCCATGCCTTACACTACAAGTTTGCTCAGTAAATTGCTCAAATGTTTGAAAATCAACTATACTAGGTCAAAAGTCAAATGTGGCCATATACAATCAAACTTCAAGGTTTTTGGTCAACATCAACATTTTGAAGTAATATCCATCATTTGATCAAGGGTTGATCATAATTCCTCAAGAAATACTCTTAATCTATCAAAAGTTAAGAATTGCTAAATTAGGGTTTCTATAGGAAAAGTCAACTGAACTTTGACCAGGCATAACTTTCACATACTTCATCCATTTTTCCCTAACCAAAGCTCATTTTTAATAGAAAATAATTCCCCACAACTTCTCTTTTTCCCTCAAGTCCAAGAGATGAACCATTGGAAAGATACAAGCTCATACATTACAGGTCACTTTCAGAAAGTCAACAAAAGACACTTTTTACCAAGATCATTTACATCAAGATGATTTCTCCAAATGCAAAAGTGGTCAACATAGAGGTTTTAGGGGACATTTTGAGATTTCTATAAAGTCCAAGATCATCTCCAAAAGATAAAAATTGAGTAAGTTATGGCTTGCACAAGTTGGGAAATTTTTGAGAAAGTGCATGAAGTGAAAATTGAGAAATATTGTACTTGTGGACTAATGGGCCTAGGTTTTAAGGTTTGAACGTGTTTACAACATGATTAAGAACCCCTAAACCGATCCATGCATTATTTTAATTTTTATTTCATTTATTTTATATTTTATTCATTTAAACTCAAATTAAATCAAATAAAATGCAAGATTAATGCACAAGGCATGTAAGGCTTAAGATTTGAATTTCTTGGGGTCCAAGTAGCTCATAGAAAGATGTCAAAATCGTGACAACCACAAAAATATCATTATGACAAGATTTTCACAAGTTTGGAAAGTTTTTCAAATGAATTTTGGAAACAAATCATGTAATTGATACCATGAGATTTCTTCCATTATTTTTTACCTAAATTCCTCCTCTATATAAATACAACACCCTCATACACTAGAGAGCAAAAAATTGGGTTCCCAAGAACACTCTCTAAAAACCTCAAATTTTGTCAAAACTAGGGCAAAGTCAAAACCAAAGATCCAGCCACTTTCAGTCCAAGCCATCAATTACAAATCATTCTCGAGGTATCTAAGGGTAAGAACAGGTCGAAAGTCATGGCCATTGATGCTTGAAACAAGCATACTCATCTTCTCTGATTTTCTTTTCTTTCAAACATTCATATAATTAATTTCATGCATTGCTAATGTTTATTAACTATCCAAATGAGTTCATGTTGTTACGTAGGACAGGTTTGAATCACAAACAATAGCTTGGCTTGGTGGATGAGGCGCCTGACTGTGCCCCAAGGGGCATGGGTTCAACACCCACCCCATGCATTTTTCACTTTTTTGACTATTTTCTTTTCTAACCCTTTTCATTTATTTATTTTTCATTTAATTTTTTTTCTATCATTAATTTAATTAACATATAAAATCACAAAAAAAATCATTAAATATTAGTTTTAGGCTTTTAATTAATTAAAATAATTTTTGACATAAAAGTTGTTTTGATTTAATCAATATTGATTCTATTTCATAATTAACTTGTAAATTAATGAGAGTTAGGTTTTTAATTATTAATTCACACTTTTATTATTTTCCAAACAAAAATTACCAAAAATATATTTTCTAACACTTAGAATATTAGGTTTTAATTATTTTCTCAATATTTTTCTTATTTTTATTTCTATTCATTTGTTATTTATATTTATTAGACAAATTGTATAGGTCGCATAATAATTGTAATAGCCGTAATTTAAATTCTCGCAGTTTCATTATTTATGTAACTACACCAAAGCCCTGTAACAGCGTAGGAACTTTACTTCTCGCCTTTATATTTCTTGTAAACTTTTATTTATTTAACTGCTAGTAATTAGGTATGTATGGCAAGATCTAAAAAGAAACAGTAGAAAACCCTAATTTCAAGATAAATATAACTGAATTGAACACACTTCTCACACTTGCACCTCTAGGGTAACCTCTCTCGTTGCCTCGGAAAACAATGGTCATGTCCCTCGAACATAGGGATACCATTAGCAAAGACCCTCAGTATAAATCATCATAAAAGATCATAGTCCTTCGATGTCCCTCGAAGTTGCCTACGGTATATGATCTTGTCCTTCGATGTTGACTATGAATATATGATGACGTCCCTTCAAATTGGTAAAGGTATCCCTACATGTTGCCTTCAATGACCATAACGACGACCCTACGCATGTCCCTCAAACATCCAACGATTAGGGCTACCTACTCACTAATAGTAGGATAGCATTGTCTAAAGGAAAAGAGGAAAAGAACGACCTTTTAAGTAAAGTAGATGGTTCATAGATGCTTTCTCAAAACTAAACCATTTTTCCACATACACATTTAAAAAAAACAACTTTCAAAAACATTTGCTTTATCAACACTCTTGAAACCTGATACAAGAGTTATCATAGAGAAAATCGCCGCACTAAGGCATTTTCAAAACATTTTTTAAAAATACAAAGCACAAGGTATATACAAAATGAGCTAAGCATCTAAGAGCCCGTAGAAAACTATGGATGGAAAGGGTGCTAACACCTTCCCTTTCCATAATCTACCCCCCTTACTCAAAAAACTCCCGAAAAGGTCTTTTTCTGTACTTTTCACCCTTTCCTTAATTTGGATAAAAGAAAAGTGTGTGGCGACTCTTGCTTACCGCAACATTTGCGAACACAAATGCAAAACCAGTATAACAGTCAGTTCTGCCACCGTATCACAATCGAGAATACCATAGAATATCCGCATAAGAAAGTGACATTATCCTTTGCGACCAGCCCAAACCTTCTTCATTATTCAGTACTGATTTAGGGAGGTGAGAAATAAACCACCTTGACAGCAATGGCATACAGAACATAAGAATCCCTCTTTTCTTCGTGGTACGAGTGTGGAAGGTATGCAAGATGTCTTCGAGTAAAGTGGGCACAGGGTTGCGAGAGAGGAAGACATTGATAGCATTCACATCTATGAGTAAGTCTGGATTAGGGAACAGTACTAACCCATAGATTAAAAGGGCCAAGACCTCCTCAAAATCCTGGAAGTCCAAATCATCCCAAAACAGCTGAGCCTTCTCTATTAGGAACTTGGCTAGAAAACCCTTAACTCCGCTTCTTGTTTCCTAGTTGGATACGATGTCGGACCGTTTCAGATGCAAAGATGCTTCAATAAACTCCGACTTTGGAGCTTCTTCCAAACCGGTGAAAGGCAACTGATCCAGAATAGGTATGCCTAATAATTGAGAGAATTCTTCCATGGTGGGTACCAGTTGATAGTCCAGAAAAGTGAAGCAATGGTGCTTAGGGTCAAAGAATTGAAAGAGTACACTCATCATCTTCTCATCAAAACCCAAGGTAACCAGACTGAGAAGTCGACCATATTTCTTGATAAATGAGGAATTTCTCGAGAACCCTTGATACTAGATCTTTGAGTTGGAGAGGTATTCTCATGAAGCTGAACCGGATAGTATTTCTACGAGCGGAAGCCATGATCTGCAAAACAGAACAAAGATAAATTTCCTTGGTCCTTGAAATGGTTAGTGAAATGAAAAATGGATGTTATGATGTTTATGATGTCATGATTATGCTTAAATCATAGATAAATACAAGGAAATCACACAATAGACCTTAGGTTCAAAGGCTTGCATGAGGTTTAAGGTAAGTACCCTCTTGAATGTTCAGTTGGTTCAACCTGTCTTAGAAATTGTAACCAGGTTCTAAGGAATCTCAATATCATTGATCTTTATCGGTATTATTTTAGCTTAGAAATCTTTTCTTGCAGCCGAAACATCCCGAAAGTCCGATATCTACGAGTGTAGTATCGAGTATCAACCGATTCCCAACTTTACACGGAGGTCGGCTATCTCACTACTTTCTAATGGCCAAGTTTGTCAACTAAGGTTCTAAGATTTGTTAGTGCTTCACGACACCAGGCGGCGGCCCTGTATTCTCCTCAATTCAACATGAGGGATACCAGTACCAACCAAAGTGTCACACCAACACAACCATCACTTAAACCATATCGGTCTATGACGTACAGTCTACACGATCTATTGCTGTTTACCTAAAAAGTGTCCCCAGATCCGAGTGTAGGATCTTTATAAATAACCCAAACAAACCCTTAAAAGTAAAGCAATCAAGCAAAAAAAGAAAGCAATTTTAAAATGAACTAGACCCTAAGGTAAACCCCACTTTTAAATCTTTTCCCCAGCAGAGTCGCCAGTTCTGTGATACGGTGGCAGAACCGACTGTTATACTGGTTTGCGTTTTTTATTCACAAATGTGCAGTAAGCAAGAGTTGCCACCAACTTTTATTTCATCCAACAAAGGAAAGGGTGAAAAGAACAGAAAAAGATATTTTTCGAGAGTTTCTGAGTAAGGGGGGTAGATTATGGAAAGGGAAGGTGTTAGCACCCTTTCCATTCGTGGTTTTCCATGGGCTCTTAGGTACTTGCTCATTTTGAAAATTGCTTTCGTGTTTGTGTGTTTTTGAAAAGTTTGTATGCTTTATGATAACTCTTGTATCAGTCCTTAAGAGTGTTGATAAAGCGTTTTTAAAAAATGTTTTGAAAGTGTAGTGTGAAAAAGGTTATTTTTGAGCAAGTACTTAACAGTTATCTACCTACTCGAAAAATGAGTTATTTTCCTCCTTTCCTTTAGATAGTGATAACCTACTATTAGTGAGTAGGTATCCCTATCGTTGGATGTTGAGGGACTATAGAAGGGACGTTTACAGTCACCAAGGCAACTAGGCAAGAACTTTTAGTAATTGTCCTAAAGTTCTAAGATCACTTTTTAACTGAGGCGGAATCGAAAGGGTCATCGAGGAACTTGTGATCTCTTGAACTAAAGGATAGCCACTAAAGGTTCTTACGTTTCGAGAATTGTGACCGTTTTTGAAGGCAACCGAAGTGGGAGATACCCTAGGGTGAGCATGTGCAAGTGTGCTTGTATTTAGTTATTTGTCTTGTGCATTTAGGGTTATCTAATTGTTTTTTCATTTATAGCCTTTCCATGCAAACCTAATTACTAGCAGTTAACAGTGCGGAAAGTAAAATTCCTAAGCTATTACAAGGCCTTGGGGCAATTACATAAAGAGTACAAGAAAATAAAATGCGGAATTTTAAACCTAATTAAAGCTACTACAAACTGGGAAACAGTTACACAATTGGAAAAAATAAAATGGAAAAAGATAAACGCGCGAAGATCAAGACGGGAACAAGTTGAAAAGTTCTAAAAATCTAATTATTTAATAAAACATTTTTGGTGTTTTATTGAGAAAAAGATTTGAAACTTTAACCTAATTTCAAAAATTAATTTAAATTGTGAAAAACCTAATTCTATTTTTTGTGATTTTTGTTGATTTTATAATTAAAATAAAAATGAATTTAAAAAAACATAAACTAATTAAAAATAAATTAAAGTAAATTAAAAAAAATGAAATGGGCCTGATAGTAGGAAGCAACTGGGGGGTGTGGCGCTGCAATTTGGTCTAGGCCCAGAACATGCAAAGCCCAGTGCCTACCTGATCAAGTGGGGGATGCGCCTGAGGGTCCACCATGAGGAAGCATTCCAGGAGCGCTGGATCTGGATCAATGAAGATCCGATGGCTAGATCTGAGGGTACAAGGTGTGTGCTTGGCCATGCACCACACGGAATCTGCCTGAAACACAATAGAAAAAATGAAAGAATGTTGGACTTGGGATTCGAACCCAGGTCCCTTCCCTCATATGCTTGCTTGCCCTTCCATTTACGCTGCCTGCTCATTCATGTATATAATAGCACAATAATTCTATAATGGTAATTCAGTGTTAATCCTAGTCAACAAAAATGCGCGCGTCAGTAATATGAATGAGCCAATCAGATTATGTTAAAATGCCATGCATGCTCTTTGCCTAGGTCAGAGGAGTCAACAACACCGAAGCTGCCCTCCGGTCGTCTTCTCCGGCCAAACAAATTCTCTAACCTGCAAAAACGTGAGGATTAAAATGCACAAATTACCCTACTCCCCTTGAAATTTTCCCAGGAATCCAAATATGGGGTTAGTTTGGTCTGAAGGTCCCTAAATCAGGAGTTTCGCAAGCTTCAGTTTGTAATTCCCTAACAATGGAATCACATGATTTAAGCCTCGAAGCTCTCATGTGAAACGTCCAACCTGCCTTAACTGATTCCCTGAACATAAATCAAATCATTAAAACATCAACAATGCATAAATTTCCAGTTTTAATTTTGTCAAACCTTGTTAACTGCTGATACTTGACCGCGATGATTTGGAAAGCTTTGAGCTTTGAGGATGACAAGAATGGACTCCTAGGATCTCTAGGAGGCTGATAGAATGATTAGGTATGGGGAGGACTGGCTGAATCATGTGAAACAGATGGCACTTCTTTGAATTTTTTTAAACTTTTAGGGTGTTGTTTTGATGTAGTTGTGCATGTCCTCTTGCTTCTGAATGGTTGTGCATATATATGAGACAACATTAGGGTAACAAATATAGAGAGATATCAATGCCTTCATGAAAGAAATATTTGATTTCCAACCTTTCCAATTTTGAAGATTTCTTCCCTTTCATGGTCTTGCACGTTTCTTTTTTATATGATCAGAATATATTGCCCAATATTTAATAGAAATGTGATCTCAATACAATCTTTTATTATCTCCATTATTTACTTATTCAATTTTGAATATTGATGAATAAAAATAAAAATTAAATAGCATAAATAATAAAATAATACATGGGTGGTCTTAGAGGTCTTGGACCATGTTAGAGAAAAGTTTCAAACATAAAAAGATAGGCCCATTTGGAAAAATTCCAAGTTAGTTCAATATTTGCCTCATGCATTTTTCAAAAAATTGGTCAAATTTAGCAATGCATATCTCTCCATTTTAATCCTATGAGGGTGTTCTTGGACTTTTTAGAGAGCTTAGGATGTCCTCTAAACAACCCTTTTGGTTTCATCTCAATTTAATCTTCTATGTTCATGTACCAAGCTTTCACCCAAAAGGTGTTTCTGTTGACTTTTTGAAAGGACCCATAATGTCTGAGCTTGTATCTTTCAATTGGTGCATTTCCTGAACTTTAGGGCTGAAGAGAAGATGTAGGGAATTGGATTATCTTCAAAATGAGCTTTGGTGAATTTTTTTTTGATAAAGTATGAGAAAGTTATGCCTGGTCAAAGTTTCATTGACTTTTCATATAGAAATCCTAATTAGCAATTCTTGACTTTTTGATGAATTAGGAGCATTTCTTGAGGAATCATGATAAACCCTTGATCACATGATGGATATCATTTCAAAATGTTGATATTGACCAAAAATCTTGAAGTTTGACTGTATATAGGCCACAATTGACTTTTGATCTAATACAGTTGATTTTCAGGAATTTGAACAGTTGGCTGAGAAAACTTGTTGTGCAAGGCATGAAATTTGTCATGGGTAATCTTGAAGACATATTAGGACCATGGAAAATATTTGAGACCATTGGAGCTCACATATCTTGATGAAAACTGAAACCCTAGTCAGATATTCATTACCATGGGAGGAGAATTTGTCTGGTCAATTCTTGGTCATCCTTGGGCAAGTTAGGGACCTCAATGGGAATGCCTTGAGTAAAATGAGAGGGCAAATTTTGGGGTGCATCAGTACCCATTCCAACCAGAAATAAATTGGAATGAAGCAGTCAACCGAAATACATATCTTGAGAAATAAACTCAAGAGGGAATCTCATTCCGTCCAGACAACGAGCTGAAAAGAAGGCTGAAACAAAATTCTTCCACGAGGGATTACTCAGTGGGGAAGTTGAAAGAATATACACTTTATACTTAAGGTTGACACTCTATTGGAGAGAGAGTAACACAACTCTGCAAAACAGGGTAATATACCAACAAGTTATTAAAAAAATGCAAATGAGCAATGATTATGCATGATGCTGGTATAAAAGTATAAATGTCATCATGTATATGCTGACAAAACAGACATATAACCCTAGGGATACAAACAAGACAAAAAATGGGTACAATCAAGACTCGGCTAAATCACATTCAGGATGGAAATTCCATAAGATAGTAAGCACCAACCGAGGAAACAAATTCCTATTTCATAGCTTAAATTCACTAGGAACGAACAAGATCAATAACAGTAAATTAAAACAAACATGGTGATATAACATATTCCTCCAAGTTTCACCGAGGAAACCACACTGACTTCAGCGGGGGAAACAAAATGTTCGAAGTTCACACTTCTTCCAGGGTTGATTTTACTAGGGAAAACAATATCACATCATTGAGACATCAGTTGGGGATGACATACTGACTTCATTGGAGAGGGTAATACTATATCATCGAAGGAGACATCGAGATACATTCTTTAATACTGAGAGTGATAATTGCACCAACTTCTCTGGGGAGAAAGTATGAAACCTCATGGGGGCAGCAGTTTTAGAGAAGTATATCATCTCAAATTCACCTGGGGCATTCAAGAAATCAATCACTACAACAAGAAAACTTATGGGGATTTTAAATCCAATTCAGCACTTGGCGGAAGAAAACCCAAAAAGTTGATAATTGTTTCAACACTTCTTATATAGGACATTGCCCTTGCCTAACTGTCGGTGTGATACAGTGGCCAGAACCGGGACGTGGTTTCCCTATTTCGTTAAGGAAATTTTGTTGGTTTGCGTTTTGTGTTTGTTTTCACAAAATGTCGCGGTAAGCAAGAGTCTCCACCGTCTTTTATTTTATCCAACAAGGAAAGGAAAAAAGCACAAAAAATTCCTTTTTCGAGATATTTCTAAGTACGGGGGTAGATTATAGAAAGGAAAGGTATTAGCACCCTTTCTATCCGTAGTTATCTATGGGCTCTTAGGTACTTGCTCATCATTTTCAAAATTGTTTTCTTTGTGTTTGTGGGCTTTGAAAAGTTTTTGTTTTAACTTCGATTTAACTCTTGCTTCTGTCTTTAAGAGTGTAATGAAGTGTTTTTGAAAACTTTATTCGTAAAAGAGTGTAAGTGTGAAAAAGTTTTGTTTTGATTGAGCAAGTACTTAAGAACTAATCTACCTACTCGAAAAAGGAATCGTTTTATGTTTGTTTCCTTTAGACAATGCTATCCCACTATTAGTGAGTAGGTAGCATCGTCGTTGGAGTTTGAGGGTCAACTCGAAAGGGACGTACAGTCACTAAAGCAATGTTAGGACGTCTTAGTAATAACCCTAATGTATTAGATTATTTGTCCGAGGCAACAATATTCGAGGCAACCATTCCGAGGCAACTATGATCTTTGGACAAAGGACGACCACTAAAATATCATATACTCAATGACCGTTTACCGAAGACAACCAACTGGGAGTGTACTCTAGGAGTACGCATGTGCATGTGTTCGATTTCAGTTATTTAATCTTTTCACATTAGGTAATCTACTGTTTTAATTTTCCATTCATTCTTTCCATTCAATCTTATTAGCCATAAATCTAAGCAGTTTATAGTTTGCAGAATTAAAATGCGGAAAGTAAGCTAAGCTATTACAAGGCTTACGGGTATTTACATAGCCAAAAACAAACCCTTTGAAATTAAAGCGATAAATATAAATAAGTGTCCTAATTAAACTATTATAAACTGTAGGCAGTTACATCAATATGATAAATAATAAAAATAAAGCGCGCGAGAAAAATTAAGATCGGGAAGAAAAATAGGGTTTTGACCCTTCTAACCTAATTAAAAGAAAACTTGTTTTTTGTTGTTTTTAATAAAAGAATTAAGTTTTTTCTAAATTAAGTGACAAAATTAATTATTGATTAAATTAATTAATGAAAATAATTAAAGTGACATATTTTTGGTTTTTGGCTATTTTTAGGAAAAAAGAAAATATAATTAAATTAGAAATAAAACCTATTTGTTCTAATTAATTTTAGTTATGTACAAAACAATTAAATTTACCTAAAATTAAATTAAAACCTAAAATTAATTATTCGAATTTATTATAAAAAATCAAAGGTTTGTGAAAAATGTTAAGTTTTATGGAAAAAAAAAGATTTTAAACAGAAAGAATTAAAATAGGTAAAAGGATAAATAGGAAGGAAGAAAATAAAAACCAATATGGGTGGTTGTTGAACCCACACCCTTAACCTTCTCAGGATATTTGCCTTGCCATGTATTGGTATCATGTGTAAGTTGTTCTGTTTTGGCCATTTGTGTTTTGGCCTCAACGTTCCTTAACCTTCTCAGGATGTCTGCCTCGCCATGTATTGGTATCATGTGTAAGTTGTTGTGTTTTGGCCATTTATGTTTTAACCTCAACGTTCTGTAATGAACCTGCATGAGATCCTCTCTAAATCCGCAGTGTTGAATCTCATGAACACATTAAATAAATTATTATATATTATGAAATACAAATAAAGTCAATATATGAAAAAACTTAATGTTAAAACCGATATGGCATGTATGAATGATTATACCCTTTTGATCATGGAGATCAAATCAGCCTTACCCTTACTGGAGAACTAGTGATATGAATGCTTTTATGCTTTTTTGATCATGGAGATCAAGTCAGCTTTACCCTTACTGGAGAAGTAGTGAGATGTTGGTTTGTAACCGGGATGGTTTGTTTGTAGTGAGAGGGGGATTTGTAATAAGGATTTTAAGGTTTTAGGGTTCTTGAAAGAATTTGATATTTTGGCAGCGTTGTGGAAAAAGTTTTTTTTTCTCCTCTCTTTTTTTGTTTGTGTGAAAAGAATGAGATTATATAATGGAAATTAGAGGGAAAAAATGGGTTTTGAATGTGCAATTGGGCTTCCAATGTTCACTTGAGTTCGTCACTTTCCAGGATATATAGTAGGGGCTTAAGTGTAATTTTTGAAGTTGAAATGTGAAAACAAAATGTATCCGACATCGAGAACTAACTTCTGTCCGAAAATAGGCTCAATAGGATAAACAGTGAATTAGTTATGAATTTTTAAAGTTTCAGCTCAGACAAACTTATTTTGGGCTCCAGTGTTGACTCTGACACGTTCTTCAAGAAAAAACTGGTATTGATTGGAGCATAATTCGGTCTCGACTTTTGAAGAAAAGTTGTAGATATCTGAGTTTGTGACCTTGTGTAAAAAGATGGGCCCGATCCGATAAAAATTGACCAAGTTATGAATTTTCGAAGTTTATACCCAGATAAAATAATATTCAGCATTCAGGATTTTCGGCGCGTCACGCGTACTCTGAGCAAAAAATGAAGGCCTTTTAGATACCGTTCGAACTCAATACCTTCTGTGAAAACTTAGCCAACTCAATTTTTGAAATTTTGGCACCGGAACCAGCTTGATACGATGAAAATCGACCAAGTTATGATTTTCTGAACATGACGCAAATAAACTTCTGTCACAAATTTTCTGTACGAAAATACTTGATAAATCTGCATTTTTGAAGACCTTCTGATCAAAATTGGCTTCCAGCCATGAGAGATGAAAACATAGATGACGTCAATATGGAGTTTTGGCCACGGGAACAAGTTCAAAACGAGCCACGATCTTCAAGTTATGAATTTTTTAGCGCGTAAAAACTGCACTTTCAGCACACTTTTTCACCATATTTCTTCGAGAAAACTCACACATTCGGATACCTTCTTTAAAGAATTGACTCTTGAGCCGAACCTGAATTTTAGAATACATTATCAGAGATATCTTGGCGAAAGAACACCTGAGTATGATGCGTCGGGTTGGACTTGTGAATCTTTGAACCCCGAATCGTTGCAAAAAGGTGAACCGATCTTCAGCACGGAAAATACTCTGAGAATATCCATTGACGAAATAAACGTCATTTGTAATCTGAAGAAGCTTGATAAATATACCTTTATTTCATAACCATAAAACCAATAATATGCATGTATGAAAAGAGGGCAAATTTTGGGGTACAATAGTTGCCCCTGTTCAATCTTCTTAAACCTGAAGATTTAGATTGGCCCGTCTGCCTTTCGTGATCTGAAGGTGGAAGATGATTGAACACTAGAGTGCTCATAAATTTGCACTCTCATGAAGTGGTAATTGTCTTGTGATGTCATAAATTGGCTTATTGATGCCATTTGGAGACTGGTGACGGGAGATGGGCTTAGAGATGCCATCCGAAGGAGTGTCGATCGCATAAGAGATTCCTTAGCAAGAGCTTGTATACCTGTTGTCGAGGAAGATTCCGCTGGGGAATGCTGATCTCTATTGAGAGAAGTAGAATTTTAGGAGCTTCGTCGTCCGTTATTCTACTGAGGAAACATCTCTGTCAAGATTTAGGAACTCGTTCGTAATTCAACCGAGGAAACGTCTTTGCTGAGATTTAGGAACTTGTCCGTAATTCAACTGAGGAAACATCTCTGCTGAGATTTAGGAACTCGTTTGTAATTCAACTGAGGGAACATCTCTGCTGAGATTTAGGAGCTCATCCGTAATTCAACTGAGGAAACATCTATGCTGAGATTTAGGAACTCGTTCGTAATTCAACTGAGGAAACATCTTTGTTGAGATTTAGGAACTCGTCCGTAATTCTATTGAGGAAACATCTCTGCTAAGATTTAGGAACTCGTCCCAACTGAGGAAACATCTCTGCTGAGATTTACGAACTCGTCCGTAATTCAATTGAGGAAACATCTACGCTGAGATTTAGGAACTCGTCCGTAATTCAACTGAGGGAACATCACTGCTGAGATTTAGGAGCTCGTCCGTAATTCAACTTGAGGAAACATCTCTGCTGAGATTTAGGAACTCGTCTGTAATTCAAATGAGGAAACATCTATGGTGAGATTTAGGAACTCGTCCGTAATTCAACTGAGGAAACATCTCTGCTAAGATTTAGGAACTCGTCCATAATTCAACTGAGGAAACATCTATGCTGAGATTTAGGAACTCGTCCGTAATTCAACTGAGGGAACATCTCTGCTGAGATTTAGGAACTCGTCCGTAATTCAACTAAGGAAACATCTATGCTGAGATTTAGGAACTCGTCCATAATTCAACTGAGGAAACATCTCTACTGAGATTTAGGAACTCATCCGTAATTCAACTGAGGAAACCTCTCTGGTGAGATTTAGGAGCTCGTCCATAATTCAACTGAGGAAATATTTTTTTTTGTCGAGATTTAGGAGCTCGTCCGTAATTCAACTGAGGAAACATCTCTGCTGAGATTTAGGAGCTCGTCCGTAATTCAACTGAGGAAATATTTTTTTTGTCGATATTTAAGAGCCCGTCCATAATTCAACTGAGGAAACATCTCTGTTGAGATTTATGAGCTCGTCCGTAATTCAACTGAGGAAACATCTCTGCTGAGATTTAGGAGCTTGTCCGTAATTCAACTGAGGTAAAAGCTTCATAGCTTGAATTATGTGAGAATTTAATCGTATCCTTTCTGAAAGGTAAAGGTTAGTTGTACGTAATGCATGATATGTATCAGGCAATGATGTTCTCAAAATAAATGAGATTGTGTCGTATGATGCGTATGCATGTCATGATGTATGGAAATGTGATGTTTTTAGCTGGGGAAAATAAATCCCAGATAGTTGCTGGAGAAAAGAGTTGAATTCTTCATTTCCGCTGGGGATAGTGAATGAAGATGTTTGTAAGAATAAACCTGCAGGAGAGAATAAATCCGTTGGGGAATAAACTTACGAGAGAATGACTCTGTGGGGAGGACATACTTTGCCGGAGGATTTTGCCGATAAATTCAACTGGGGATGAATTACCGTTGCTGGCGATAATGAACCTTGTTGGAGATTGAATTCCTGTTTTGTGAAAGGAAAGAACTCCGCTGGGGATGATTTTCCAGTCGCGACTTCACAGGGAATAACCTTTTAGACTTTACTGGGGATAATCTTCCAGAGTCTACTGGGGGACAATTCTTCAAACTCCATTGGGGATACTTTTTATACTCCGCTAGGGATGATAAGACTTTTTAGTGCTGATGATAGATAAACTCTGCTTGGGGAGAATATTACCGATTCATTCACAGTTGCGAGTCTCAGCTGGGGATGGCTAACACCACTATCTTTCTTCTTACTCTGCGGAGAATGAATGTTACTTGGACGCGTGTTGAGGATATGACGATGGTTTTGCATCGAGACTTTTCTGCCCCTGTATCTGCGGGAGAAGGTGCCTGTGGAGGCCTTGTGGATCGAGTACTATCCCAACCTATGAGGTGCTGGGTAACTTTCAACTGAAATGATAAGTCTTCTTCTGGAAGGCAAGTGACAAGATGACGAGACATAGTCGTATGCTTTGATCCCTAATTTTTGCCTGGACCACCCTTTCGGTTTTTCAGTCCACCGAGATGCCCCTTTTTGCCCAAGCCGCCCTTTCGGGTTTTCGAATTGCCGGGTGTACATATTTTCATTTTATCCCTAATTTTTTCCGAACCTTTTTGGTTCCCGGGATGCCCTTATTTTTGCCTAGGCCAGTCAACCTAGCAGGTCTTTGTTCATGCGCAGTATTTTCTGACTATGTCCACACTCTCAAAATGTAGGGAGTTGTCACTGTCGGTAGTGTTGTGTTGCCATACTACCAGAAGATGTTCGTTTGATCATGCAAGATTCGTTGTGGGAATCCATGTCTAATTCCCCAAGTGACTCAGATGGAGATTTGCCCCTGGCTATTTGGCATCTTTGAGAGACTCCTTGAATCTTGACTTGACTGCCCCAGATGATAGACAATGCTCATGTCGTGCCCCTTGGTTGGAAGTGTTTTTTTTCCACTTGAGGTGACCCTTTTATTGAAAAGGTTTTTGTTCACTAGATATTCGTCGTGCGAATTTCTCTGCAGTTGAACAAATAGTCATATGCAAACAATGTTATTTTAAGAATGCAAAACTTATGTCTGTTTTGAAGTTCTTTGAAAATGCAGTTTTCAATAAAACAAGCGAATTTTTTGTAAAATGTGATGTCAACTCAGGATTTACAGCAAGCCCTACAGGAGTCAGGATACCTTTTGTAACAATATGCTTTCGAACTAACCCATGCTTCAGCTAGGACTTTTAAGGGTTATAATGTGGCCTGGTTCACGGTTTAAGAAACAAAGGATAAAGGCTCAAATTTTATTTGTATCCACCCGTTCTTCGTGATGTTCTTCGATCCTAAACTCATCTAGTTGTGCATTTAGATCTTGTTTGAGTCTTTTCTCTGATATTCCAGTGATGGTTCGGATACTGACAGTTTATTTTGAACAGGCAGTCATTTTTGTTGAGAGTTTGTAGAATCTCTTTCTTTTTTATTTTATTATCCCTGTCTTTTTCCTGAACTGTTTCTTTTGTGATTACAGTCAGTGGGATGCCCCAGTTTTGTAAGTCTCCTTCATAGGTTTTGACTTAATGGGCTTTTATTTCTGAGAGATAATGACTGCCTGTCTTGACGATTATAGGGAACCATCACTGTCTTTTATTTTGGAAGGACGTCTTTAAAGCCATTCATTGTGCACCTGAATTAACTGAGCAAACTACCCTGCCCCAGGTTGTGATTAGGGGTTTTAATTCGTGTGAAAAGAAAAACTCCAACTTCTTTGGCTCAAAGGGGTTGACGAGGGATTATCTTCCTTATAACTCCACTGTTTAGGATTTGAAACAACGCCTATACATCGTCAGCGGGGTCTATTCAAAAGCATACTGTAGAGATTTTGATATCATTTTCGTCATCCTCTCTCTAAAGGCTTAGAGTTTTTTAATCGAGAGTTGAACATCATAAAAAGGAAAGAAATTTAAATATAGTGAATACGAATGGATTGATTCAAAACAGACATATGCAATGCATTGATAAAGTAACAAAGTTTGACATGAATAAAATATTCGAACAATCAATAGAAAATTACAAATTGAAACTTCTAATGAACAAAAGCCCTCTCTTGTCAGAACTTGTAACTTCAAATGGTGAGCCTTGGAGGATTAACAGAAACATTCTAGTTGACCATCTTGTGTGAATTCTAATGCTTCTTCATCAATCAGGTTTTGAATTTTGTACTTCAACTTCCAATAGTCATCAGTATCATGCCCCAGGCTGTTGGAATGGTATGCACACCTTGCATCAGGGTTGTAGTTAGGTGAAGAAGTCTTGGGATTTGGATGAGGTTCTACCAACGTCACCAGATTCAATCTCAACAGGTGTTGCAAAGCTTGGGACAGCGACATGTTGAGCTTGGTAAACTGCCTCTTGGGCCTATCCGGCTTACTCTGATTAACCGGTTGTTTATGGCGAGGTTGTTGTTGGACCCGTGAGGTAGCAGCAACTTGGAGAGGTCTATTCTTCACCAAACCAAACTATTGTCTTTTAGGAGACTGATCAATAACTTGGTCCCCGACCTCGACTGTTTGCTTCATACTGTTGTATTTGTCTTGATGAAGCTGGTTGATAATGGTTCTCAGCTCTTCTTGTTCCCGGGCTAAGCCTTGGATAAGAGCAATCTTCCCCAACATTTGGGTTCTTATTGCATCTACCGCAACTTGCAGTTGTTCCTGACGCTCGTCCTTATTGTCTTCAGGACTTTTCTTAACCAGGTTCCCGACGAGGAGTGTTTTCAACTCTTCCTGCCCCTTGGATAGGTTTAGGAATATGTCCCTGAACTGAGCCTCTTGAGTTTGAAGATTTTGGTTGTCTTGTTGGAGAGCCATTGCTGAAATAAACAGCGAGAACATGAGAGACCTGTACAGGGAGACCTGTTATGCAATGATATGAATGATATATATATGCAATGTTTTCAAGAATCTCGCGGGGTAAACAAGAAACTGTTAGATTTTGAATTTTGCAGCTTTGATTGAAGAAACTTCGTGTCATCAAGAGTCCTTCTTCAAGAGTCAAGCTCACCATATCGAGTGGGTCATAGCCCCTGACTCAAGTTATCGTGTTTTGATCTCTAGACGACATTGGCTAGAGAAAAATAAACCCCCTTTGCCCCTTGCTAGACGTTTGATTTACCATAACCTGCATCACAACCCTTTGAGATTCTTGAAATGGTTAAGGAAATGCTATGGTATGATGTTATGATGTGTATGTTATGAAATGTGCAAGTAGTTCAAGTTTGAAAGCACACAAGTCACACAAACAGCCTTAAGTTTAGGCTTGCATGGGGTCTAGGTATTACCCTCTTTCAGTTTAGTAGGTTCAACCTGTCCTAGTAATAGTAATCGGGTTCTAGAGGTTCTCAATATCACTGACCATCCTCGATCGGTCATAATTCCAGTTTAGCAACCTTTTCTTGCAGCCGGAATCATCACGAGAGTATGGTCTCAATGAGTGTAGCATACTGCTACTTGTCTATGGCCAAGTTGGTCAATTATAGGTTCTAAGGTTAGTTGATGCTTAATGACCCATTAGCATCCCCATACTCTCCTTATTGCTCCACAAGGGATATCGGTACCAACTAATGTGCCACAACAATGTAGCTACTGCTTCAACCGTATCGGTCTATGCCGTACAGTTCCCTCACAGTCTATTGCTACTTACCTAAAGGGTATCCCCAGATCCGGGTTAGGATCTATAGTAACTCCGTTACAAATCCCACAAAGATAAAGCAAACATATCAAACAATTGAAAACAATATGATGAACTATTCCTAAGGTACACCACACTTATTAACTCCCCAACAGAGTCGCCAGTTCTGTGATACGGTGCCCAGAACCGGGACGCGGTTTCCCTATTTCGTTAAGGAAATTTTGTTGGTTTGCGTTTTGCGTTTGTTTTTGCAAAATGTCGCGGTAAGCAAGAGTCGCCACTGTCTTTTATTTTATCCAACAAGGAAAGTAAAAAAAGCACAGAAAAATTCTTTTTTCGAGATATTTCTGAATACGGGGGGTAGATTATAGAAAGGGAAGGTATTAGCACCCTTTCTATCTGTAGTTATCTACGGGCTCTTAGGTACTTGCTCATCATTTTCAAAATTGTTTTCTTTGTGTTTGTGGGCTTTGAAAAGTTTTTGTTTTAACTTCGATTTAACTCTTGCTTCTGTCTTCAAGAGTGTAATGAAGTGTTTTTGAAAACTTTGTTCGTAAAAGAGTGTAATTGTGAAAAAGTTTTGTTTTGATTGATCAAGTACTTAATAACTAATCTACCTACTCAAAAAATGAATCGTTATATGCTTGTTTCCTTTAGACAATGTTATCCCACTATTAGTGAGTAGGTAGCATCTTCGTTAGAGTTTGAGGGTCAATTCGAAAGGGACGTACGATCACTAAAGCAATGTTAGGACGTCTTAGTAATAACCCTAATGTCTTAGATCATTTGTCCGAGGCAACCATTCCGAGGCAAATATGATCTTTGGACAAAGGACGACCACTAAAATATCCTATACTCAATGACCGTTTACCGAAGGCAACCAAGTAGGAGTGTACTCTAGGAGTGCGCATGTGCATGTGTTCGATTTCAGTTATTTAATCTTTGCACATTAGGTGATCTACCATTTTAATTTTCCATACATTCTTTCCATACAATCCTATTAGCCATACATCTAAGCAGTTTATAGTTTGCAGAATTAAAATGCGGAAAGTAAGTTAAGCTATTACAAGGCTTTGGGTATTTACATAGCCAAAAACAAACCCTTTGAAATTAAAGCGATAAATGTAAATAAGTGTCCTAATTAAACTATTACAAACTGTATGCAGTTACATCAATATGATAAATATTAAAAATAAAGCGCGCGAGAAAAATTAAGATCGGAAAGAAAAATAGGGTTTTGACCCTTCTAACCTAATTAAAAGCAAACTTGTTTTTTGTTGTTTTTAATAAAAGAATTAAGTTTTTTCTCAATTAAGTGACAAAATTAATTAGTGATTAAATTAATTAATGAAAATAATTAAAGTGACCTATTTTTGGTTTTTGGTTATTTTTAGGAAAAAAGAAAATATAATTAAATTAGAAATAAAACATATTTGTTCTAATTAATTTTAATTATGTACAAAACAATTAAAGTTACCTAAAATTAAATTAAAACCTAAAATTAATTATTCGAGTTTATTACAAAAAATCAAAGGTTTGTGAAAAATGTTAAGTTTTATGAAAAAAAAGATTTTAAACAGAAAGAATAAAAATATGTAAAGGGATAAATAGGAAGGAAGAAAATCAAAACCAATAGGGGTGGTTGTTGAACCCACGCCCTTAACCTTCTCAGGATGTTTGCCTCGCCATGTATTGGTGTAATGTGTAAGTTGTTCTGTTTTGGCCATTTGTGTTTTGGCCTCAACGTTCCTTAACCTTCTCAAGATGTCTGCCTCGCCATGTATTGGTATCATGTGTAAGTTGTTATGTTTTGGCCATTTGTGTTTTGGCCTTAACGTTCTGTAATGAACCTGCATGGGATCCTGTCTAAATCTGCAGTGTTGAATCTCATGAACACATTAAATAAATTATTATATATTATGAAATACAAATAAAGCCAATATATGAAAAAACTTAATGTTAAAACCGATATGGCATGTATGAATGATTATACCCTTTTGATCATGGAGATCAAATCATCCTTACCCTTACTGGAGAAGTAGTGATATGAATGCTTTTATGTATTTTTGATCATGGAGATCAAGCCAGCCTTACCCTTACTGGAGAAGTAGTGAGATGTTGGTTTATAACCGGGATGACTTGTTTGTAGTGAGAGGGAGATTTGTAATAAGGATTTCAAGGTTTTAGGGTTCTTGAAAGAATTTGATATTTTAACAGCATTATGGCAAAAGCTTTTTTTTTCTCCTCTCTTTTTTTGTTTGTGTGAAAAGAATGAGATTATATAATGAAAATTAGAGAGAAAAAAATGGGCTTTGAATGTGCAATTGGGCCTCCAATGTTCACTTGAGTTCGTCACTTTCCAGGCTAAATCGCAGGGGCTTAAGTGCAATTTTTGAAGTTTAAATGTGAAAAAAAATGTATCCGACATCGAGAACTAACTCATGTCCGAAAATGGGCTCAATCGGATAAATGGTGAATTAGTTATGAATTCTTGAAGTTTCAGCTCATACAAACTTATTTTGGGCTCCAGTGTCGACTCTGACACGTTCTTCAATAAAAAACTGGTATTGATCGGAGCATAATTAAGTCTCGACTTTTGATGAAAAGTTGTAGATATCTGAGTCCGTAACCTTGTGTAAAAAGATGGGTCCAATCCGATAAAAATTGACCGAGTTATGAATTTTCGAAGTTTCGATCCAGATAAAATAATATTCAGCATTCAGGATTTTCGGCGCGTCACGCATACTCTGAGAAAGGAATGAAGGCCTTTTAGATACCGTTCAAACTCAATACCTTCTGTGAAAACTTAGCCAACTCAATTTGTGAAATTTTGGCGCCGGAACCAGGTTGATACGATGAAAATCGACCAAGTTATTATTTTCTGAACATGACGCAAATAAACTTCTGTCACAAATTTTCTGTACGAAAATACTTGATAAATCTGCATTTTTGAAGACCTTCTGATCGAAATTGGCTTCCATCCGTGAGAGATGAAAACGTAGATGACGTTAATACGGAATTTTGGCCACTGGAGAGGGTTCAAAACGAGCCACGATCTTCAAGTTATGAATTTTTTAGCGCGTAAAAACTGCACTTTCAGCACACTTTTTCACCATATTTCTTCGAGAAAACTCACACATTCAGATACCTTCTTTAAAGAATTGACTCTTGAGCCGAACCTGAATTTGAGAATACGTTATCAGAGATATCTTGGCGAAAGAACACCTGAATATGACGCGCCGGGTTGGACTTGTGAATCTTTGAACCCCGAATCGTTGCAAAATGGCGAACCGATCTTCAGCACGGAAAATACTCTGAGAATATCCATTGACGAAATAAACGTCACTTGTAATATGAAGAAGCTTGATAAATATACCTTTATTCCATAACCATAAAACCAATAATATGCGTGTATGAAAAGAGGGCAAATTTTGGGGTACAACAGTCGGGAAAACAAATAATATGCTAGTACTGCTGAAAGGAGATGCTTTGCAAATGAGTCCAACTCAACATGCATGAGGAGAAAAGACTTTTATTATATGAGTGAAGCCTTCACTGGGGAATCTTGGGTAGAGTCTTCATATCATGCAAACCTTTGAGTTTATCTGTCCTTGAAGCCACTAATTTTGTTCTCCTTGTATCACAAAATCTAAAGCAATAGGTAATTTGTAAATTCTTTTCAAAATTTTTTTTGTTATTTAATTTGTTTTCTTTGATCATTACTATCAATAATAAGTGAAATCTTTATAAGTTGAATAAAATAAGAATTGCAAGGAATTGGATATAAGGCTTAAACTTTATTAATATAATGGTAGTCTACGAATGGCAAGACTCCATAGATAATTACAATGTTTGGAACATGGTAACATATATTGGAAGCGATACATTAAATTACAATGACGATTATTCTCCCTAACAACTTTGAATTCCTGAGCCAAAACTTCGGCCGAAGAGTAGTAAGATCCAAGCAGATTGTTGCTCCATTGATTAAGTCTTGTCTGATGTAGTTACTTTCCAGAAAACCCCTAACTTTCTCCTAGGTTTCCCTTGCGGGTTCTCAACCTACCGGGAAAATTTATTCTGCTTATGTCTCTAATTTTTTCCTAGACCTCCCTTTTGGGTTTTCGGCCTACCGAGACGATCCTTTTTGCCTAAGCCATCCTTTCGGGTTTTCGTATTAGCGAGCTATTCTTTTATTTTTCTAGGAGAAGTATTTCTTGACTGCATCAGCATTCACAGGATGTGGGAACTTCTCGCCATCCATTGTTTCAAGAATCAGTGCATCGCCAGAGAAGGATTTCTTGACAACATATGGGCCTTCAAAATTTGGAGTCCACTTGCCCCAAGAATCAGCTTTAAAAGACATGATCTTCCTGAGTACGAGGTCGCCTTCTCTGAATTAATGAGGTTTGACCTTCTTATCAAAATCTTTCTTCATTCTCTTTTGGTATAATTGGCCATGACAAGGTCGTCATTCTTTTCTCTTCTATTAAATTCAGCTTGTCAAACCTGTTCTGGACCTATTCAGCCTCTGAGAACTTGGCTTCCGTTATTACACGCAAAGAGAGAATCTCAACTTCAATAGGGAGCACCGCTTCCATGCCATAAACAAGAGAGAATGGGGTTGCCCCTGTTTGAAGTACGCGCAGATGTTCGATACCCATATAAAGCAAAAGGGAGAATTTCATGCCAGTCTTTATAAGTAACAACCATTTTCTGGATAATATTATTGATGTTCTTATTGGCTGTGTTAACAGTCCCATTCATCTTTGGCATGTAGGGAGATGAATTATGATGGATAATCTTGAACTCTTCACAAAGTTCAGACATCATCTTATTATTCAGATTTGAGCCATTGTCGATGATAATCCTGCTTGGCACACCATACCTACATATGAGGTTGTTCTTGATAAAGCGCACTACTACCTGTTTAGTGACATTAGCATATGAAGTTGCCTCCACCCATTTGGTAAAATAATCAATTTCCGCCAAGATAAAATGATTCCTATTTGACGCCTTTAGTTCAATCATTCTAATCATGTCAATACCCCACATAGAGAAAGGCCATGGGGAAGAAATAACATTGAGAAGTGTCGGAGTTACATGAATTTTATCAGCATAAATCTGGCATTTATGACACATCTTCGCAAATTTGTAACAGTCAGATTCCATTGTCAGCCAAGAGTAACCTGCCCTAAGCATCTTTTTTTCCATTGAATATCCATTGGCATAGGTACCAAATGAACCTTCATGAACCTCATTGTTGTACCCTAAAAATTTCCCTCCCATTTTACTCAACCTATGTTCATTGAGATCCTCAACTTGCTCAAGGATGCCCAAGAGTTCACCAAACAAACTCTCTCCTAAGGAAATGAACCTTCAACTAGGGTTTCCAATTTCATCAAAATATGTGAACTCCAAAGGTCTCATATGCTCTCCATAGTCCTAATATGTTCTCAAGACCATCCATGTCAAGTTTCATGCCTTGCACAAGAAGTTTGCTCAGTCAACTGCTCAAATGCTTGAAAATCAATTGTATTAGGTCAAAAGTCAACTGTGGCTCATATACAGTCAAACTTCAAGATTTTTGGTTAACATCAACATTTTGAAGTGATATCCATCATTTAATGAAGGGTTGATCATGATTCCCCAAGGAATGCTCCTAATTCATCAAAACTCAAAAGTTGCTAAATTAGGGTTTTTAGGAAAAGTCAACCAAACTTTGACCAGGAATAACTTTATCATACTTTATAAGAAATTTTCCATCCAAGGCTCATTTTGAAGATAATCCAGTTCCCTACAACTCATCTTCAGCCCTCAAGCTCAAAAAATGCACTCATGAAAAGATATGAATTCAGACATTATAGGTCATTCCAAAAAGTCAACAAAAACACCTTTTGGGTCAAAGCTTCTTACATGAACATGGAGGATCCAATTGAGATGAAACTAAAAGGGTTGTTTAGGGGACATCTCAATCTTTCTAAAAAGTCAAAGAACACCCTCTTAGAGTCAAAATTGAAGTAGATATGCATTGTCAAAGTTGGCCATTTTTGGAAAATTGTCAAAAGTCAACAATACCCAAAATTGCATTTTTTGTCAAATGGGCCTAACTTTTTATGCTTGCACCTTACTTCTAAAATTATCCACGACCCAAAAACTCTCCCATATATTATTGGCTTTATTTATTTAATTTATTTTGATTTTAATCATTTCAAAATCAAATTAAATCAAATAAATGATATAAGTTAGTAAAGATTTGTTTTTTTATCTGATTTGGAATAGAATCACAATCCATTTATGTTGTCAAACAGAATCAAATCATGCCAAGGGTGATTGGGATGAGAATGGTATGATTTGGCTAGATTTAGAAAGAAATAATGTGAATAGGAAATCAAATAAAATCTTGATAATTGGCAAAGATATGAATGCTTTTGTTGACCTAATGCAGTCTATTACATATACACAACAATTCCAATACACAAGGACAATGGTTGATCGTGTGAAACGGTAAGGACAAGTTGCAATTTTTGTAAAACAAATCTCAAATTGGATTCCGTACTACAACCATCCTCAAGGAGATTTAAGGTTTGCAACACTTTCCTGGACACCTTCATAAGCTTTTCCAACCATTTTCACGCATTAAGACGCCCAAAACCAACCTCCACATCTCTCACGGTTTTCCATATTTCTTGATTTTGGTTTTGATTATTTGCGCATGGTTAACATTTTTTAAGCATACATTCATGTTTGTGTTGTCATTTGGAACGTGTTAGCATGATTAATTATAAGTTTTGATGCATACAGGGACAATTGCCATTATTAGGGTTTAAGGTTGAATTTTAGGGTTTTATTATACAGGTAAAATTAGGGCCAAATATGGGCACCATCATGCTCACGAGATCAAGTCTGGTTGATTGTCATACTTGGATTTTATTTATCTTGTTTGTTTAAGTTTTTGAGATGAACAGGTTTTAGTTACAAGCATGGAACCGTAGGTAAAAGTCCAGCATCTAAAACGACAGTGCTGAGGAAGAAGAAGGCTAGGTGGCAAACTCCCATTGGGAGATTTGAATTACGCGCGCGTTTTTATGGTGATTAACGTTATTTTTAATATAATGTTATTTTTTTATTATATTAACAAATGAATAGCCAACGTAGATGGTTAAGGACTGAGGGTTTGAAGCAAACGTCCTGGGTTCGATCCCATGCGTGTTGCTTTTGTATTTTTCTTTCAAATACTTTCCAGATCCAGCGTGCGTCAATGCCCAGCGTCCATCATACGCCCCAGATCTCATCCTTGGGATCCATCATCATGTAGATCCAGATCCACAAGATTGAAGGCACACCATGAACCATCAGAAGAAAGATGCAATGGATCAGGCGCAGGATCCTTGGACCATCATCCTGGGTCTA
Source organism: Vicia faba (assembly GCA_948472305.1). NCBI lineage: Eukaryota > Viridiplantae > Streptophyta > Magnoliopsida > Fabales > Fabaceae > Vicia > Vicia faba. Next base: position 261,572 of record CATIWC010001050.1, read on the forward strand.
TCACAAAATTGGAAACACCCCCCCCCCCCCCCAATTGCTCATCATATCATGCCCAATTCCAATTCTTTTTTATTTCCCTTATTTTATTATTTGTCTTAATTATTTGTTTTAAAAAATCATTTTTTTATTATTATTAAATCAGAAAATCAGAAAATTACAAAAAAATATTAGGTTTAGCTTTTTTTTCGTAAAAATATTTTTTTTCATTAATTAATTAGTTTAATTAGGTTAACTTAAATACTTTTTTTGTAATTAAAATTTAATAGAAATTAGGTTAACTTAAATATTTTTTTAGAAATTAGGTTAATTTGCAAAGTTAATTATTTTTTTCATAAAAATCCAAAAAATATATCTTTTCTTTATTCGCAAATTAATTGTTCCTAAACTTGACATTAATTTCCTGTATTTCATTTTGTCGCGCGCATTCTTTTACATTATTTTATTAATTATTGTAACTGCTCCGAGTTTGTAATAGTTAATTAGGTTTACTATTTTGCATTTATTATTTTTCCTGGGTTTTTGATTATGTAATCCCCCTCCACAAGGCCTTGTAATAGCTAGGATTTTAATTTCTCGCACTTTGCTTTCCGCAATTATAAACTTCCTAGATATATGGATAATAGGATTGAATGGCAAGATAAATCAATTTAAAACAATAGAAAACCTTAAATGCGCAAGATAAATGAAACTGAAATCAAACACTTGCACATGCTCACTCCTAGGGTTTTGCCTCACTTGGTTGCCACAGAAATAATGGTCGTGTTCCTCGAACATAGGGATACCTTAGCAATGACCCACAGTTCAAAGTCGTCATAAAGATCATAGTCCTTCATTGTCCCTCGAGTTTCCTACGAGAAATGATCTAATGACAATAGTCCCTTCGAAATACTAAGGTATCCTTACTTGTTGCCTTCAGTGGCCATTTCGTCCCTTCGAATGTCCCTTAAAACTCCAACGATGGAGCTACCTACTCCTTAATAGTAGGATAACGCTGTCTAAAGGAAAACGAACAGACTTTTTTTTTAGTAGGTAGATACTTCCTAGGTACTTGCTCAAAACAAACAATTTTTCACACTGACACTTTCAAACATTTTTCAAACAAAGTTTTCAAAACACTTTATCACACCCTTGAGGACTGATACAAGGGTTACCATAAAGTGAAACGCTGCACTAAGGCATTTTCAAAAGCTTTTCAAAACAAACACACACAAGCAATTTTAAAAATGAGAAAGTACCTAAGAGCCTATGGAAAACCATGGATAGAAAGGGTGCTAACTGTAGGTGTTTAGGTATTGGCTTGCATTTTTGGTAAACTCCAAGTGTATGTATGAATGTCATGACTGATGTCATAACATTCTAGTTCAGGTTGTACTAACTCTTTAGGTACATATGCAGAAAAATATTGTAACTCAAATACTGATGTTTATAAGTGTGTATCTGAGCATGTTTGCAAAATGATCACATTTAGCTAATCAGTAGACAGGTTTTCTCAGATGTCATAACAGATGTTATGACATCCTGTTCTGAACTAGCAGGATTACAGGATTGGATAAGTCTGAGTTTTTTCAGGAAATAACTCAGTCCTTCCTAAACAGAATCCTGCGTTTTCTGAGGAGTAACCTCGCTCAATCCTAACCTGATCAACAAAGTACTGTGACCTGGTCTTTAGGTCAAACGGAATCAACCCTAGGTTTTTGGAAACCCTAACTGAAGTTGCAGCTGCTATATATTCAACAGAGCTGCGGTTTTTGAAGTGATCTCTGCTGATTGATTAGAAGATCAAGTTTGTAATCTGTATAGATTTGTTTATTGTACTCCAAGCAATTATCATTGTGATAAGTGTCTTGGAATAGGTTTCAATTGTAAGGGTTGTGTAGCACTCAAAGCTTTGAAGCAAGAGTGTTTGAATGTTACTTGACTAAAGCTGTGAAGCAGAGTCAAGTTAGTTGTGTACATCACTCAAAGCTGTGAAGCACGAGTGATTGTGTTACTTGATTAAAAAGCTGTGAAGCTTAATCAAGAGTGTGTTTTGAAGAGTGTCTTCATCAATTCTCAAGTCAAATTGGTTTATGTATCACTGCTGTGATTGAGGGGGAGTGAGTAGGAACTCAGGTTTAAGTTGTACTTAGATTAGAATTGCATTGGGTAGGTCTTAAGTGAAGGAGATAAACTGGTTGGTTTATTCCTGAATTAACATCTCTTATAGTGGATTCTCTCCCTGGCTTGGTAGCCCCCAGAGTAGGTGTTGTTGCACACTGAACTGGGTAAACAATTGACTGTGTTGTTTACTGCTTTTGTATTTACTGTCATATAGTAAGTCAGATACGGTGTCATAACATCGGACGTGACATTAAGTATCTGTAGCCAGAATTTTCAATTGGTATCAGAGCAGGCACCCTGCCTGTATTACTGGGTGAGATCTAGGGATATCACTTTCTGGCACTATGGACAAAGAAGGAGTTTTTGGAAATAGACCACCCATTCTGGATGGAACTAATTATGACTACTGGAAACCTCGTATGATTGCCTTCCTAAAATCTCTGGACAAAAAGGCTTGGAGAGCTGCTGACAAAGGATGGATTCATCCCACCATAACTGAAAGAGATGGGACAATCAGTCTGAAGCCTGAGGAAGAGTGGAGTAAAGAAGAAGATGAGTTAGCTCTGGGAAATTCAAAAGCCTTAAATGCCTTGTTCAATGGAATTGATAGAAACATCTTCAGATTAGTACATCAATATGAACTGGCCAAGGAAGTTTGGGACACCCTCAAAACTACTCATGAGGGCACTTCCAAAGTAAAGATGTCAAGGCTTCAGATGTTGACCACTAAGTTTGAGAATCTAAAAATTATGGAAGATGAAACCATCCATGAATTTCACATGAACATCTTGGAGATTGCCAACACCTCAGGAGCACTGGGAGAAAAAATGTCAGAAGAAAAACTGGTGAGGAAGATTCTCAGATCCTTGCCTAAAAGATTTGCAATGAAGGTAACTGCCATAGAGGAAGCCCAGGACATTAGCAAGTTAAAAGTGGATGAACTTATTGGGTCTCTTCAGACTTTTGAGATGGGGATCACTGATAATGGTGACAAGAAGAACAAAAGCATAGCACTTGTAACCAACACTGATGTTGAACACAAGGAGGATGAAGAAGAAAACATATCAGAAGCCATTGCCATGCTTGGAAGACAGTTCAACAGGCTCATCAAAAGAATGGACCCAAAGTCAAGGTCAAATGTTCATAACATTCCTTCTGACATTGACAGTTCCAGCAGAAGACCAAGATCAGAAGATAAGGAAAACCAAGGCAGAGGAATTCAATGCCATGGATGTGAAGGATATGGACATATTCGAGCTGAATGTCCTACCTTTCTTAAGAAGCAAAAGAAAGGAATGACTGTTACTTGGTCTGACTATGATTCAGAAAGCAATTCTGAAGAAGAATCTGCCAAACTAGTTACTGCCCTAACTAGTGTTTGTACTTCTGAAAGTGACACCAGTAATGAAGAAGTAACATTTGAAGAACTGGCTGATACCTACAAGAAATTGTGTATCAGAAGTGGTGAAGTCTGTGTGCAAAATGAGAAACAATCAAAACTCATTGTAAAGCTGGAGGCTGAAAAGAGAGCAAATCTTGAAACTATAAGTCATTTAGAAGGAGAAGTTCAACTGCTGAACTCACAACTGAATCAAATGACCAAATCAGTCAAGATGTTGACAAATGGAACTGACAAATTAGAAGAGATTCTTCAGGCTGGACAAAATATGGGAAATAAATCTGGCCTAGGATTTGTGGAAACAAAGAAATTTGTTACCAGGAAGCAAATGTCAAACCAGATGTCTCAACATTACTCTCAACATCAGGGACAGAGACACATGAAGAAGAGGTACCAAAGATGGAGATGTCATCATTGTGGGAAATATGGTCACATAAAGCCCTTCTGCTACAGACTACATGGATATCCTAATCAGAAATCAGATGTCAAACCTAAGTCTAAAAAGGTACCACACGCTCCTCAATGGAAGAAAAAGGCTATTGCACTGATAGCACACACTTCCCTGAAGATCTCAGCAAAGGAAGATTGGTACTTTGACAGTGGATGTTCCAGACACATGACTGGATTCAAAAATCTCCTCAATAATGTTATGCCTCACACCACCAGTTTTGTGACCTTTGGAGATGGTGCTAAAGGAGAAATCAAAGGAGTTGGTAATTTGGACTACCCTGGAGTTCCAAGTCTGAATAAGGTACTGCTGGTGAAAGGGTTGACTACTAATCTCATCAGCATCAGTCAATTATGTGATCTAGGATTTATGGTCAACTTCTCAAGATCTGAATGTCTAGTGTTTAATGAAAAACTAGATATTGTAATGAGAGGAATAAAATCCAAAAATAACTGTTATGTGTGGCAGCCTGAGAACACTGATATCCCCACTTTGAGTCAAATCATCAAAGAAGAAAAAGATATGAAACAGTGGCAGCATAAACTTGAAGGAATGAAAAGAGCTATTCCTATGGAAGATGTCAGAAGAACTCCTAAACTACAGGCTGATAATATATGTGATGTGGCAAAGAACAAGTCTCATAAATTCTGTTCTCAAAAATTCTGGTCAACACAGATGCTACCTGAAGACAATGTTACACAAGATGTTGTGACATTGTGGTGTGATAATCTGAAAACATTCAACATTTCCTTAAACCCTATTGACTTTGGAGAGAAGAAATCATTTAAACTGAAACATAGTTTCTCTGAGCTTCAGCTAACTGATTCTTCTACCAAGGTGCTTGTTGGAAATCAACTTGAAAATTTGAGGGGCAGATTGGGCATTCACCAACATGAGAAATTATAGCAATTAGTTTTGCTGAAAACAAGGGTTAAAAGGATTAATTCTATTAAGTCTATATTTAGTGGGTTAATCATATTCACTCACAATTCCTTCAAAAGCCTTCAGAAGTTGAAAAGACTCCCTTGTGCTCCCTATCTCTCTCATCCTTGCAACCTGTTTTCTCCTCCAAATCAAAGAGTTTTCTCAAATTGCTACTGCTACTCAACGTTAAACACAATGTCTCAGACATCATCTTCCACTATGGCGGCTTCGTCTCACTCTTCATCATCGTCATCTGATCAAGATTCTAGGGCAATCACGACATGCATAGAATCTGAAGTACTTGAGGTCACTCCTCTCAGGGAGATGGCAACTAACCCAGCCAAAATCAAGAAGCTCAGGACCAGACATGCAGGAAGAGCTCAAGCTGCAGTCTCTGGTAATTCTTCTCTTCCTTCATCTACTATACCTAATAAATAAGGAACAGTTCAAGTACACCAAGCTATTGCTAGACTGGTTACTAGCATTCTGAGTGGCAACCAATCTGTACCGGGGATTTCTATTCCTTTGAATCAATCTGAAAGTCCAAATGTGGAAGGTTCTGAAAATATAGATGTCACTGAGGATGTTGTGACACCAAAAGACAACATTCAGAATCCCTCTGAAAAGGCTGCTGATCCACCTATCATTGATGTGGATGAAGAGTACTCAGATAATGAACTGATTGCTAATGTGAACCCTAGCATTGCTAGGAGATTGATGAAAAGAAAAAGTAGTGAGACTGTTAAACCTAAGAAGTCCAAGGCTGAAGGGATGGCTGAAAATATTCAGACAAAAGGGAAGAAGGCACAGGTGCTGACTGCTAGACAACCAATCTCCAAGAAAAGAAAAGAACCTGAAACTTCTGACTCTGATGATGAATCAGAATTTGAGATTGACATTGACAATGCTCCCATCAGAAGGAAGCTCCCTTCCAGCAAGATTGCTAGAGTGCCTGAAGTGCCAACTGACAACATCTCCTTTCATCATCCTGATAATGCAAACAGGTGGAAGTATGTTTGCTTGAAGAGAATAGCCTTGGAGAGAGAACTCAACAATGATGCTTTGGAGTGCAAAGACATCATGGAGCTGATCAGGAATGCTGGGCTAATAAAGACTGTGATGAAGTTTGGCAAATGTTATGAAAATCTGGTTAAAGAGTTTGTAGTGAACTTATCCAATGATTGTGCTGATGGGAGGTCAGCTGACTTTGAGAGTGTGTTTGTTAGAGGAAGAAGGGTCAAGTTCTCTCCATCAGAAATCAACAAGTTTCTTGGAAGAACGAATAAGGACTGTCCTGATCTAGAGGCAACTGACAATGAAGTATGCTTGACCATCACTACCAGGCAAGTAAAGTGCTGGCCATTGAAAGGGAAGTTGAATGCTAGTAAACTCAGCATGAAATTTGCCATCTTGCATAAAATAGGTGCAGCAAACTGGGTGCCTACAAATCACAAATCAACCATCTCCACAGGATTGGGGAGATTCATCTATGCTGTAGGAACCAAGACTGCCTTTGACTATGGAAGGTACATTTTTGAACAAATCTTGAAGCATGCTGGCAGTTATGTTGTCAAAGGACCAATTGCCTTTCCCTCCCTCCTTTGTGGAATCATCCTTGCACAATATCCTGACATACTTGTAGCAAGAGATACAGTCTGCAAAAGAGCCCCTGCCCTTGGCCTGCACTACAAACTGTTTCAGGGATCCCATGCTCCAGACATTGTCATAACATCAGCTGAGACATCGTCTGCAAAGAGCCAGTCCAAAACATCAGATGTCATAGCTGTCTTAAAAGAAACTTGCAAAGATCTGGATGCTAGAAAAAGGACCCTAGAAGCACTAATTGCCAAGCTAGAAAAGGATGAAGCTGAAGCAAGCATGAGGGAAGAAGATGAAGAAAGTGGCTCCTCTGAGTCTGATGACAGTACTTGAAGGATGATTGCTGCGTGGTGGTGTTGCTGGTGGAGTTTGGAAGTATGTTCTGCTATTGTCTGCTGCTGATCTCATTGTTTTGTCTTGGATAACTGTATTACTTTATAAACATGTAATCTTTGGCCCATTTGTGGCTAAAGTGGGGGAGAATATTTGGTACTGCTTAATTAGTACTTAACACTATATTTTTCTGCTGTCATTTATTTCTGCTGCTATCTATCTATCTCTGATTGTTTAGGGACTTTAGCCAAAAATCTGCCAAAGGGGGAGTTTGTAGGTGTTTAGGTATTGGCTTGCATTTTTGGTAAACTCCAAGTGTATGTATGAATGTCATGACTGATGTCATAACATTCTAGTTCAGGTTGTACTAACTCTTTAGGTACATATGCAGAAAAATATTGTAACTCAAATACTGATGTTTATAAGTGTGTATCTGAGCATGTTTGCAAAATGATCACATTTAGCTAATCAGTAGACAGGTTTTCTCAGATGTCATAACAGATGTTATGACATCCTGTTCTGAACTAGCAGGATTACAGGATTGGATAAGTCTGAGTTTTTTCAGGAAATAACTCAGTCCTTCCTAAACAGAATCCTGCGTTTTCTGAGGAGTAACCTCGCTCAATCCTAACCTGATCAACAAAGTACTGTGACCTGGTCTTTAGGTCAAACGGAATCAACCCTAGGTTTTTGGAAACCCTAACTGAAGTTGCAGCTGCTATATATTCAACAGAGCTGCGGTTTTTGAAGTGATCTCTGCTGATTGATTAGAAGATCAAGTTTGTAATCTGTATAGATTTGTTTATTGTACTCCAAGCAATTATCATTGTGATAAGTGTCTTGGAATAGGTTTCAATTGTAAGGGTTGTGTAGCACTCAAAGCTTTGAAGCAAGAGTGTTTGAATGTTACTTGACTAAAGCTGTGAAGCAGAGTCAAGTTAGTTGTGTACATCACTCAAAGCTGTGAAGCACGAGTGATTGTGTTACTTGATTAAAAAGCTGTGAAGCTTAATCAAGAGTGTGTTTTGAAGAGTGTCTTCATCAATTCTCAAGTCAAATTGGTTTATGTATCACTGCTGTGATTGAGGGGGAGTGAGTAGGAACTCAGGTTTAAGTTGTACTTAGATTAGAATTGCATTGGGTAGGTCTTAAGTGAAGGAGATAAACTGGTTGGTTTATTCCTGAATTAACATCTCTTATAGTGGATTCTCTCCCTGGCTTGGTAGCCCCCAGAGTAGGTGTTGTTGCACACTGAACTGGGTAAACAATTGACTGTGTTGTTTACTGCTTTTGTATTTACTGTCATATAGTAAGTCAGATACGGTGTCATAACATCGGACGTGACATTAAGTATCTGTAGCCAGAATTTTCACTAACACCTTCCATTTCTATAGTCTACCCCCCGTACTTAGAAACATCTCGAAAAAAAGGTTTTTTCTGTTCTTTTTCCTTTTCCTTTGTTGGATGAAATAAAAGTCGGTGGCGACTCTTGCTTACCGCGACATTTGCAAATACAAAATGCAAACCAGTATTAACAGTCGGTTCTGCCACCGTATTACAGAACTCGTGACTCTGCTGGGGATTTAATAAGTGGGGTATACCTTAGGATTTGGGACACTTCTAAAAATTGCTTGCTTGTCTTTTGCTTTGCCTGCTTTATATTCAAGGGTTTTCTTTGGGTTATGTAGATCCTACACCCGGATCTGGGGACACCTTTTAGGTAAGTAGAAATAAACTGTGAGGGAACTGTGCGGGGTATACCGACACGGTTGAAGCAGTAGCTACGTTGATATGTCACTTTAGTTCGTACCGATAATCCTTGAGTCAATCAGGGAGAGTACGGGGCTGCCGCATGGTGTCATAAAGCATCAACTGGCCTTAGAACCTTTAATTGCATAACTTGGCCAGTAGGACATAGCGAGATGGTCGGCTTTGGTGTATTCCCAAGGTCGACAGATACTCGATGCTACACTCATTGAGGTTTGACTCTTGAGTTTTGTTTGGTTGCAAGTCAATCTCCTATTGAACAAAGCTTGGGGGAAAGATCAGTGATATTGAGATCCCTTAGAATCCGGTTACTATTTATAGGACAGGTTGAATTAATTCAACTTCAAGAGGGTATGACCTTAAAACTCATGCAGGCCTGAAACCTAAGGACTTGGTGTGACTTGTTTGTTGCTTGCTATACATGTTATTTTTTTAGCATAATCATGACATCATAAGCATGGCATATCATACTAAGCATTTAAAGGATTTTCTAGGGCTCATCTTTACTTTCTTTTGCAGGATATGGCATCCGCCCGTAGAAATACTATCCAGATTAACCTTGTGAAAGTGCCTCTCCAACTAAAGGACTTGGCATTAAGGATTCCCGAAAGCTCTCTCTTCACTGAAAAACATGGTTGGTTGCTCAACTTGGTCACTTCAAAACCTGGTGAAGAATTGTTAAAGGTGCTATTTTAATTCTTTGATCCGATGCACCACTGCTTCACCTTCCTGGATTACCAACTAGTGCCTACTATGGAGGAATTTTCTCAATTGTTAGGGGTACCTATTCTTGATCAGTTACCTTTCAATGGTACGGAAGAACATCCAAAGCCTGAAGAGATTTCTCGAGCTCTATCCTTACAACAGTCCGACGTAGTGACAAATTGGGAAACTAGGGGAAGTGTCCAAGGAATCCCGGTTAAATTTCTATTCGAGAAGGCTTACTATTTTTGGGATACCCTGGATTTACAAGATTTTTAAGAGGTATTGGCACTCCTCATCTATGGGATGGTACTTTTCCCTAATGCGGACCAACTCGCAGATGTGAATATGATTAATGTATTTGTCTTATAATCCAGTGCCTACATTACTTAGGGATATTTTACACTCTCTGTATGCTCGTACTCTAAAGAGAAGGGGGTCCCTCCTGTGTTGCACTCCTATATTGGCTAGGTGGTTTATTTCGCACCTACCCATGTCTATTTTGAAGAATGAGCAGGGTGTGAAATAGTCTCATAGGCCGATGTCCCTTACACATTCAGACATTCATTGGTGTTCACGGTCCTCGGAAGATGTTATCATCATCGATCGCTATGGTGAATTCCCTAATGTCCCTCTCTTAGGCATTAGGGGAGGAATCGTTTATAACCCTTGTCTGGCACTGCGGAAATTTGTATGCGAGAAGGGATGGTCCTCATGATACGCTTATCCAAGGAATCGCCTTCAACTATGAGAATGATGCTCAAGGTTACCGCAAAAGGTTCATAAGAGCTTGGGGCATGGTACATAAAATTGATAGCAAGACACTGTGGAACAAGAGTTATATCCCTCTTGAGCCTTATCTCCGATGGGTACGAGCCCGTGCCCAAAGCCTTATGATGCCTTACCCTGCTGTACTACCAATAATTGTGGAACCGGTTGCTAAAGGAGATACTCCTTATCTTGTTCATTATCCTGACATGCCAACTGATCATGAGGAGTTACAGAAATCTTGGGTTCAACTTATAGAGGAGCGTGATACATTTGAAGCTCAATTCTATGCCAGCAAGAAGAAGGTCCTGGTGCTCACTAGGCTACTTCATGAAGAAAAGAACATAAACGCCTACATTGCACCAAAGAGGATGCTCTCTTGGGAGACCTAACTTCCTTTTTGTTTTAAGCTTTGTTTGTTTGATTGTAAGCCTAAAGGGCATTCTTTGTAACAATTTGAACTTATTAATACAATTAACGTGTGTTTATTTTGGTTAAACAAATTTGAGCCTTTACAAGTCCTTGAAATCATTGCATACGCATACCATCCATGACATTGCATAAACAAGTACCATCACAGGTTTCTCATCTTCTTCGCTATTTATTTCAGCAAAAATGTCTTCCGAACAAAGCATCAAAGATCTTCAGGCACAAAATTCCCAATTTCAACAGATGTTCATAACTTTGGCAAAAGGGCAGGAAGATCTGAAGGCCCTCATCCTGAAGGAAAATAAGAAGAAGAAGAAGAAGAAGAAGAAGAAGAAGGTCTCTGGTGTTCTGAATCTGGGCAGAAGATTCAGGGGGCCGTTAAAGCAACATGTCGATCTGACTTCCTCATCCAAAGAAGGGGAGAATCAAGAGAGGGAGACAATGGAGAGGGACCCTAGCCCTGAAGTTTCTGACAATGATACAAACTGCAATGATGAGCAGTATCCTCCCACTGAGGATAGATACAAGCAGTTAGAGGATCAGTTGAGCGCTATAGAAGTCAAGAGAATACCTGGGTTGGAATTTGAAGAACTGGAATTGGTGTCGGGAGTGGTCATCCTGCAGAAATTTAACGCTCCGGTTTTTGCAAAGTATGATGGGGTGTCTTGCCCAAAGCTCCATCTCTGTTCCTATGTAAGGAAGATCTAGCCCTACACTGCTGATAGGTACTTGTGGGTTCACTTCTTTCAAGACAGTTTGTCAGGGACTCAGCTTGAATGGTTCTACCAACTGGAGGGAACCAATGTCCAAAACTGGGAGGATTTGGCTGCTGCTTTTTATAGGCAATATCAATATAACACCGACCTTACCCCTACTTGTACTCAACTCCAGAGTATGTCTATGGGTGCAGGTGAAGGCTTTAAGGACTATGCGCAAAAGTGGAGAGATTTGGCTGGGAGAGTCCAACGCCCTTTATCTGACAGGGAGTTGGTTTACATGTTTCTTGGGACGCCGTCTGGTCCATTCTTCAATCATTTGATTGGTAGCTCATTAGTTGGTTTCAATGAGCTGATATTAACAGGAGAAATGGTAGAAGCTAGGATCCGGAGTGGCAAAATACTGAAAGACACCTCTTCGAGCTTAGTAAAGAAGCCTTTCGCAGGTAAGAAGGAAGTCAGTTCTATCTATAGCCCGAGAGGTCAAAGCAGAGCTGAACATCGTCCAACGTTAAGTGCTATGATGATACCTAGGCCTGCGGCTACCCCATAATGCAACAACCAGCAAAGGGTAGAAAGACCGCAAAGGCAGTTTACTCGAATTAACATGACATTGATTGAGGTTCTACCCTCATCTGCTAAGATCCAACTTGGCAACCTTGAAAGAGACTCCCAAGAATCCTAACACCACATCTCCTCGGTACAATCCAAACTCTCGGTGTGCCTACCATTATAAGAGTCCTGGTCACGATACAAATGACTGTTGGGCTCTAAGAAATAAAGTACAAGATCTGATTGAAGCCAAGGAGATTGAGTTTGATGCTCCAGAGAAGCCAACCGTCATAACTGCTCCCATACCTAAGCACAACCGTGGAGTTAATGCCATTAATACTGACCTGTTCGTTACATTTGTTGATGAAGTTTCTACTCCTCTTATGACTGTTAAGAAGAATTTTTTGTTGGCCTGTTTATTTCCGGGTTGTGGTGAAGGTTACCACATGTGTTCATCTCTGCCCATTGGTTGCTATTTGCTGAAAGCAGGTGTTCAACGCCTGATGGACAGCAGAGAAATTTTGTTCGAAAAGACTTTTATTCCAATTGTTCCGTTTGAAGATGTTTCCATTATAACCATTTCCGCAAATCCTTCCAAGGTATCCTCTAAAAGACCTATTAGGATTACACCCGCTCCGAGAATCGCTCCGTTAATAATCACTTTTCCTGGTCCTGTCCCATATGCCTCGGACAAAGTTGTCCCATGGAATTATGGCGCCGATGTTTACTATCATGGCGTTAAACAAGATTTAAAGGTTGAAGAGGTTGATCCCGGTGTCAATAACATTTCTGGGGCCAACAAGATTACCAGAAGTGGAAGGGTTTTCTCTCTCGAGATCTCCTTGAAGACTGTTAATAAGCCTGTTGTTATTCCATCTGTTGTTCCTGCTAGTACTTCAGCTACTACTCCCGTTCTTACTCCAGTTGTTACCCTTGCCGATGAGTCATCTAGGACTCGAGGAAAAGAAGCTGTAGGTGAGCCTGCCCGGACGAAGGCACCTAGAAAGATTGTTGTAAAATCCTCTAAGCAAGAGATAGAGGAAATATTAAAAATAATCAAGAAGCACGACTACAATATGGTCGAGCAGCTGGGGAATGCCTCCTCGAAGATATCAATGTTGTCTCTGTTGTTGTGTTCTGAGGCCCATGCGAAGGCTTTGATTGCATTCCTCAAGACTGCGCATGTGCCGCAGGAAACCTTAGCCGATCAATTCAAAGACTGTGTAGCCAGCTTGACTGCTGATAATGGGCTGGGTATATCAGATGCCGACTTGACACTGAAAGGGAGGAAGCATAATGATGCTCTGCATGTCTCGATCGAATGCAGGGGCAACATTATGGCTCATGTGCTGGTGGATATTGGGTCTTCACTGAATGTTCTGCCTAAGAAGGCTCTTGATCGGCTGGATTGTGAAGGCTTGACCTTAAAGCCTAGTAACATTGTGGTAAGGGCTTTTGACGGGTCGAAGAGAATGGTGCATGGGGAGGTGGACATCCCTGTCAAAGTAGGCTCTCAGACCTTTGGGTCCACCTTCTATGCGATGGAAATCAGGCCATCGTACTCTTGTTTGTTGGGTCGTCCTTGGATCCATGAAGCTGGGGCCGTTACTTATACACTGCACCAAATGCTGAAATATTCGGTGAAGGGGAAGATTGTCACTGTGCATGGCGAAGAGGAGTATATGGTGAGCCGCCTGAACTCCTTCAGGTATGTAGAGATAGACGTGGAATTCATAGAGACTCCTTGTCAAAAATTTGAAGAGGTTCCCCAGATTTTGGCGTCAACTGAAACTACCACCAGCACCAAACCTTCTTTGAAGATGGCTTCTCTCAAGGACGCCAGAGCAGTGGTCAAAGAAGGTGGGTGTACCAACTGGGGACAGCTCCCTGATTTTACTCACAAAACTGACAAATTTGGTTTGGGCTTTACTTTAGGAGCTCAAAGGGCTGTTCGACGCGCTCGAGCTAGAGGACCTCCCCTACACATCAGTAATCATGGGGTCAATGCTATTGAAGACAGTGAGGAAAGCTCTGATATTGACAGCTGGATCTATCCGACTACCAACGGTGGGCCGAGTAATTGGACAGCCAAAGATTTTATACCAGTTTCTTTTATTCTACAGTAATTGTCTTACTTGTTTTCCAAGTTTGTAATAAACAATTTAAACTTTATGGCCTTGTGTCTTACCCGAGGCATGATGGTCCTATCTGTGAGGGTTATTATATGTCATTTCATATATCATGAATAAAACATTGGACGTTCCTTGCATACAAATTTTGAGCTCTCTGTTTTTCTTTTATGTTTTTACTTTATCAAAACAGTTATGCTCTTACACACACTCACGTATCAAACTGCAGATCCATATCCACTCTGGATCCCATTGATAACAGTTATTCTATTGTCAGTTATGACTTTGAAAATCCAATCAACCGAGCCGAGGACAAAGTTGAGGACGATTGTGAGGTACCTGGAGAACTTGCTAAACTTTTACATCAAGAAGAGAGGGCTATACAGCCTCATGAAGAGCCAGTTGAGACGATAAACTTGGGCACGGAGGTGGACAAAAAAGAAGTCAAGATCGGCGCAAATCTAGAGACTAAGATCAAATAGCGGTTGATAAGGATGTTGCATGACTACGTTGAGATATTTGTCTGGTCATATGAAGACATGCCTGGTTTAGACACTGATATCGTGGTACACCGTCTGCCAACTAAAGAAGATTGTCCTCTGGTTAAACATAAGGTTCGTCGTATGCGCCCTGAAATTTCAGAGAAGATCAATGCAGATGTCATGAAGCAGTTCGACGCAGGTTTCTTAGCTGTCACCTCCTATCCGTAGTGGGTTGCTAACGTTATTCTGGTACCTAATAAGGACGGAAAGGTACGTATGTGTGTGGATTACAGAGACTTGAATAGGGAAAGCCCCAAGGATGAATTCCCGCTTCCCTATATTGACGTTCTGGTTGGCAACACCGTGCATCATAAAATCTTCTCCTTCATGAATGGTTTCTCTGGCTACAACCAGATCAAGATGGCTCCTGAAGACATGGAGAAGACAACCTTCGTCACAATGTGGGGCACCTTCTGTTACAAGGTGATTCCTTTTGGGTTGAAGAATGTTGGGGGAACTTATCAGTGAGCCATGGTCTCCTTGTTCCATGATATGATTCACCATGAGATCGAGGTTTATGTTGATGACATGATAGCCAGGTCTCAAACTGAAGAAGGGCACCTCGACCATCTACAAAAATTGTTCGACAGGTTGAAGACATATAAACTGAGGTTGAATTCGAACAAGTGAACCTTCGGGGTAAGGTCTGGTAAGCTTCTGGGTTTCATCGTCAGTGACAAAGGTATTCAGGTAAACCCCGCAAAGGTAAAGGCCATACCAGAGATGTCGGCTCCCTGTACTGAGAAGGAAGTCAGGGGTTTCTTGGGACGCTTGAATTATATCTCCAGGTTCATTTCACATCTGACTGCTACTTGTGAGCCCATCTTCAAGCTTCTGAAGAAAGATCAAGTGGTAAAGTGGAATGACGAGTGCCAGACTGATTTTGAAAGGATCAAAGAATATCTTCAAGAACCACCAATTCCAATGCCTCCGGTTGAAGGAAGACCTTTGATATTGTAATTAACAGTGCTAGACAATTCAATGAGGTGTGTGCTGGTGCAGCATGACGAGTCTGGTCGAAAAGAGCATGAAATATACTACCTTAGCAAAAAGTTTACCGACTGTGAGACAAGATACTCACTGCTCGAGAAAACTTGTTGCGCTTTGGCATGGGCTGCTCACCAACTGAGACAGTATATGTTGACCTACACTACTTTGTTGATATCTAAGATGGATCCAATCAAATACATCTTCGAGAAGCCCGCACTCTCCGGAAGAATAGCGAGATGGCAAATGATCTTAACCGAATACGATATATAATATACAACCCAGAAAGTAATCAAGGGAAGTGTATTGGCTGATCATTTGGCTCATCAGGCCGTGGATGACTACCAGTACATATATTTTGAGTTCCCGGACGAGAATATCATGCTAGTGACTGACTACGAAGAACCTGGACCGGATGAAGGACCTGAGGAAGGATCCCGATGGACTATGGTTTTTAAAGGAGCTTCAAACGCACTCGGTAATGGCATTGGCGCCGTAATCATATCTCCTGAGGGTTGTCATACTCCTTTCACTGCCCGACTATGTTTCAACTACACTAACAACATGGCGGAGTATGAAGTCTACATCATGGGTCTCAAAGCTGCTATCGACCTCAAGATCAAGTTCTTAAATGTCTTCGGGGATTTAGCCTTGGTGATAAGTCAGATCAAAGGAGAATGGGATATGAAGCATCTGAATCTCATCATGTACAAAGAGCATGTATTGACATTGCTCCCACACTTTGAGGAGGTAACCCTTGAACATTTCCCACGAGAGGAAAATCAGTTAGCGGACGCGCTAGCCACCATGTCTTCTATGTTTAAAGTCAGGTGGGACAACGAAGCTCCCCGAATCACTATTGAGAGGTTGGATGAACCAGTGCACTACTGTGAGATTGATACTAAAGAGGTAGAAGACAAACCCTAGTTTCACGAAGTAAAAAGGTATCTTGAGGCTCGGGAATATCCCGAAGGGGCATCTGTCACTGATAAGAAATTTCTGAGAAGGTTCGTTGCGAAATTCTTCCCCAGTAATGGAATCCTCTACAAGCGCAATCACGACTCTACCTTACTGCGATGTATAGACAAAGGCAAAGCAGAGAGGATTATAACAGACCTACATGAAGGTACCTTCGGAACCCATTCAAGTGGATATACCATGGCTAAGAAGATCCTACGGGCAGGATATTACTCGTCCACTTTGGAAGTAGATTGTTATCAGCATTCTCGAACCTGTCAAAAGCTCCAAATCTATGTTGATAAAGTGCATGTGCCTCTGGTTCCTTTAAACGTCTTGACAGCTCCATGGCCCTTTTCAATGTGGGGCATTGACATGATCGGAGAAATCAGGCCTACCGCTTCCAATAGGCATCGTTTCATCCTGGTGGCCATTGATTACTTCACAAAATGGGTTGAGGCGGCCTCTTTTGCTACTGTGACCAAGAATGTCGTAGCACGGTTTACCAGGCATAACCTGATCTGTCAGTATAGTGTTCCAGAGAGAATTATCACTGATAATGGTACAAATCTCAATAACACGATGATCACCGAGCTCTGTAAGCAATTCAAGATACAACATCATAACTCTTCTCCCTATCGACCGAAGATGAATGGCGTTGTTGAAGCAACTAACAAGAACATCAATAAGATTATACAGAAGATGACGATGACATACAAAGACTGGCATGAAATGTTACCATTCGCTCTTCATGGGTACCGTACCTCAGCACGGACGTCGACAGGGGAAACACCCTACTATCTGGTATATGGCATGGAGGCGGTCCTACCCATTGAGGTCTAGATTCCTTCTTTAAGGATTATGAAGGATGCGGGTTTGAACGAAGACGACTGGATCCAGACTCGACTTGATCAACTAAATTTGATCGATGAGAATAGACTCATTGCTGTCTGTCATGGTCAAATGTATCAAAAACGGATGATCAAGGCTTTCAACAAAAAAGTCAGACGTCAAGAATATCAAGTCGAGGATCTAGTGATCAAACGCATCATACTACCGCAAGGTGATCCCAGGGGCAAATGGACTCCCATATATGAAAGGCCATTTGTGATTAAGAACATGTTCTCGGGTGGAGCCATGATTCTAACCACCATGGATGGTGACGACCTTCCTCATCCTATCAATGCGGACATAGTGAAAAGATACTACGCATGATAAAAGACCCGCTAGGTTGACTGGCCTAGGAAAAAATAAGGGCTTCCCAGCGAACCAAAAGGGTTCGGGCAAAAATAAGGGATGAAAACAAAAAAATATGTACACCCGGCAAGTCGAAAACCTAAAAAGGAGGCTTGGGAAAAAAAGGGTATCCCGGTGGCTTGAAAACCCGAAAGGGTAGTCCAGGAAAAAGTTAGGGATGTAAAGCGTACCACTATGTCCCATTGGATCACCTTGCGACCAGACCTCAGTATCAACTGTCAAGCTCGAACGACACCAATCAATCTAATTAGCTTCGGACAAGAAGAAAAGTGATGAGACGCTCGAAGACAGAGTTGCAATAGCAGAATTGGAATTCAATGGGATTGTTGTACATAAATGTTTTCTTTTTACACAATATTGTATAAATTTCCATTTTTCGGCGGTGTTCTCTTACTAGAGCGTCAACTTCCTTGTACAAAAACGCCTGTTATAAGACAACTTCGAAAATCAATACAAATCATTTTTACAAAAACGCCTGTTATAAGCCTTCGGTCTGAACTTCTTGAATTCAGCAAACACCTCGCGTTTTAACTTTATGAGTGATACCCGTGTCATTCTGGTGAACTCATCAAAAAATGACACAAAATATTTATTCCCTCCAGTTGATGCTACTGGAAAAGGACCGCACACATCAGAATGCACTACTCCCAAGGCATGTTTTACTCTTGGAACTACTTCTGATACAAATGGTAATCTTGGTTGCTTCCCTTCCATGCACACCTTGCATGACTTTTCAGGCTTCTTGATTGTAGAAATTCCATGTACCAGATTCTTTGATTTCAGATGTCCTAAACTTCTGAAATTCAGATGACCAAATCTTATGTGCCATAACTCACTCTCCTTGACAACACTTGTTGCACTAAGACATTCAGAGTCTACGGTTCTAACATTCACCTTGAATGTTTTGTTCCTTCCCTGTTCTGACTCCATAATCAGCTTCTGATTAGTCATACAGCTTCAGAAGATTATCCTTCAAGGTAACTGAAAACACTTTCTCACCCAGTTGTACCACACTCATCAGATTTCTTTTCATGCCAGGTACATACCATACATTCGGGATTGCTGATGCTTTCCCATTGTTTAGAATGATTCTGAAATTTCCTATACGTTCTTCATTAAGGTATTTATCATCAACACATTTGATCTTTGTACTCTTTCCAGAGTCAAAATCAACCAACCACTTCTTGTTTCCAGTAAGATGGTTTGAACACCCTGTGTCCATATACCACCATTCTGATGAGTTCAGATCATCAGGTTCAGAAGCCAACAATAGCACAGGTTCATCATCAGACTCTCATCTTGGTATATTTGCTTCTTCTCACTTCCTTTCTTTGTTGAACCAGCAATCTCTGGCATAATGACTAAAGTTCTTGCAACATTAACACTGAATATTCTTCTTGTCAGACTTCTCCTTTCCCTTCTGGACATTCTTCTTCCTATCAGAGTTTGAAGCTTCTGACCTTTAACCACCATTAATTTTCTTCCTGGCTTCTGACCAAGTTTACTTCTAATGCTTCTTACCATAAGTTACTTTCAGAGCCTGCTGCTATACTTCCCTCTCAGAAGTTCTTGCAGTCATACACAACTCATGCACTTCTAGACTACTTTGCAGCTCTTCAACTCTCATGGTGCTCAGATCTTTGGAATGTTTAATTTCTACCATAATGTAATCAAACTAAGAAGTTAAAGATCTCAAGATCTTCTCAATGATTGTTTGTTCAGAAAGGGTTTCTCCACAAGCTTTCATCTTATTAGTGATCAGAATCACTCTAGAGACGTACTCAGAAACTTTCTTATTGTCCTTCATATTGAGATTCTCATATTGCTTTCTGAAAGACTGAAGCTTCACCTTCTTCACTGACGCGTCACCACTGTAACATCTGACCAATGTGTCCTATGCAGCCTTTGCTGTTTCAGAATCAGCAATCTTCTCAAACACATTCGCATCCACACATTGATGGATATAGAGCAACGCCTTCTGGCCTTTCTTCCTCGGCGCCTTCTGTGCTACCTTCTGTGCCTCTATTGCGTCTGCTTTTAACAGATTATAGCCATCGGTGACAAGATCTAACACATCTTGAGAACCAAATAACACGCGCATCTGGATCTTCCAACGATTCCAGTTTTTTCCATCAAATACTAGAAGCTTGGAATGGATATCGTCGTCGTTTCCGTTCATCTTCTACCTTGTGTAATTTACGCAGAAACTCAATGAAAAATAATGTTTCCCAAAGATATAAGAAGATCTAAGATATATATCTTCTAACAAAGATATAAACAATCTAAAAGATATTCCTAAATATAAATTAATATTTAATTAATTATAAAATCTAAATTAATTATAGCACATATCAATAATATACTGTATATATTAACACAACATAGTTGTACACTTCATTTAAGAATAATTTAAATAAAATTAAAAATTATAATAAAATAAGTTAAACTAATTCAAATCAAAATTAAAATAATAGAATATAATAACTAAAATAAAATTCAAATAATTAAGAATACTTAAGTTAAATAAGATAGAATACCAAAAAAAAATACAATATATTTTATAAAATTATTTTTAAAAAAAATAGTCAACTTAATGTATTTTTTTGAACCGGACAGTTTTTGCAAAATCGATTCTGATTTTTTAATTCGAATGATTTTAGACGGTTCAATTCAATTTTTTTTTACTCTAGTATTGATTCACTAGCGGTTTTAAAATATTAACCCAACCAGAACTATCTCCAATTCTCGGTTTAACCAATTGAATCGACTAGTTCGATCTGATTTTTACAATATTATTAAGTACATAAATAACATGGGACACGAGACAAATATTTGTCATTGATAATTATAAAAAATATAAATAAAATATTTTCCATTGATAAAAATGAGACAAATATTTATTACCAATAATTATTAAAATAAAAATATTTAAAAAATATTTGTCAATGATATATGAAAAACCACCAAACATGAGACACATATTTTTTATTGATAAATATAAAAAGACTCAAAATCAAATATTTAATTAATCAAATATATTATTTATTTCATATTTTACTAATATAAAACATAAAAAACCTTTATGTGAAACTTATGATATCCTGTGCTGTAGCATTAGAGCATCTCCAACGGTGCTACTCATATTTGGGTTCTTTGTGGGATTCATTAAGCCACATCATCTTGAAGCAACTCACTCCATTTTTCACTCCAATGGTGCAATTTTAAAGAACTTATATTGGGTCCCACAATTTTATTTTGTACATTAATATTTTATTCATACTAAATTTTATTTGATTTAAAATAATAATTTAAATTATTTAAACTTAAATTAATATAAAATAAATAAAATTAAAATTAAACATAAAATTTAAAATGATAGTTAAAATTAATCTCAAATACATGACATATAATTAAAAACAATAAAAATAAATTACATAACATAATTACTCAAATTTAATTTCCATCGTCCTCATGTCCAAAACGTTCCCAAATATGCTCGACTAGATCTCCTTGAAGTTGGCGATGAACTTGTTTTTCACGAAGAGTTGCTCTTCTTTGTAGTCTTGTTGCAAGATTCGGATGAGGACCGTTAAATGTTTCAGTCATTGAGTTGTTGTTACCGACATTATCGCAAGAGTAATCAAAATCACCTCCATATGTGTGTCATTCGTCTTCGACAATCATGTTGTGCAATATGATGCAAGCATATATGGTATGCTTGAGGGTTTCCATGTGCCAAGCACGCGCTGGACCACATATTATTGCAAAACGAGATTGAAGCACTCCAAATGCCCGTTCCACATCCTTTTTAACTGATTCTTGGTGTTGTGCAAATAGTTTTCTCTTTTCTCCTTGTGGCATCGAAATAGTTTTGACAAATGTAGCCCACTCAGGATATATTCCATCCGCTAAATAATACCCCATATTATAAGGAGTTCCATTGATTGTATATTGCACATTAGCAGCACGTCCTTCCAAAATATCGTTAAACACATTGGATTGGTTTAACACATTAATGTCATTGTTTGAACCTGCAATACCAAAAAATGCATGCCAAATCCACAAGTCTTGTGATGCCACTGCTTCAAGCATGATCGTGGGTTTACCATGATCACCTCGACAGAACTGTCCTTTCCATGCAACAGGACAATTCTTCCATTCCCAGTGCATACAATCAATGGAACCCAACATACCTGGAAAGCCACGTGACTCACCCATTTGTAAAAGATGTTCAATATCAGTGTTGTTAGGCTTTCTCAAATACTCAGCCCCAAATATAACATTCATGCCCTTAACGAATCTTTCTAAGCACTCAATTGAGGTACTTTCATCGATTCGAACATATTCGTCTACAATGTCAGCGGGAGACCCATATGCCAACATACAAATAGCAGATGTGCATTTCTGCAATGGTGAAAGACCCATCTTACCAATTGCATCGACCCTCATTTGGAAATATTCATCATGATTGCCGAGGGCATCTACAATTCGAAGAAACACATGCCTATGCATTCTGAACCTTCTTCGGAATTGTACATCTGTGTATACTGGATTTTCTGAGAAGTAGTCATTGAATTACCGATTGTGCCCTTCTTCACGACCTCGATCTACCGTAGTTCTTCTCTTTGGCCTAGAGGAACTTCCAAATTGACATTCATTTTGAAGATGTTGTTCTTCATCACTGTCGTCTATAAATTCTTCTTCAACTAACTCCCAAAATTCTTGATCATAATTATCTGAATTGTCTGAATCCATTTTAGTGAGGAATAAGAAGAGAATGAGAAAACAATGACATAAGTGGTAGTATATATATAATGGTTTAAATAAAGGCTAGTTATTCATAACGGTGTTGGCTGAAGATTTTGATAATGTTATTTAGAAGCCAAATGAATTAAGCGTTTTTGATCGAAATGGAATTAAACGTCATATTTTGAAGTAGCAGAAGCAGTGTTTCGAATAAGTGTGTCAAAGCTTGGAGCTTCGAGCAGCAATTATGGGAATATATCTAAAGGAGTCTCGAAACAACAGTGAGGCTTTGTCCGGGAAGAGCGTTCGAAACGGAGAAACACTAAAGCATTTGAAATTCAAATGGAAGCGGGACTTTCGAAGTTTGAAAATTATGTGTTGGAGCATTTGAGGATACGTGGAAAGATGAAAGAAGCATTGTCCTGCATGTTCGAAACGTGGCATAATCCTATAGCAAGACCGTTATGGTCGAATTAGTATAAATAGAAGTCTTAGTATTAGGATTTCGTGTGTCATATCTATTATACAAAATACTCAATAACATTCAAACTACCACATGGCAAGGGAAACGAATGCAAGAGAAATGTATGTATGATAGCACCATGTATTTCTGATTTAATGAAAACTTTTTACTACTTTCTTTTATTTCTTTTGTCAAACAACATTTACAAGTTTTTCTTATTTACAGTCTTTTCACTTCGAAATCTCTTCTTCAAAGCTTTACATTTTAATGTTTTCTTTATATTTTGAGCACTTTATGTTTCAGAAAACTGTCATATTTCCCATACCTTTACCTTCAAGTCTTATCCTTCGAACGCATATGTTTACTTAAAATCATTTACAAATTTCTTGCATTAAACGCTTTCTTCATATTTCAAACTTTTACGTTCCAGAAATCCTTTACATTAACTGTTTTGTAAGTCGAAACCATTTACTTCACTTTTATGCAGTTTTACATGTCTTTACAATTAGCATTACAATTAGCATTTATTCGTGTAACTTAGTTTTCGCACTCATTTTGATTACATCTTTAGACTCTTAGAGAGAGAGAGATCGAAATAAGCCAAACACCTATACAACATCAACCATGAATATCTGTTCGATTGTGAGAGTAACTTTAATATCCAAGGAATCCTAGGATCAATCTAGTCGATAGTTTGGAGGACTAGCGGTTGTTTACCAGAAATCACTGAAAACAAACGGCTAGTTTGAATAACGGCTAGTTTGAACAACATAATATTTATTATGATTTAAAGTGGTACTAATGACCATTTTACATAGGATTTGATAAATAAAGTGGTACTAATGACCATTTTACATATAATTTAAAGTGGTACTAACTACAGTCCATTTTTTTTTCATTTTATTACAATATTTTTCATGAATATCTCGTTGACTTTTGTTCATAGTAAAAGTGTCTTTCATCATGATTTGCATTACCTTTAATTCTATCTCGTCCTCCTTACTTTGCACAAGTCTTTCAATTGTTTCTGCTCTTTTATTCCTTGCATCTTGCGTTGCATTTGAAATTTCCTTTGCCTTACCCTTCCTTTTTGCTGCTTTTTGTCCCATTGGACGCTCCATTGGTGATGATGAGTTAAACTCATAACTTGAAGGTGTATCAGGAATCTTCGATGATGCCCCACTAGCAGAAGTCTGTGTCATTTTTGAAGAATTTCCAATCGATTCTCCGATGATGCCCCATTTAGCTTCATCTTTTAACAATCGCCATGCATACTCAAGATTAAATGTTGTACCTTGATCTTGAGCATAAAAAGCATGTGCAGCAGCCATGATATCATTCTCCGATGTCCCACTTTTCTTTCCATTGACAACTTGTCTATAACACCCAACAAATTTTTGAACCGACGCATTTATTCGATGCCATCGACATTTTAATTGACCACTTAACTTTTCTCGCAATTGCCCACGATACTGGTTATAATTTCCAGGGATTCTATGCCAAAAACTCTCAGCTTTTTGATCAACTCCCACAATTGGATCCTTTGAAACATTGAGCCATGATTGGATAAGACATATATCCTCATCCCTTGTAAATTGCTCTCGAGATTTTTTTTTAACGAGAACCCTTTCTTCTTTTTCAACACCAACTTGAGTAGAAAATGGTGGAACTTGAGAATTTTGAGGATTAGGATTTTGATACATATTTGGATTGTTTGGTGACGGAAAAAATATGGCGGGGTTTGGTGGTACTGATGGAATTTGAGAATTTTGAGAATTAGAATTTTGATAATTTTGCATGAAATTGAACATAGCTTGTTGATAATGAAAATGATTAGGATCCATTTGGCCTAAACAAATGTAATTTGAAATAAAAAGATGAAAATTTGAAATAAAATGATAATGAGAAGAAATTGTTGAAAAAAAATTAAAAATTTATGAATAAAATAATGAAATTGTGAGAGAGAAATTTGAAATTAAAGAGTAAATAAAAGTGAGAGAAAATAGGATTGGTATACAATTTTCCAACAAACCTATATTTATAATAAATAAAAAAAGTTTAAAAAAAAATAAAAAAATAAAATTGTTGCACAACGGCTAATTGATTATTTTAATAATAAAAAAATATAAAGAGTCGTTGCTTATATTTGTACCGTTCACCAGCTTTAACAACTTTTTTTATTGACAATTTCAATGTCAAACTAGCAAACCAATCTGAAAAATCACCGTTGGAGGTGGTCTTAGTAGTTATCTAATTACATGAATAAGCTAAGAACGATTTTCGAAGCACAAGAGACAAACCAAACAACAAAAAGCTAAAAACGATTTTGAGAGCACAAGAGAATAACAGAACAATAAGCTAAGAACGATTTTCAAAGCACAAGAGGAAAAAAATAAAATAAAAAAGGATTAATTTATATGATAGTAGTAGTAGTAGAATATTCATATAAAGGATAAACAAAATAGTATTTTAAAATAAAACTAATAAAATAATAATGAGTTTACACGAGTATCGGTATGATTTGCAATTTTTTTTTTAAATTATAAATAAGAAAAACAAAATTCTTTTATCAAAATAGTCAATTATTTTAAAAAAATACATTTTTTATAATAAATAAATAATTATTTTACCAAAATTATTTTACATCAAAAAAATCAAAAAATCAAAAAAATAATATTAAATACATAAATAATTAAAAAATAACATATTTTTCTCGTGTTTGGATTAATACATTATTTTTGCGTTCACACGGTACTAGTGTGTTATCCGTTACGCACAATTATGTTTTTAATATGCAATAAAAATATAAATATATAAATAAGAAAAAATTGTTTTATCAAAAAAATTTATTATTTTTTTTAATTATACAAAAAATATAATAACCCGTATGTTCGCACGAATTATGATCTGAATACTCGTATATATTAATGTGGATCAACCGTATATTTTTTTGAATGTAAATATTAATTTTTTTTTAAAATTATTTATAAAAATATGTATGCAGTCATTTAATTTTATAAATAGTTAATGATAATATAGTATTTAAAAATATTACTTTAATTGTCTAAATAAATATTAGCAGTATAAATAAATATATTTTTCTCTTGAATTCATATATTATTTAAAATATTTTTATTTTTATTTTTTTAATTGTACAAAAAATTTAACAAATCATGTATTTGCACAGATTCTGATATAAATAATAATAAGAATACAATTATTTTACCGAAATTTTTTATTATTTAAAAAAAAAGACATTTTTATTAACAATTGACTTTTTTTTTTAATTTATGAAAATATCTGTAATTTATTCTCATTTATAAAAATAATATTAAAATATAAAAAATAAAATTTTGTTAAATTTTAAAAATTGGACTTAACATTTTAAAACTATTAGGATTATAGGTTTGCCAACTGTAAATCTACACCATGAATCATTTGATAATTGATTTCGTCAAAAAAATTATATATTTATATAATTACATTTTTTTTATGTAACTCTCATTAAACATATTTATTAATAATCATACAATATAATATTATAATAAATTTAAAATATTAAAAAATTAATTATACAATATAATAATATAACAAAGTTTTGAAGAAAAAAAACGCTACTAAATAATATTATTACATGAATAAGTTTAGAACGATTTTCGAAACACACGAGAAAAATCAAAGAGCAAAAAACTAAAAACGATTTTCAGAGCATAAGAGAATAACATAACAATAAGCTGAGAACGATTTTCAAAGCACAAGAGAAAAAATAAAAGAAAAAATATTCAATTTATATAATGGTCGTAGTAGAATATTCATATAAATGATAAATAAAATACTACTTTAAAATAAAATAAGATATTTATTTATTATAATTTTATTCAAACATGATGATTACATCACAATATTAAGTAATGAATTCCATTTAGAGTATTTGAGTAGGTCTCTTATTAGAAGAAGATGGTGGAGTAAAACACCAACATCTTCCCTTAAGACACCGTCCTAGATTAGGATATTGACAATTCGAATTACAATCTTGATCTTTTTTACAATATAATACTCCTTCAGCACAAACATCTACATATTGAAACAATCAAGTGAACATAAGATTAGTATTATGTGTTAAAAGTTAAAATTTGGAAAGTTAATTCAATCAAAAAGCTCATTGATTAGTTTCAAAACCTGATGCAGAGATGAAGAAGGCCAATAAGAATAAAATGGCCACAAGAGATTTCATCTTGTATGTTGTATGTAAGAAATATTACACTCTATGTGTGTATTTATATATGAATATTGTGAGACTGCACAACGGACATTAATATTTATTTTAATTTGATACATTGGATATATGCCAATTAAATATTTTTATCGATAGAATTAAATTACTCTAAAAAAGTCAATTAAATATTTTTATTGACTTGATTTGAAAAGAGAATCCATTTTAATTAAAATTAAATGCCAGGTGTAATTATTATTTATGTTAAATATATGTTATGTTAGATAAGCTTATAGTTTATAAAAATTTATATGATAATAAAAGACGGCTTTGATAATTATTTTTTTATATAAATTAATAATTTATTACATAGCTTACAATTTATTGTATTAATTTATAATTTATTTTTTCGATGCTATTTCAAATAACATTTTAATTTATAATTTATCTTTTTTCTTTAACTTTCACTTTTATTCTTTTAATTAAAATCCATCAATACTCTTTATAACTTTTTTTTGAGAAATAAGATATTTATATATATATATATATATATATATATATATATATATATATATATATATATATATATATATATATATATATTCAAGTAAAAAACGAACTTCAAGTAGAAAGCGAACTTGAGGATCCAGCTCCTAACCCCTAATCACACAATACACAAAACCAAAATCTATTGCATAAATTTAACAACATGCTCATACATTTTGAGTTTTCCCCAACTTTTTTTACCTCTGATCTTTATAATTATTTAAATTTAAAATAACATAATTATATATTAAATTTATTTTATATCATTTTAATTTATCAAATAATTAAATTGTTATTTTTATTAAACACTTCGGTTAATTTATTAATTATAAATAATCGGTTATCAACTATAAATTATAAGCTATCAATAATCAATAATCAACCATCGATCATAAATTCTAAACTACGGGTTAGCTTATCAACTAACCACTATTCTTATTGTGTCAATTTACCTAGCTTATATACTATATATCTATTATCTATTATCAATCTATTAAAAGTAAAGTACTTGGAAATTCCAAGTCTAACATTTTGATTAGATGTTATAACTTTTCTTATTCCAAGGGTATAATAAACTAATCAACACTATGCTGTTACCATATTCATTTGGCATTTAATTTTACTGACATGTCATTCTATCATAATTTTACACTATTTTTTATTTATTTGATTTATTAATTTATTTTATTTATATTTGAATTTTATTTATATTTGAATTCCAATTCCAATGTTTCATTCATGGTTAATTTATTTATACTTGAATTCCAATGTTTTTTTTTTTTACAGAATTTGAATTCTAATGTTTGACTCACGGTTAATGAGAAAGGAATTGGAATGGCCAAATTAGATCTATTATAATTAAATGAAATATTATTCATTGCATGATATAAAAATATCCACTATTTATCATTACACTACAAGATTAAATGTATATTATTGGAATTAGAATGGATTATTTTGATATTCCAAGATATCACAACTTCCCATGCATTCTAAACCCTATATATAGCCATTCTAAACCCTTACTCTTTCACTCCTCAATCTTCTTTATTCTCCATTATTTTCAAAAGGTTACGTATTATTTTTCAATTCTTCTTCATTCCCATATTTTGATTCTCTGTGTCCATTTTAATACAGATTTTGTAACAGGTCTAAATAGTAACATCAATGGCGCGACCGATTGAAGCTGTGAAAGACATCAACGACTCAAACATTTAATTTTGCTGACATGTCAATCTATCATAATTTTACACTATTTTTTATTTATTTGATTTATTAATTTATTTTATTTATATTTCAATTTTATTTATATTTGAATTCCAATTCCAATGTTTCATTCACGGTTAATTTATTTATATTTGAATTCTAATTCCAATGTTTCATTCACGGTTTATTTATTTATATCTATTCCTCTCATTTGTTGTTTATGTTTTTTTTAGATGCACTATCTATTTTTTTGTAAATTTAGAATACAATGAATCAGTTGTACAAAGTGTGTCTTAAATACAAATTAAAGAGAATGTATATATGATGAAGGTTCAAAAGGTCTGTCCCTGGGAATATAGAAAAGTACATTTGAGTTTAAAATTTGAATTATTGCAATTATAAATTATGTATTCTGGTTAATTGATAAAATAATTATGATTTATGATTATAAGTATCTTAAAATCATATAAATTATGATTAATGATTTATTGCAAAATGATAAAATAATTTTCAAAAAAATAAATATTCTAAAATGAGTAATGATTAACTTGAAATTAAATATATAAAGTGAAAGAGAAATCATATTTAAAAAGAATGGTTGAGATTAAATTATAGTTTTTACTAAATTGTACCATTAAGAAGAAAGAGAAATCATTAATCAAATTTTAAAAAAATCTTTTAATCTCAACCATTAATAATAAATTCAATGATTATTATTAAATTCTCACATTCTTATAGAAGAGTATATATAGAAGAGTATATATATATATATATATATATATATATATATATATATATATATATATATATATATATATATATATATATATATATATATATATATATATATATATATATATGATTTAAACTACCTTATAATTTATATATAAACAGATTTGTGACGGAATTTGTGACGGAATTTTAATATCCCTAATTTTATCCAACATTTCAACTACCTTATCAACTATAAGTCATCAGCTATAAGATATAAATTATTAATCATCAATCTTCAATCATAAATTATAAGCTATCAGCTAACTTATCAGTCAATTGTTATTTTTATCAAATAGAATCATAGTGAAATTCGTATGATGATCACAAATTTAAAGGCTAATGTTTATTTATTTAAATTTAAATTTTTTCTATTTAACTTATAAAATTTATTTTCTTTTTTAAAATTCAATAGGATTTGTTTTTCAAAATGAGTTTTTTATTTAATTTTTTTTTACAATTTATTTTTCTTCCTCTCTTTTGTGTTTGTTTCCGATATCAAAATATTTCATTTCTATTATAATTTTATTAATTTTAGAACTATAAAGGTATATTTTAAAATAAAAATTATTATAATTTTTTTATAAATAAAATGATAAAAATTAACAATGTAACACCTCATACATATATGTCTAAAATAATATACAGTGTACTATAAATGGTACATAGAAACATACAATAATTTGGAAAAGATAATAATTTAAAATCGTATACAACACCACTCTAATATTCAGACATATATAACCAACTTGTCATCAGCAATACACAACGGAAAGATCAGATCTGATGAAGTCTTCCTGCCATATACTCGTCTACAGTCTTCAATACTGACCATTTGGCAATTCTTCTGTCTAAAACCTGTTTCTTAAAAAAATAATTGGAATAGGGTGAAATTACTAAATCTCAGTGAGTTCTCATATCTTATGGGTTCACTCGGTTCTACAAGGTACATGCATCACCGCGAATCTAGAGTTTTTCCTCACGGTCTAGTGCAAACATGCACAACAAGATACACCACCATTGGTAGTTCCATTACTAGCCAATAAGGAAAAAAGAAAACATAACCAGCACAATGCCATAATCCACATATAAGTATCCAGCACAAGGCCCGACATAATGGCCACAAACAATATGCAGATCTGTACCCATGTATGAGGAATCTAGAAGTAAGTTCTACCCGTATCATATATTACACATTCGCATCATCGGTGAGTAACCATGTGCATCGCGTCAAGAGACTTGTATCAGCACAAAGATGACGATACGGAAAAATCCTAAATGGAAGTCCTTATGTGACGAGTGTACGCGGTGACATTACCAATGTGGCGTCATGGCCCCATCGAACATTAATACGCACGTGTGAGGGATACACAATCCAGCACAGTAGAAAACATCGTCTTGATAACACGAGTCCACCGGGTGAAAGTCTAGCGGTGTAACCTACCTGGAACCACTGGAGGTGAGTTAAAATCAAGGATTTGCCTACATGGAAATTTTCTTCCCCACTATACCAAGCACGCAATGTTATTAACTGCTGGTGAAATGCCACATATCAGACCCACACAAGCGCATCACAATGGTAGCTCAGATGCATTCGACTTACAGATAACGTCGATAGGATCACATACATCATCGCGGAGGTACAGAGAACATAACCTCAGAAGTAATTTACTATCTAGCTTGGTCTACTTTGACTCAAGCATATGTCACACAATCACATCAGCCATACAACAAATTCATATGAACGTTCAACCGGAACGAACGAGAGCATACAAAACCATACCATGACATTCGAAACATAAAACATTTCCATCATACTCATATGTATACTCATAATAGTTCAAGAAATCAAATTCGTGGTATTTGTAGTCCAAACACCCTTTGTAAAATTAGGGATTTAAAAGGAGACATTTGGTTCCCTAAACATAACGAAATTGCACTCCTGGGGAATATAAACATGTGAATTCTATCCAAAAAACATATTAAACAGGGTTTGATTATCCTTTAATTTAAACATTATGGTTTGGGAACTAAATTTATTAGAAATTACATTTAATTAGCTTTCTAACGATACAAACCACGCGTCATTCTGATACCCGAGGCGAAAGTTATGAATTTCCTAAGTTTTACAAAATTTGCTACCAGCGCTTCAGGAAATCGATTTCCCTTTTAAGGAAATCGGTTTCCTCCACTCCAGAAATGATTTTTCTCAATTTTCACACTGAAAATCAATTTCCCAAAAGGGATAATTGATTTTCACTACCCAGAATCAATTTTTCTGCTTTTTATGCTACAAAACCCATTTTTCTCAAATCCAAACAATCCTAATCTGATCCCAAACATGCAGTGATGATCCAATACATATACTATAACTATTGGAACACATTTTCATCAATTGAATAAGCATACATAACATTTCATCTCTCCCAAAATCCCAACATGCAATAATTTCCCATTATTCTACTCAAATTCTATCTAATGGAACTCACCTTGCAATTAGAGAAGGTTAGGATAATGATAAATATGCAATTGAGTTCTATTCTTGGACAAAATTTCACCTCCAACACCATTAAACACGTAACTCTATAACACCAATTTCCAGCAAGAATCACCTAACTTCAAACATCTTTATCTCCTTCAATACATAACTTATTGACAGGAAATCATATATAAAATTGAAGGGAATTCCGTAAGGTCTTCAAAAAATCCAAAATCAGCTCAAATGGAGTTACGGATAGAAAGATATTACCTTATTTGTGAAGGATGCCTTTATGTACGAAAATGTAGTTTGAAAATGAGAAATATGACTTCTTCTTTCTCTCTCTTGCTTCTAAGTTCTTCACCTCTCTTTCTCATTTTTTAAAAGTGTATTTTGTTTCATTTGACGATTAAAGTTTCTTTGACGTTCAACGAATAAAATTAAAAATAGTTTATATGGTCCTGTAGTGTTCATATCGTACATATAAAATATTACAAATCCTGATTGAACCTGAAATATTTGCTCCATAATAAACTATGAATATGAAAGCTTTGATTCTCAGAATAATGTCTTACTCACATAATTGAATTGGTAGGCGTAGGAGACTTTGGTGTAACATGAGAAAGAATGAAAAGCATTTTCTGTTAGAAAAAAAACGTTTTCCAATTGCAAAACAACTTAAATTCCACCCACTTAGCAGTTACATAATAGTTCCAAATTTTAATACCTTGTACACACTATTAACAATTATTTGTGGTGAGAATAAAAACATCATCAATATTGAAATCTCCTTAATATAAATTCAAAGTAGTCATGCCCTGACATCTTAGTAATGATTTTAAACGCAAATCTTAATTATAATTTTATTAATAATTTATCTCTATATTAAAAATAAATAATAATAACAATAATATAATATTTAACCACAACAATTAATAATAATAATAATATATCTAGATAATAGTAATAGTAAAAGAAAATAACAACATAATCTTTTTTATAAAAATACTAGGAAAATAATAAATATCAATTGAGGATGGGGCGAGGGCGTTCGAAAAAGACGGTGCTACCGCTGTTGGAATCTGACTCTTCTCCGAATAATATTTCATTGAATCCAGATGACGAAATTGTGCAACATGGTACCCTAAGTCACCAAGCCAGCTCGAGCAAGAACGTAGAGGATGTAATCGAAGAAGTATCTAAGCCTGAAGAAACCCTAAATCCTAAATTTGATGAAGCGAGGAAATTATAGGTGGATGTTTTGAACGATAACAGGAACGCTGCTAAGATTAGACCTATGAAATTCATTGCTCCTACGATTGTTAATGGAGAGATTGAGGTGGAGATTAAAGTCGAAGATATTATTTCAGAACTCAAATTCTAGCAATCATATATTGTCTTATATGCTTTGGTTGGAGAACTTAGCATGAATGCTATCAAGAACTTCATGGTTAAAAGCTGGAATTTTGTTCATATGTACTACCATGAGGAAGGTTACTTTATCCTTCGTTTCAAGACTTTCAGGGGATGGGATGATGTGCTTATGAGAGGTCCTATAGAATTAGAAGTATGTCTTTGTTGTTTCGTGAATGGCGCCCATATTTTAATCTGAAAGATGACTTACTTCGAACCCTCCCTATCTGGGTAAACCTTCCTCAACTTCCTCTATATTTATGGGGGAATATAAGTCTTAACAAGATTGGGAGTGCTCT
This sequence comes from Vicia faba, assembly GCA_948472305.1. NCBI lineage: Eukaryota > Viridiplantae > Streptophyta > Magnoliopsida > Fabales > Fabaceae > Vicia > Vicia faba. The sequence continues at coordinate 295,317 of CATIWC010001050.1, forward strand.
TGGTAATTTGATTGTTACATATGAGTGCACATCAAACATACTTAGGGTGTCATATGCTAGAATCTTAGTTGAAATGGATATCACTAAGGAGCTATCTAAGAGTATTACAATCAGAGATAAAGATGAAGAGAAGATGCAGCAGCCTATGGAGTATGAGTGGAGGCCTCTTTTTTGTGGGAAATTCCAAAAGGTTGGTCACAATTGTGAGAAACTTAAACCATAAGGGATGCAGTGAAAGCCAAAACCAAAGACTCCAGAGGAGAAAAAGGTTCCAGTTGTGGTACCAGTCATGGCTAAGGATACTGAAAAAGTTGCAACTGCAGAAAAAGTTGTTTAAGGTGCTGAGAAATGGACAGAAGTTAACAAGCGTGGGAAGGATAAAGGTAAGAGACAAATTCATGAAGTACCTCCTACTAATGTTTTATATGAAAATGGCTTTGATGCTCTAGAGATTTTAAATGATCTGCTAGAGCTTCAAAACACTGGCCTATGATCGTTACTTGGAATGTTAGGGGGCTTAATAAATTTGCTAAGCTTAGGGAGATTAGCTCTTGTCTCCTAGAGCTTAGAGTTGATATCAACATTTTGGTTGAAACTAGGGTTAAACCTGGTCAAGCTAGATTCATTAGAAATAAACTTAATCTAGGTGGGAATTTTGTGGATAACTATAGGTATAGTGAAAATGGTAGGATTTGGTTGCATTGGAATCCTAATAATGTTGACATTAAATTCATTTCTGGTTCTACTTAAATGCTTCACTGTGGGGTTTATGACACTCAGGGTGTTTTCAAATTTTGGTTAACAACCATCTATGTTTTAAACAAGTTAGAGCAAAGGAGGATTTTATGGAGAGATCTGGACAATCTTCATCAATAAGGCCCCTGGTGTCTCTTTGGTGATTTTAATAATGCTCTCAAGTCTAAAGATAGGATACAGGGAGTGTAGCCATTGAAGTAGAGTACTCAGGTTTATAGAATTTTATGGAGAATAATAATATTTCTAAGATGGATAGCAAAGGTTATTACTAAACTTGGTCTAACAAGCATATTGTTGGTACTATCTACTCAAGGATAAATAGATTAATAGCTAATGTTGACTGGTTCCAAAACCACATGTCAACTTCCCTGAGAAATCTGCCTCTCTTAGTGTCAGGTCACTATTTGTTGTTTTTGGCCAGTCAAACTAGACCTGAGAAGCATCATACCAGGTTCACATTTGTTAATTGCATAACAAATGTGGATGGTTATAATGATATCTTGAAAGATAATTAGAATGCTCCTCTCAGTGGTAGTCCTATGTATGTCCTTTAGAATAAGTTGAAGAGACTTCATCCTATTTTGTTTAAATTGCACAAGCCTCTCATTCTTGCTAAATAGAATATTCTCAAGGCTAGAAATATGCTTGTTCAAGCTCAATCTGCTTTGACTGATGACAAGATGAATATCCAAAAAAATAGTTGAAGTTAAGAAGTACATTGAGGACCTGGTGAATTAGAATGCCATTGAGGAAACTATTTTGAAGCAAAGATAAAAAATTAATTGGCTTAAGCATGAAGATGGAAATAATTCCTTTTTCCAAGCCTCTGTTAAAGCCAAGCAGAATAATAGGGCCATGAATTTGCTGGTTAAAGATGATGGGTCCTATGTTACTTATCAGGAGGGTATTGAAAAGGAGGTATTGGATTTCTATGGTAAGATCATGGGAAATAATGACGAGGATCTCTATTGTATTGATGTGAAGGCTAGTGGACCTCGGCTTAATAGATTGCAGAGAGAGAGCCTTGTGAAACCTATTAGTGAAGTTGAGATTTTCTCATCCCTTAAAGGTATTGATAACATGTCTTCCCTTGGTCTGGATGGGTTTAGCTCTAAATTTTTCAAGCACAGTTGGGATATTGTAAAAGATGATCTGGTTGTTGTTGTTCATGAATTCTTTGAGAAAGGTAGAATTTTCAAGGCTTTTAATTTCACTATAGTTTCTATGATTCCTAAGAACAATTATGCAAACAGCATTAACGAGTTTAGACCTATATATATTTTCTCTACCTTTTACAAGATTCACTACTAAAAAATGCGTAAATAATAACGTCATGGTCACCATGGTTCTTCACTACACTGTGGTGACATCTCTGAATTAAGGAGCTCCCATATTATTTTTATTTTTTAATTAAAAATTATTTGTATATAACAATGGTTGAGAAGCCAATCGTGGTAAAACCATCAATCTTTCATGGGTTCGAACCTCAACGCCGTCATAAATATTATTCCTTTAATGTTTATGAGCGTGTTTTTTCATTTATTTTTATATAAAAAACTTAAAGGGACAGGACTACGATTAGTGCGTTCCACTGTTGTGATATATTTATAATAAATAAATACTTATCAATATGGTTGTCAGAGAACCGTTGTGAAATAATTTACCCATATATAAAAGAATTAACTCTCACTTATTGACAGTAGCGTCGTTTTCTTCACAGTGACACCCTAGCACCCAATTTTTCTTTTCTTCTTCGCCATTAGCCGTGAATCTTGTGCTTCATACGTTAAGGTATTATTCTTATTACATCTTATTGTTAGATAGATCCCCATTATCTCGTTTGTTGTATATTATTTTTGTTGGTTAATTATTCTTATTTTTTCAGATTCGTCTTCACTACCTTAACAAAGACCATACTTTGGCTATGGTACATATTGCTTGTGTAGCTATGGAAAAAGTACAAGAAGCATGAAGCTAAGATGGAAACTTCATCCACCTTGTACTTTTTTCATAGCTTCACAAATAAGATGTTTTTTATACTATGTTGACAAATAAGTTTGTGTTTTCACATGTTGATAACTTTCATAGTTATTGTAGGACTCAACAAGAACAACACGTTTTAGTTAATGAAGAAACAACAACGGCAAGAAACTTCATCTAGTTTGAGATACAATGAGAATAAATATAAGAAGTATGAAGTTGTTATGTAAGCTTCTTCCTCCTTATATTTCTTTTTCATTGCTTTACAAACTAGATGAACTTCATAATTTATTCATGTTCCAAGATTAGTTTCAATAAAAGGTGCGTCCTGGAAATTTATAAATATATATTTTTCATTGCTCACAAATTTATAATATCTGGTTCTGTTGTATGATGCTGTTTCAGTTTGTTATATTCTATGTAGATTGTTTGTTTCACTAACCCTCACTTAAAATACATTCATTTAAATTGGCATAGATACTTATAGTCTGCAAATTAAATTTTATTTGAAAACTAACTTATATCAATCATTTCCGAAATGCATGTGTCTCATCATTTATTTCATGTTATTTTACATATAGATTATAGTATAATGACGTGTGTGATACGTGGCAGAACCGACAGTTGTATACCGTGTAGAGGTAGAAATGTTCAAGACTAAGCCATTAGATTGACTAGACTTTATACAAATCAAAATAAAAATTGCCACTGTGCTTTATTGTTTCCAAAGGAATGGGAAAAGAGCGAATAACCCAAAAAGGGGGGAAAGATTCAAGGTAAGGAGGTTGGTTATGCAAAGGGAAGGTATTAGCATCCTAAATATCTACGGTACTCCACAGGAACCTCTTTGAAAAATTTGTATATTTTGGTTATGAAAATGTGTTATATAAAATATGGATGGTGGAGGTGAGAAAAGAAATAATTTTATGATTTTTGCACCTGCCGCGGTTGCGAACCTTTAGTGCTTACGTACCACCTTTCGTGCAATAGGGGATCAGGATACACATAGTTCCTCTTTTAAAAATTTGAAACACAAGTGTGTTGGTTAATTTTATGAGATAAGACATCATCGTTATTGTCCGTGTGGAAAACGTACTTACTACCCACAATCATGAGAAAGGAGAATTTGCATCATCTCAAAGTGGGGGATATGGCTTGGATTTTAAAATCAACAATGCCTCACTCATCACCCAAGTGGAAAATATCTCACTTCACTACATATTGTAGTAGTATAGTTGTTTGCATCACTACAAGGATTGACAAGAGTCTAATCTTTTAAGAAAAGTTTTAAAATAAAAGCCAAAGCGGAAAAATGGTTTGAAATGAGATTGATTGACTTTTAGTCTTCTCACAAAAATGTCAAGGTATTATTAAATTGATTGAAATTTATTTATGAAAATGTTTTTGAAAATGCATGGACCTAAGTCCAAGTTTATTATGAAAGCGGTGCAAGTTTAGAAATAAGAAGAGTTTTTAAAAGGAGGGAGACGATTTTTTGAAATTAAAGAAGGTGGGAGGAGATGAAGAGATTATCCTAAAGCATAAGGTAAAATCTAGGGATAAGAACCATCTAACCAACAAGAAGCCAATACTTGACATTATGAGTTAATGTAGAATTCCCATTCTTTGGATTGAAACCAAGCAAGCAAAGATACTAGACCTCTTGAGAGAAACAAACTTCAAGTGTATTAAGTCTTCGCGAAAATTGGGCAGAATAACGGTTGTATACGGGTGAATTCCAAATTACAAACAAAGTATGTAATCACAATAACCTGCACACAAAACAAACAAACAACCCAATGTCTCGAGGTAAACCTCAAGAACTCCAGACAAAATATCAAATAAAATCACAAAGTCTCCAAGATAGGCCAAGGTCTCTAATCCTAAGTCCAAGAAGTCCAATGCTCTATAATGCCAAGGATAGTAACCAAATAGTCCAAGTATCATTAAAGATTTTTATGGTTCATGTTGATTATTAGGTGTCTTTAAAATGAAAGGAAAAAAAATCAAGTGAACAAAATGAAAATGACATAAAAATAAATGCTCAAGTGAGCAAAAAATAAAAATGGCATGGAATGTAAATGCTCAAATTAAATGGTACATAAAGCATAAAAAATAATAAAGTATAAAGTAAAGTCAATTGTTAGAAATTAGTGGTTAATTGGATGACCATTTTGAAACTTGCACTTGGAACTCATTAGAGGATTGGTAGAACCAAAGCCTCCACACAACAAGTTGCATTTGCTTTTTGTCAAGTATATCATCCATTTTGGAATTCTCAAAAGGGTAACATTTAATGATCAACGATGTTTAAGTGATCCGCATTGACCAAAGGTGTTGTAGATCCATTAGAGGGTTGGTAGAACCAAAGCCTCCACACAATGAATCTCAAGGTTATTGGATCAAAGAGATCAAATTAACATACTTGGGCTTGCAATCATAAGTTTGGGCCACGAATGATCATTTATTCGAATCGGGACAAAATTTAGCGCTATGTTAAGCAATCGTAAGTGGACTTATGTAGAAGTCGCACCTATTTTGAGGCCGGTCAATAGCAAATTATGTACTTCATGTTTGGATAAATGATATAGAGATCACCATCCTTTAACATTTAGCATAATTAAAAAAGAAAGGGACAAGATGAAGACGGAGGGAAATGATAAGCTAATTTGGATTACCATTTCAAAATTCTTTCATCTTTAAATTTAACCACTCCACTAGATGGATTAAAGTACTAAACATATCATTAATCCAAAGCGCCAAAAACGAATTAAATAATTCATTCTTAGGTAGATTTGAATTGATGAACGTTTATCCAACTTCATCTACATCACAAAGTTAATTGAGCTTAAAAATAAATTGGACATTTAAAATTGCAATCCAAACTATCCATCAAAGAGAGTGCAGAAAAATATTTGAGTCAAAACAGTCCCAAAATAAGGCAGCAAAAGCATTTTTGGCACTGTTACAATTAATTGTGCCTAGATAGAAACCTATTGCATCAGTGCAGTTTTTTATCAAATCAATTTTCTGTGACAATCAATTGCAATGTTACAACAATTGATTGCAACCTGTTAAAAATCAGTAGAAAACAACATTTTAAAGATCACATTCTTGTTCCAACTTTTCATCAAACACCTTATGATCAATGAAAATTCCAGCAAATTTTGAGAAAATAGCATTAATGGAGTTATAAAACAGTGCTTAATGAATCAAAACCAGAAATCCACAAGAGATCACATTGTTACAGATGATGATCCAACTTACCAAAGGTAGAATTTGAGAATTATCCAACAACTTCAGAACTTGCTTCAATTCAACCACAAGAATCAATCACCAAAGCTTGGATGTAGAGAATTGATGGAGAAAAAGTGTTTGGATGAAGGTTTAGCTCAAAGATTAGTAAGCTTAAATGCAAAGCTTATTAACTTTTTGAAAATGGAGCTTTGAGTGAATTTGGTAGATGGAGAGAATTGAGAGATTTTTTAGCAAGATGATTTTGGCTATCCAAAGCTTGTGATTTGAATGAAATGAGGTCTCTATTTATAGAGTTTTAGAATTGGGATTAGTGGTAATTTGGTAATTGATTCTTGGAGCCAAATTTGAATTAATGATATAATTTCAAATTATTAAGAAAAAATTGGAGCCAAAATGATAACAATTTGAATTTGCTGGCCTTTTTCAAAAAACACGTGCATTTTTGCTATTATGAATCGATACATAGATGGTATGTGTCGATACATCCTAGCTGTATAACACAGCATGTGTCGATACATGCCTCTATGTGTCGATATATACTGTTGTTTCAACTCATTACAGAACCACACAAACTGCATGAGTCGATACATAACACGTATGTGTCGACACATGCTAGTTTTATAAGCAAGATGAGTCGATACATACATGCATATGTCGACACATGCAAGTTATGCACAACAAAATGAGTCGACGCATACCTTTATGGGTCGATGCATGCTGGATTTTTTTGCCACAATAGGATCGATCAATTTGGAAAGCCTTATTTGTTGGATGCTTCAACTTGGTACCTATAAAACACAAATTGTGCAAAGACAAAGACAAATATATTTTTGTATTTTGGTTAGAGGTTAGTCAACAACACATATACAAGATACACAACCAAGGTGCTTGGAAATTCCTCAAGGGCAAACTTAAAGGTAAGAGATAGAGCAAGATGAATAACCAACCCTAATGTGATCTTGTCATGATTAAGTTAACATGATATGATAGGGGAAACTTAGGGGAAAAATTTGGGGTACAACAACTGCCATTATTTAAGTGTCTTCTATCCGGAGATACGAAGGTTAAATATCTTCGTGTCGACGCGATTGAAGATACTTAAATATAAAACAAGCCATATTTTTGTCTCTAAGATGCCATGCAATGCTTATGATTATGGATGCAAATGGAAAGAGAAAAAAGAGATACAAAGTATCACTGGGGATGCCATAAAAATGAAGAAACAAAGGAGCAACCCCCACCAGGAAAATATATCACTGGTGGACCAAAAGAATTGAATCAGAGAGGAGGATAACAAGCATCTACGTTCACTGCCGATGTCTACCAACATTCACCGAAGGTAGATAGAAAAAGATATACCGACTCACAGATGACGGTAAACTACTAATTCCGTAGTTGAAGGTGGAAGAGAAAATATATCATGCCATCATCGTTCACTGACGAGGAACTATCACTGTTCACTGATGATAGAAAGAAGATAAGAAACACTGACGTTCACTGTCGATGCACTACCAACATTCACTGAAGGTAGATTTTGAAAATATCATCCCATCACCGTTCACTGACGAGGAACTACCACCGTTCACTGATGATAGCAAAAAGATAAGAAACACCGACGTTCACTGCCGATGTACTACCCACGTTCACTGAAGGTAGATTTTGAAAATATCATCCCATCGCCGTTCAATGACGAGGAACTACCACCGTTCACTGATGATAGCAAAAAGATAAGAAACACCAACGTTCACTGTCGATGTACTACCCACGTTCACTGAAGGTAGATTTTGAAAATATCATCCCATCGCCGTTCACTGACGAGGAACTACCATCGTTCACTAATGATAGAAAAAAGATAAGAAACACCGACGTTCACTGCCGATGTACTACCCACGTTCACTGAAGGTAGATTTTGAAAATATCATCCCATCGCCGTTCACTGACGAGTGTTGGCTGAAGATTTTGATGACACAGTTCGAAACGAAGCAAGTTGGATGTTTCGTTGGAAAAAAAGCAAGATGTTATGGTTCGGAATGGTAGAACCAGTTCTTCGAACGAACATGTCAAAGCTCGGAGCTTCGAGTGACAGTTGTGAAGATATATTTAAAAGAAGCCTAGAAGTGGTAATGAGACTGTGTTTAAGAAATGAGTTCGAAGCGGAGAATGCCAAAACATTTAAAATTCAAATGCAAGCGGGATGTTCGAAATTTAAAAATATATGCGCTGGAGCGTTCGAAGACGCGTGGAAGCTAGAGAGGAGCGGTGCTCTGCATGTTCTGAACGTGGCAGAATCTTATAGGCAAGACCGTTATGGTCGAAGTAGTATAAATAGAAGTCTTAGCATTAGGATTTCGTGTGTCATATCTATTGTACAAAATTCAGTAAACATTCAAAATACCACATGGCTAGGGAAACGAATGCTCGAACAATGTACGTATGATAACACCAAATATTTATGATTCAGTAAAACTCTTTATCATTTCCAGTTTATCTTTTATCTTCATGCTTTTGTCATTCGAATACCTTTACCTTCAAAGTCATTTACTGATTTCTTGCATTTAAACGTTTTCCTTCTATTTCAAATCCTTTACATTTCAGAAACTCTTTTACATTTCATGCTTTTATCTTCATGCTTTTGTCATTCGAATACCTTTACCTTCAAATTCATTTACTGATTTCTTGCATTTAAATGTTTTCCTTCTATTTCAAATCCTTTACATTTCAGAAACTCTTTTACATTTCATGCTTTTATCTTCATGCTTTTGTCATTCGAATACATTTACCTTCAAAGTCATTTACTGATTTCTTGCATTTAAACGTTTTCCTTCTATTTCGAATCCTTTACGTTTCAGAAATTCTTTTACGTTTCATGCTTTTATACTTCAAAGTTATTTACTTGTTTCTTGCATTTTTATACTTCTTTGCAATTGAATCTTTGTTCATGCAATTTAGTTTCGCATGTCTTTACTTGATCATATCATTAGATCCTTTTAATATGGTAATCGAAGTGAGTTGAACGTCTATAAAAAATTCCAAATACAAATCCTAACTATGAATATCAGTTTTACAATTAGAACTATCCAAACAACCAATACCCCATAGGATCAATCTAGTCGATCCTGCAAGTTACCAGAGAGATTAAATAACAGTCATTAAGATTATTTGATAGTTTGGAGGACTAGCGGTTGTTTACCAGAAATCACTGTAAACAAATTGGCACGCCCAGTGGGACCGTCATTGGTCGCTACGAAATTTAGAACAAAGTAAAGATTGTTGGGACATAACCATTGTAAAGTACTTTCTGAATGATAAGTTCGTTGTTATATGAACCTTAGAAGTGGTAGAATAACCAATAGCAACCAACCCTTACCCAGAAGAAAACGTTTAAACAAGATGTCTAATCCAGACAATCAATAGGGGGAACAAAATATCCCACATGCAACAGGCACTAATATGTCCGCTTCGACGGGAACATCTAATGCGATCCCTTTGAGCGCACAGTCTGTTGCATCTTCTACCAGTAGTGTAGCCACTAATGGAACAAGTTGCATGTCGACTAACAGTTCGATCCTAGGAAATATAAGAACCATTGGTTATCCTGGGGGATTCGTTCCACCATCAGGGACACAAACCCATTTCGCCACCCCACTAACTAGACGACCCGGGTTCGATGCTAACAGACACAGAAATTCCTCTTATGGGATGCCAACATCTTTTATGGCGGGTCTTCACACTTCGACATCGAATATGTCACCACAATTAGGGTCTGGGTCTGGGGCAAATCAATTTATGACAAATAACCAAGGGTCAGTAGGTTATAGTGCAATTCCTATCTTAACCACAGAAAATCAGTTGGCCTTTAGGCAATTAATGGATGATAGTAACCATAATATGATAGGAGTGTTAGCGCAAACTATGCAAGAGATCTTTGCCCCAATAGTACAAAATGTAACTGTGACAAACAGAGAAAACGCGGATAACATGAGTCGAATAGCAGATTTTTTCGCTCCCCCAGAAAGGCGTAGGCAGAATCAGGCGGGAGTTCGAGCAAACGTACCTATCATAGAACAAGTTGCTGATGACCCACCCTATAGACCAGCCAGAGAGGGGGTTAATTTGGGGGCAAGGGCACAAAGGTTAGAAGACCCAATGATTCAAGGCCCACAAAGGGAAATTATAGAACCAGGGGCAAGGATCGAAAGGTTAGAAGTCCCAGAGTTTCGAGAAGAACAACCTAGAGGAGTTGTCATGGTGGGTCGAAATCAAGATGCTGATGCAGTCGTTCACAAAATTCGAAACGATAACATCTTGGCAGAAAATAATTTAACCACCATGATAGAGAGAATCATGGCCCAAAATGACCTCAATACAGGAATTAGAAGGCCAAATTATGCCTCTCCTATATTAGATTACATAATGCATACTGATTTACCAAGGGGATATAAAGTCCCTAAGTTTACAAAGTTTGCTGGAGATACCAATGAATCAACAGTCGAACACATAGCCAGGTATCTAACCGAAGCAGGAGATATAGCAAATAATGAAGACCTTAGGATCAAATATTTCCCAAGTTCCCTAACTAAGAACGCTTTCACATGGTTCACCACTTTGCCTCCTGGGTCCATAGATACTTGGGCTCTGTTGGAGAGATTATTCCATGAACAGTTCTACATGGGACAATCTAAAATAAGTCTGAAGGAACTAGCCAGTGTCAAGAGGAAGTTTACTGAACCCATAGATGATTATCTGAATAGGTTCAGACTCTTGAAATCTAGATGCTTTACAGTAGTTCCTAAACATGAGTTAGTCGAAATGGCTGCTGGCGGCCTGGATTACTCTATTCGAAAGAAATTAGATACACAATACTTGAGGGACATGGCTCAATTAGCCGATAGGGTTCGACAAGTCGAAAGGTTAAAGGCCGAAAAGGCCAGAGTTTTTAAAAATAACAAGAAAGAAAGGGTCTCCTATGTTGGAGCTGAGGAAGCAGAAGATTACCCTGAATTCGAAGAGGTCGATATTGATCTCGCAAATTATTAGTTCCCACAAAAGGGAAAGAAATTGTTGAAAATGAGAAAAGTGACAAATTCCCAAAGAAGGTTTATACCTTCGATGTAACTAAGTGTGACGAGATTTTTGATTTGCTTGTCAAAGATGGCCAACTCATTGTGCCATCAAATGTCAACATACCTCCTTTAGATCAAAGGGAGAAAAGAGGATTTTGTAAGTATCATAGTTTCCTAGGCCACAAAACCTCACAGTGTTTTCTTTTCAGGGATCTAATTCAAAATGCAATTAAGGATGGCAGACTGAAATTCGCTGACAAACCAAAAATGAAAGTAGATGAAGATCCTTTGGATGTCGCAGACACCAATTACTCCGAGCCTGTATGCATTGGAGAAATCAATATGGTGGAAGCAGATCAAGATGACACTCCATTAGGAGAGAAAGGCACTGAGAATGAAAACTGGGTGTTAGTCGAAGTCAACAAGGGGGTCACTGAGGACGTCCACAAGCAACCAGAGGCTTCGATCGAAGCAGTACCTTTGGCTGTTTCGAAAGAGATCCAGGATACTGAAGGCCAGGAGAACCAAAAGAAAGAGTTGACACAGGTTACTGAAGGCCTGAGGCTAAAATTGGAGAAAGTCCAGATCACAAAGCCACCCTCCCCTCAGAAAGAAATATGGGATACTTTAGGAGAGCCCAGTGGAAAGTTTGACTACTTGGTGAAGTATTCTGCCCCAGAAAGTTCAAAAATCCAAATTGAAGATATAAAACCTACTGGATGGGGAGAGGATGACATAAAGGGGGAGGATGTAGATGTAAACATGGTGGATATGGAGAGACCTCGTTCTGAAATGGAGGAGATGGAGAGATACTTAGAAAAAGAAAAATACAAAATGGAGGATAATTATGTTGGGGATGCCAGTCTTAAAGATTACCTCATGTTGTTCCACAAAGGAGATGCAGAAATGATACTATGCCCTAGGTGCAGCATCATCTGCAACCAGAGAATTGCTGCAAACTTCGAGAGGATACAAAGGGCACGAACTGGCGTCAACTGGCGCCAGGATAACCAGTTATTCAGGTGTTATCCTAAAGCTGGAGAAAGTTTGTTGGAGTTCTTGGTTCGCTGTTACAAAGGAGCAACAAAATGCCTAGTATGCCCAAGGTGTTTTGCTGTGTACGATCAAAGTATGGCCAGAGCCTTCGAAACAATCCCTTTCGCCCCATGCTGGAACCACCAAGAGACTGGTCATATGGGCCAACGTTTCGATAGCAAATACACTCAACGAAGGCCTGATAGTCCTCATCCCAAAGGCGCTCGAAGGGTGACGTTCAAAATTCCTGCTGAAATACCAACAGACAAATGGCTGCAAGTCAGAACTGACAAGGGCAAAGACAAATGGAGAAACAATGAACGAAACGCACGCCACACTATGACATATAGAAGGCAGTTCAACATGGCGAAGAGGGAAGAAGTGAGGTTAGAAAACTACAAAGGAAGAAACCCCATGTCAAGATCACAATGGCGAAGGCAACAGAGAATTCGAAAGGCTGAAAGGGAAGCTATGGCAAATAAAGGAGCAACTTCGATAAAAAACCAAGGAGAATCAAGCACCAACAAACCCACACCAAATAATCAACCTGAGGACAAACCCCCAGTTAGTAGGAGACTCTTCTCTGAAACACAACCAAATGAATCGAAGGAATACACACCAGGTCCAGAAGAAGACGAGGATATGCCAACGGACAACTTCGAATCAGAGGGGGAGTCTTCACTCAATATCAATTGCAACGTGGTATCTGTACTACCTTGTGAGTTTGGACAGGAAACTGAAATCGAAGAGTATGAGGAGGATGATACAATAGATCTGATGAAGCATAGGCCTGTGTGTTACTACGTGATGGATAACGGAGCTGTCGAGGAGCAGAATGCTTTCTTCGAGCGCCCAGAGCCAGCTATGAAAAATCATCTGAAGCCATTATTCATTCGGGAAAAGGTTGGTGCCCATGGCGTAAATAAGGTTTTAGTGGATGGGGGCACTGCAGTTAACTTAATACCCCATTTCATGCTAAAAAAGTTAGAAATACACAAGGATGACATCAAAACACACAACATGGTTCTGCCCAATTATGAAGGGAAAGTAGGCCAAACATTGGGGGTAGTTCAACTGGACTTGACGATAGGATCAAGCTGTAGGCCCACCATGTTCATGGTGATCGAAGCCAAAGCCAACTACAACTTGTTGTTGGGAAGAGAGTGGATCCATGGCGTAGGAGCAGTTCCTTCGTCAATGCATCAGAGGTTGGTTTTATGGAGAGAAGATGGGATCGTGGAGAACATTGAAGCGGACCAGAGTTACTTCATGACAGCAGTCAACTTAGTTGACAAGAGGAATTATGACAAACATTTGGCCAAGATTGCTCCTTGTGTCCCTAATGATGAAATCAACGAAACCAGGAACGCACACTATTATATGACCCTTCGCCATGATGGCATATATTGGGATAGAAGAATAGTCAGTGAAGATGAAGGAGTTGAAGGTACTATGCAAAGACGGCCAGCAGGCTGGGAATTCGACAACCTTGCTCATGATTGAGTCCTCCTTCTTCGAAAGGATTTCGGCCTATATGGCTGAGAACGAATCGGAAGCGGCCTTAGAGGCTGAAATAAATAAATTGGCTGTAAAAGTGAACGAAATAAATGGGGATGGCTCGAAAGGCTCACCCTTTGAAGAACACGAAATAGATCAAAGGCTGGATGCCATCTATGATAAAGAACCCTTAGGATTCGAGAGGGACCCCATAGACTCAGGTGCCAAAATGTTGGCGCAGGATCCACTCGAAGAAGTGAATTTAGGGGATGAGAACACGAAAAGAATAACCTACATAAGCGCAAAACTTAATCCAGGCCTCAAGCAGGAAGTGATCGAAGTCCTCAAGAGAAACAAAGATTGCTTCGCGTGGGACTATGATGAAATGCCTGGTTTAAAGAGGGAGTTAGTGGAACACAGACTTCCAATCAAGGATGGAAAGAAGCCCATCAAGCAAACTCCTAGAAGATTCGCACCAGCGGTTCTCACAAAGATCAAAGTTGAGATCGAAAGGTTGCTGCGCTGCAGATTCATCAGAACCACAAGGTATGTCGAATGGTTAGCAAATATAGTGCCTGTTATTAAGAAAAATGGCTCTCTGAGAATTTGCATAGATTTTAGGGATTTAAATACTGCAACCCCTAAAGATGAGTACTACATGCCTGTGGCAGAAATGTTAGTAGACTCTGCTGCAGGATTCGAATATTTAAGTATGTTAGATGGATACTCTGGGTACAATCAGATTTTTATTGCTGAAGAAGATGTTGCCAAGACAGCATTTCGTTGCCCAGGAGCCTTAGGCACCTACGAATGGGTAGTGATGCCTTTTGGTTTAAAGAGTGCTGGGGCAACTTATCAAAGGGAAATGAATTCGATTTTCCATGATTTTATTGAAACCTTTATGCAAGTTTATATTGATGATATAGTCATCAAATCTATATCTGCAGAAACCCATTTGCATCATTTGAGCCAATCATTCGAACGAATGAGAAAACATGGCTTAAAAATGAACCCCCTTAAATGTGCATTTTTTGTGCAGGCTGGAGATTTCCTTGGCTTCGTGGTTCATAAAAAAGGAATCGAGATCAACCAAAATAAGACCAAAGCCATAATGGAGACGAAAGCACCTACGTCAAAAAGAGAGCTGCAATCTTTGCTAGGGAAGATTAACTTTCTCAGAAAGGTTCATTTCGAATCTAAGTGGAAGAACCCAAGCTTTCTCTCCGTTGCTTCGTTTGAAGCAAGGCCAAGCCTTCGAGTGGAACGAAGCCCATCAGGAGGCATTTGATAAGATAAAAAGATATCTCTCTCAACCTCCCATCTTGTCTCCACCTTCATGGGGAAAGCCCCATGAGATTGTACATATCTGCCTCTGAAGTTAGTATAGGTAGTATGTTAGCACAAGAAGATAGCAATGGCATCGAAAGAGCCATATACTATTTAAGTAGGGTATTGAATGATGCAGAGACTAGATATAGCAATATAGAAAAGCTATGTCTCTGTTTGTACTTTTCTTGTATGAAACTTAAGTATTATATAAAGCCTGTTGATGTTTATGTTTCATCTCATTTCAATGTTATTAAACACATGCTTTCGAAACCAATAATGCATAGCAGAGTTGGTAAATGGGCTTTAGCCTTAACAGAATATTCTTTGACTTTCATGCCTTTAAAAGCTGTGAAAGGCCAAGTAATTTCTGATTTCATTGTGGACCATTCACTGGTTGAAAAGACTGTCATTGGTTACGTTGAAATGCAACCTTGGAAGTTATACTTTGATGGTTCAACCCACAGGGATGGTAGTGGTGTTGGAGTTCTTATAATTTCTCCTGAAGGAATTCCAACAAAATTCAAGTATAAGTTAGATGGTCCTTGTTGCTCGAACAACGAAGCTGAGTACGAAGTGCTTATTGTTAGACTTGAAGCTTTGTTGGAATTGGGGGCAACTAGAGTCGAAATTAAAGGAGACTCAGAGTTAGTGGTCAAGCAAATAACAAAGGAGTACAAATGCATAAAGGAAAATCTGATGACATACTTCGTCATAGTTAACAGGCTACTTAGAAAATTCGAATACATGGATATTCAACATAAACCAAGAATAGAAAACCAAGAAGCAAATGACTTAGCACAGTTGGCTTCAGGTTATAAAGTTTCTGCCAAAAACTTTGAGGATTTGGTCAAATTAAGAGGTAGAGTTATGGCTACTAGATTCATACCATCAGATCTAGAGAGTATAAAATTAGGTTATGCTGAGAAACAGGGATTCGAAGTACTAGCCATAGACACCTTATCAGATGCAGATTAGCGAACTCCACTTGTGAGTTATTTAACAAATCCAACATTGAATGTTGATAGGAAGATAAAATATAGAGCATTATCATATGTCCTCATGGGAAATGAATTGTTCAAAAAGACCCAAGAAGGTGTATTACTAAAATGCCTAGGAGAAAGTGAGGCATACTTAGCATTGTCAGAAGTCCACAATGGGGCATGTGGGGCACACCAAGCAGGTCATAAAATGAAATGGTTGTTATTTCGATATGGCATGTATTGGCCCAGCATGCTCAAAGATTGTATAGACTTTGCTAAAGGGTGTGAAGAATGCCAGAAACATGCAGGGATTCAACATGCTCCTGCAAGTGAGTTACATTCGATTATTAAACCATGGTCCTTCAGGGGATGGGAATTGGATTTAATAGGAGAAATAAATCCTGCTTCGTCTAAAGGACAGAAATATATCTTGGTAGGAATAGATTATTTTACCAAGTGGATAGAAGCAATACCATTAGTAGCTGCTGATCAAGAAGCTATTATTGAGTTCATACAGAAACAAATTGTCTATAGGTTCGGATTGCCAGAGAGCATAACCACAAACTAAGGTTATGTGTTTACTGGAAGGAAGATGCAATAATTTTCTCAAGAGATGGGGTTTAGATTATTGACATCAACACCATATTATGCTCAAGCAAATGGGCAGGTCGAAGCAGCCAATAAAGTGATAATAGGATTAATTAAGAAACATATTGGTAAAAAGACAAAGAACTGACACAAAACTTTGGACCAAATACTATGGGCCTGTAGAACATCTCCTAAAGAAGCTACTAACACCACGCCTTTCCAACTAACATTTGGTCATGATGCAGTTCTGCCAGTAGAAATTCATCTACAATCAGTTCGAATTCAAAGACAAAACGAAATCCCATCTGCATTATATTGGGAGATGATGATGAATGAGTTAGTTGAGTTAGATGAAGTTAGATTGCATGCATTGGAAATCCTAATGAGACAAAAGGAAAGGGTAGCCAGGGCATATAACAAAAGGGTGAAAGGAAAAGCATTCACTATTAATGACTTAGTCTGAAAAGTCATATTGCCCATGGACAAGAAAAATAAAACATTAGGTAAATGGTCACCTCATTGGGAAGAACCTTTTCGAATAATAAAGATATTTTCAAACAATGCATATGAAATCGAAGAGTTGGCTGATGATAAGCGAATCCTAAAGGTTAATGGGAAATATTTAAAGAAATATAAGCCACGCCTACAGGAGATTCGAATAATAACAACGTAATTGAAACATCATAAAGGAATGCCAAAATGGTAATATAGGATTGCCAAAATGGCGTTGTTTGGATATTACAGACCAAAATTCAGCCAAAGATTCAAAACTAATTAAAACTGAGATTTAAAAATAGGCATTGTTCCTCAATCTATTAAAGGTACTCTGAAAGGACTCAAGCCTTTGTTGATTGAAACGCCTTGCTCCTTCTAGGGTAGCTACTTCTCCTTTAAGTTGCTCTGCTGCCTCCATTTCTGCAAGTCCTTTGTTGAGGAGCTCTTCGAACTCATCACCAGCAGTATTGGTTTCATAGGCCAATTGTTGTTGTTGAGCCTCCTTAACCTTTTGTTGAAGTTCTTGAATTTTCTTTTCCCAGAGAAGAATAGACTCAGCTCGAGCTTCATAGTCAGTTTTAGCTTGCTTTATGTGCATGGCTTGGTCTTCAGCTTCTTTAGAGAGCTTCGAGGCATGCTCATAAGCAGCTTCCATGGCAGTTCGTTTCTCTTGGACCTTTCTGGTAGCAAATTCGTCTTGAAGAAGACACCCAGTCACATTGTCTAACAGAGATTGAAGATCGAATAATATGGTGCTGACTGGCAAAGAGCAGGTGGCGAGGTTAACTTGCATAAGTAGCTCCTTCATGGTATAGCAAGTTGTACTATCCTGTTTGAGCACTTCGAACAAGTCCACATCAAGGATTGTTCTCCTAATTCTGTTAAGGAGTACAACTCTATCATCTGAGGGCAACGGATTGCTAGTCGAACTAGTACCAACCCTAGCAAGAGGAATATCCCTTTGAGCTAGTTTTGCCTTCATATACCCAATTGGGTCATTTCGTCTTAGGAGAGCTATCTCCTCTTCAGTCATTTGAGATTGAGACGATTGAGGAAGTTCCATGTGCAAGGGAGTCACATCCATTTCGACTTCCATAGGCTCATTGGTCCGGTCACCATCACCTTCACTTGTTTCCTGCTCATTGCCTTCTTCATTATCAACCAGATCCACCACTTCGATATCATTGTTCTCACTGCTATTGGCATCTGACTCTGTTCCAGCAGTCGAACCATTGTGGGCATCTTCTTCCTCGAATCGTTCCTCTGCAGATTCTTCGTTCTCTTGATCAGAATCATCCTTCTCTTCTTCAGCATGAATGTCCTTTGGGTTCTCTTGAAGGGTTTCGAGAGGGGACTTTTGAAGAGAAGTTTCTGGTAAAATCTCTGCAGATGCATGAAGCGTTGCTTCATTCGTTTCTTTCAAAGGAGGAGAAGTACTTTGGTCATCTTGCTGATCTGAAGCCCCAGTCAGAACCGCCATGTTGGAGGACCCTTTGTTTTGCACCAGGTTACTGGAGTCCCCATGAGGAGAAGAGTTGATGGGAGCAACAGTCTTTGATGGAGAAGTCGAAGTGGTAAGAGTTGGGTTCAAAATGTCCTACAGAGACAAAGAATATTAAGAGCACGCATCAAGGTAATGAATAATTATTTTGTTAAAAATTCGAGTTCAACTTACCTGTGGATTCTCAGAAGAGAGGTTGCTATCTATATGTTCCAACATTACGTTGGAGGTCGAAGGTGGATTTTTGGATTTAGTTGAGGGAGCAGCATCTCTGGAATCGAGTCCAGAAATTCCAGTTGGTTCAGCGCCTTTGGAAATTTCTTTCTTCTGCTTCTTCTTCGAAGCAGTTGGTGAATTCCCTCCAGCATTGGGATTCTTCCCAGTAGGGTTTGTTTTTCTTTTCTTCGGAGTGGTTGGTGGGAGTTTGTTAGTCTGAAAAGATTTAAACATGAGTTAGATCCAAATCATGAAATTCAGTTTATTCGAAACATCAGGGCTAATTGATTACCTGTGGAGTTGGAACAGTTGTTATTACTGGTGTTGTTGTTGTTGCAGTAGTTGTTGTTGGTTTGGATAAGGTTACATCATCAGTGGTTTCGACAGATTGTTGGGAGGCACTTCCTTCTTTAGACTTCGAAGCAGCGGTCTTTATCCTGATGGCTGAAAATCGAAACAATTAAGGTAAAAGTTAAAAATGTAGAAAGTAAGAAACATTTGGGATTTCCCCAAGCATTCACACCTGCGCCTTGATTAGATATAATCGACATGGCAGAAAGGTCATAGCGAAGATGTCCTGGGAAATCATGGAGCCAATGACAAGCCCGTGTCACAGTCTCAGATGGCTTTGGTTTCTTTTGAAGTTATTTGAACATTTCTTTGCAAGTGAACCACCAAGGGTACGGAGGAAACCAAGCCAGAGCCAGTTCTGAGGTAGGCAATCTAGGGAATTTAGGTGGATGCATTTCGAGTGCCAACCTATACCTATCCTCAGGTGACAACCCTGAAGGAAGTTTGAGCTTAGAAATTTTTTCTTTAAATTTTTCCTTCAAGGTCTCAGCCGCTTGATGCACAGTGGTTTCCAAGTGTGTGGGGTCATAAGTGGTTTCGAAATGATTTTGAAAAGCTCTAATCTCTTTGGCGTGAGTGAACATACCTTTCTTGGAGTGTACCTGCACATCGAACGCATCAGTTAGTTTCTGTTGAATGGAGAGGGTATCGAACATATAAGATTGGTAGAACTTAGTCCACCATTCCAGAAAACCCTTTGCTGTGAAGTGTGTGGGTTCAAAGGGTATTAGTTCAAAGTGGGCGAAGCCTTGATATTGTTCCTGTTGCAGTTTGGCTTCTCTTGCTTTAAAGGTTCGACCAGAAGTGATGGCACTCTCTGTTTGGAACAGAGGTTCAGGGATTAGTTGGCACAGGCCAGATTGTCTAGAAACAAAGTTGGGTTGATAGGCAAAGAGGAAGATTTGATTCTTGGAAGGAGTGATTCGTGAGGAAATTAATCTGGGAAGCAAAAAGGCTTTCCAAATATCTTGAATTTCTTTGCTTTTAACTGCTTCTGAAAGAGGCATGGTGAACCATGATGGTCCATGAGTCCTTGAAGCAAAGGGCGCCATGGTCTCTTCAAATTTGTGTCTTTTGGAAAAAATCATGATATAGTTTGAGAAAAGGACCTTGAAGTCATCTTTATCATCATTTGGGGTAAGTTTTCGCAGCCTCGTACCTTCAATGATTCTATCCTCTATCTCCGGATCTTGTTCAACAATGGTGTTAGTAGTTGATAGTGAGGGTTCAAACATGGCATTAAGCCATAATTGGAGTAACCATAAGGGGCCAGCTAGAAGGATGTTTTTGGGAGTATGGGATTTCAAACTCGAAACGGCTGATCTTAAGCTTTCGTAAAGATCAACAAGTAACAGTTCGCTTAAACACACCCTCCTATTCTCATGTAAGTCTCTAGCTAGAGGGATGAACCTGCTTGCTACCTGTAAGGACCTGCTGCAGAATACATACCTTGATAACCATAAGGTGAGGAAAGCAATATGTTCCACATCTGACACACTATCTCCTTCAGTGTGGTAATGGCTAATGAATTTTGAAAAGCTGGCTAATTTGACTTCGAAGTCAATAATGCTGGAGTGCTCTTCATTGTCAGGGATGTAGGTTTCTCCTACTGGTGACAAACCAGTGATGGCTGCTATATCGAAAAATGTGGGTGTAATCATTCCCCCAGGGAGATGAAAGGTGTTGTAGGTGCTGTCCCAGAAATATAAGGACACAAATAATAATGGATGACTATAGGTGAAGCCTGGTTTCGATAACTTAATCAAATTGTAGATTCCTAATTCCTCCCATTGCTGGGATTTCTTGGCTTCTACTTTGGTAAGCCAGTTTTGGTAAGCTATGTCAGAGGTAGGGCAGGATCGGAATGGTTTAAAGTTGCTCTTCACATAGTCTAGCACAAAGGGATCTTTTGGGGGAACGATTGGAGTTTCCATGGTTGTCGAATCAGAAGACTCGCCTATCTTAGGGATATCCATCTTATTAAACAAAGGCTTAAAGTTATAACAAACAGGGAATATTTTTCTAGTATCTTTTAAGATTTCAAAGACTGTAAGAGGACCCATTAGAGCAAACCTCTTTCCAGCAGCGTTAGTTGGAATTAGTACCTGAGAGGCGTAAAGCATTTCCTTCTCTTTGGAGATCATTTGGGGGATAAGCACAGATTGACCTTGATAAGTACCAACCTTGCTTTCCATTATTGTTCCTGTGTTCTTTCCTTTCTTTTTGGAAGTTTTCTTCAGTTGGGATTATGTTGTAGAAGACATTGTTGAAGATTGTTGGAAGTTTTAGGGTTTCGGTGAGAAGAAAGGAAGAAAAAGTTTCAGAAAGTGGAAAAGAATAAAAGACTAATTTGATTGGTTTTTATAGTGTGGAAGTTTAAACATCCACTAAGTGAGACTAGGATACGTGGGAGTCGTGGGTTGGATTGAGAAGGAGGTGGCGTAAAGGCTGATATTGGTAATAGGCGTGATTAATAATAATCATTGTTTTATAACTGCACCATGCTGTAAAATACTGATACAAGACGGTTAAGGAATCCAAAAGGCGCCATGATTGACGTGACTGGAGTCATACACAATAAATGTTACGATTACTCAAAGGTCACATCAAAATCTTGCATATATATTTAAAATAAGTGTTTCTCAAAGGATCGAAATACATATTTTAAAGGGACATTTTGTTGGCTGAAGATTTTGATGACACAGTTCGAAACGAAGCAAGTTGGATGTTTCGTTGGAAAAAAAGCAAGATGTTATGGTTCGGAATGGTAGAAGCAGTTCTTCGAATGAACATGTCAAAGCTCGGAGCTTCGAGTGACAGTTGTGAAGATATATTTAAAAGAAGTCTCGAAGTGGTAATGAGATTGTGTTTAAGAAATGAGTTCGAAGCGGAGAATGCCAAAACATTTGAAATTCAAATGCAAGCGGGATGTTCGAAATTTAAAAATATATGCGCTGGAGCGTTCGAAGACGCGTGGAAGCTAGAGAGGAGCGGTGCTCTGCATGTTCTGAACGTGGCAGAATCTTATAGGCAAGACCGTTATGGTCGAAGTAGTATAAATAGAAGTCTTAGCGTTAGGATTTCGTGTGTCATATCTATTGTACAAAATTCAGTAAACATTCAAAATACCACATGGCTAGGGAAACGAATGCTCGAACAATGTACGTATGATAACACCAAATATTTATGATTCAGTAAAACTCTTTATCATTTCCAGTTTATCTTTTATCTTCATGCTTTTGTCATTCGAATACCTTTACCTTTAAAGTCATTTACTGATTTCTTGCATTTAAACGTTTTCCTTCTATTTCAAATCCTTTACATTTCAGAAACTCTTTTACATTTCATGCTTTTATCTTCATGCTTTTGTCATTCGAATACCTTTACCTTCAAAGTCATTTACTGATTTCTTGCATTTAAACGTTTTCCTTCTATTTCAAATCCTTTACATTTCAGAAACTCTTTTACATTTCATGCTTTTATCTTCATGCTTTTGTCATTCGAATACCTTTACCTTCAAAGTCATTTACTGATTTCTTGCATTTAAACGTTTTCCTTCTATTTCGAATCCTTTACGTTTCCGAAATTCTTTTACGTTTCATGCTTTTATACTTCAAAGTTATTTACTTGTTTCTTGCATTTTTATACTTCTTTGCAATCGAATCTTTGTTCATGCAATTTAGTTTCGCATGTCTTTACTTGATCATGTCATTAGATCCTTTTAATATGGTAATCGAAGTGAGTTGAACGTCTATAAAAAATTCCAAATACAAATCCTAACTATGAATATCAGTTTTACAATTAGAACTATCCAAACGACCAATACCCCATAGGATCAATCTAGTCGATCCTTCAAGTTACCAGAGAGATTAAATAACAGTCATTAAGATTATTTGATAGTTTGGAGGACTAGCGGTTGTTTACCAGAAATCACTGTAAACAACGAGGAACTACCACCGTTCACTGATGATAGCAAAAAGATAAGAAACACCAACGTTCACTGCCGATGTACTACCCACGTTCACTGAAGGTAGATTTTGAAAATATCATAAGTTTTCCCCAAAATTCTGGTGTTTAATTAGCCAAAACTAAAGTGGTATAATTGATATTAAGCCTATCACTAGGGGCATATATGTCATGAAATGTTATTGTGTAGATACATAAGTCAATATCTAATTTGATGAGGGGTCAAATTATATTATTAAAAATTAAGAAATAACCCTACGATTATCTATATGGGTTATGGTCCCCATTTATAAAGCGATTGACAAAACACGAATTTTCAAGTTTCTCTCTTCATCCCAGTCATAAGAGAGTCAAGAAACCATAAGGAACTTTACAAATCGAAAGATCACATACTCACATCCTTCAACGATTCCAACGATTTTAACGACAAACTCAAATATGTTTTCGCTTTCATTCTTTGATTGAATTCTAATATGAGTATTAATGATGCGAGTTGATGCCATATTCGACTCATATGGATTAATTTAGATTTCTTTTTTTGATTTCTATATCAATAGAAATCATAAAATTATGATCAACTCTAACATTAATTACCATGCTTTTGAAAATATTTTATCCATTTTCCATTACATAATCCTTTATTGCATCCCTTATCATCTTCTTGTTGATAAACAGCATATCTAATTGAAACATTACTCCTTTACCACCCTTATAAGTTAAAAACTTGACATAATAATCTTGATCACCCTTCTCAAACGCTCTTATCATTAAATCATAACCATTTAATTAATTTAAATATAAAATAATTAAAACTTAAGAGAAATATATTGTAACAACATTCTTAAAGAGAACAATTATTTTTTACATAAAACTAAATCACAATCAACAACCAAATGTCTATATATTTCTATTGATATACATGATGGATTCAAAGAAGAATATTTTTATTTAATCGTATTACTACTCTTTTAATATAAAAAATTATCTAATGCTTCATTTTCTCAAATTTTTATAAGAAACTATTTAAAATTTTCTTTTATTTAAATAAATTTTTTTTAAATGTATCATTTTTATGTTTTTATCAAATATATGTAACAATATGAAGATTATATTTTAAAAAAGATATAAATAGAATATATATATATATATATATATATATATATATATATATATATATATATATATATATATATATATATATATATATATATATATATATATATATATATATATATATATATATATATATATATATATATATGTATTGTTTATGATATTTGCAATTTAAATTTTCTTATTATAAAATGTTGTTATATAGATAGTTATGTTACATGTTATAAAATAATTCTATTTGCAATATATATTTTTCTTTGTTATAGATATTTTTAAATACTATTTCCATAGAACTACATATACATGGTAAATAATGTCTTTCAAAAAAGTTTAAGATAAATAATTTAAAGATTTTTATTAAAATTTAGATTAATTTTTTTTACCTTTCTGTCACGCACGCCTCCTTTTAAAATTTTAAAAATTTATTAGAACTTGATGTCATATGTAATAGATTTTAGTGAGTCATTATTGAATATTTTTTTTGACAAATTATGTATTTTTGTCATATTAAAATATTTCAAAAAATAAATAAATAAATAAATAAATATATATATATATATATATATATATATATATATATATATATATATATATATATATATATATATATATATATATATATATATATATATATATATATATATATATATATATATATATATATATATATATATATATATATATATATATATATATATATATATATATATATATATATATATATATATATATATATATATATATATATATATATATATATATATATATATATATAATAAATTAACACTATTCATATCATATTGAAAATATTATTTATTTTTACTAAATATATATTCTTCGATTAATATTAAGATTTCAAATTCAAAATAAAGATTAGAGTATCTCGTTTGTTGTATGTTTATTTTAATTAACATAACTAATTTTATTTAATACAAATGGAGGATTATAATTGATTGTTTTTATTTTTCATAATAATTAAATTTTCTCATTTGAGTCGTCCCTCACACGCACATGAGAGAATATTTAGTGAGAATGAATAAGTTATATGAGAATGTGAAAATAAATAAGAATCATCACATTTAAAAAGAATGGTTGAGATTAAATTATAGTTTTTACTAAATTGTGCCATTAAGAAGAAAGAGAAATCATTAATCAAATTTTAAAAAAATCTTTTAATCTCAACCGTTAATAATAAATTCAATGATTATTATTAAATTCTCACATTCTCATAGAAGAGTATATATATATATATATATATATATATATATATATATATATATATATATATATATATATATATATATATATATATATATATATATATATATATATATATATATATATATATATATATATATATATATATATATATATATATATATATATATATATATATATATATATATATATATATTTTAAAATTATGATTTAATATTGAGAGCAATTTTTAAAATTCAGATTGTTCTGTTTGGTCGGATTTAATCGGGTTGGTTACACTAGTTACAATTGAACTAGTGAAAATTAATATGATCCAGCTAATTTTGGTCAGACCAATTAACCGATGAATTTCTAATCCAGATAATTGATCTTTTTATATTTATTTTTTAACTGAATTATAATATTTATTCCTCTATTTTTCATTTTTCTTATGTTTTAGTGCTCTATTTTAGAAATCCGATTTGATTAATATTTATAATTATATTAATTATTTATTATAATTAAATAATATTAAAATTATAAAAATAATATTTTGTTAAATTCTAAGAATTAGACTTATAATATTTCAAAACAATTAGAATGGTAGTTTTGCCAAATGCAAATCTACACCATGAATATTTTGATAATTGATTTGGTTAAAAAAAAGGAGAATTATATATTATATAGTTACAATATTTCTTTTTAATATAATTCTCATTAAACTTATTTATTAATAATTATACAACAAAATATTATAATAAATTTAAAATGTTAAAAAATTAATTATATAATATAATAATATAACAAAAGTTTTGAAAAAAGACACCAATAAATGATATCATCACATGAATAAGATAAGAAGGATTTTTAAAGGACAAGAGAAAAACCAGCTAAAATCTATTTTTCAGAGCACAAGACCATAACAGAATAATAAGCTAAGAACGATTTTCAAAGCACAAAGGTAAAAAATAAAAGAAAAAAATATTAATTTATATGATAGTAGTAGTAGTAGTGGAATATTCATATAAATGATAGATAAAATACTACAATGAAATAAAATAAGACATTTATTTATTATAATTTTATTCAAACATGATGATTACATCACAATATTAAATAATGAATTCCATCTAGGGTATTTGACTAGGTCTCTCATTAGAAGAAGATGGTGGAGTAAAACACCAACATCTTCCCTTAAGACACCGTCCTAGATTAGGATATTGACAATTTGAATTACAATCTTGATCTTTTTTACAATATAATACTCCTTCAGCGCAAACATCTACATATTGAAACAATCATGTGAACATAAGATTAGTATTATATGTTAAAAGTGAAAATTTGAAAAATTAATTGAATCAAAAAGCACATCGATTAGTTTCAAACCTGATGCAGAGACGAAGAAGGCCAATAAGAATAAAATGGCCACAAGAGATTTCCTTGTAGTATTCATCTTTTTGTATCTTGTATGTATGAAATATTACACTCTATGTGTGTATTTATATATGCATATTGTGAGACTGCACAAGGGACATATAAATTTATTTTAATTTGATACATTGAATATGACCGAAAATTACTCTAAAAAAGTCAATTAAATATTTTTATTGACTTGATTTGAAAAGAGAATCCATTTTAATTAAAATTAGATGTCAGGTGTAATTATTATTTGTGTTAAATATATGTTATGTTAGACAAACTTATAGTTTATGGCTTATAAAAATTTATAGGATAATAAAAGACTGCTTTGATAACTATCTTTTCATTACAAACTTATAATTTATTATATTAACTTTTAATTTATTATATTAATTTATAATTTATTTTTCAGATACTATTTCAAATAACATTTTAATTTATAATTTATCTTTTTTCTTTAACTTTCACTTTTATTATTTTAATTAAAATCTACTAATACTCTTTATAACTATTTTTTTGAGAAATAAGATATTATATTAAATACATTCAAGTAGAAAGCAATTCCGAAGGTCCAGCTCCTAACCCCTAATCACACTATAAAGAAAATAATCAAAACCTATAGCATAAACTGAGCAACATGCTCATACATTTTGGATTTTCTCCAACTGTTTTAGCTTAGATGTTTATAACTATTTTAATTTAAAATAAAATAATTATATATTAAATTTATTTTATGTTATTTTAATTTATCAATTAATTAAATTATTATTTTTATGAAATACTTCAATTAATTTATTAGTTATAAGTCATCAATTATCAACAGTAAATTATAAACTGTAAACTATCGATTAGCTTATCAACTAACCACTATTCTTATTGTGTCAATTTACCTAGCTTTTATATATATATATATATATATATATATATATATATATATATATATATATATATATATATATATATATATATATATATATATATATATATATATATATCTTAGTTAATTCAAAATTATCAAGGGGAGTTGTTATTACTTCACTATTGATTAAATGTTTTTTTTCTTTCTTTTGGAGCTTATATTTTGAATATGTGGCTAATGTGAACCATAAACTCATTTTCATTTTCTTTATTGCTTATGTAGAGAATCACGTGTCTGATGGCTTTGAAAAACCAAGGCTTTGGTTTGTATATGCAGAAACAATTGTCCCACTCTCATGTCTGCTTGGTTTTTATTATCTTTTCATGAATAATTTTTTACAAATTCTATTTTGATTTTATTGTTATATAGTGGTAGAGTGTGTTTAATGATGAGTATTCTCTTTTATCAGAGATTGACAAAATCCAGAAGGGACAAAATAGAAAATGAAGGGGTATCATTATTGCTCTTTTTGCTAGTAGCAATATGTTGGTCTTGCTATATTCCAATGACACTAAGCTTTTGGTTTCTTTAATCCATTTTGAATTTATTGAAAGTTTTTATTTAGACCATCAACCTCCATATCGGGATCCAACTCCTTCTTCTCTTACTTGATATACAATATAAGATTGTTTTTAGGATACACTTTTGATTGTAATATTTTAGTTTCAAGAATAATGTTAGTGTTATTTTCGTTGTAATTTTAGTTTCAAGAAAAATTTCAGGATTATGTTGGTTTTAATATCTAGTTTCAAGAATACACGTCTAGTATCATTAGTCATGATTTGAAAATAAATATTATGATAAACACAAACACGATTTAAAGTGACTTTTTATTATGTATGAATTATTTTCATTTTGTTTAAATGAAGAAATTCATTTTCCCCTATTAATATAATGAATTAAATAAGGTTGAAAATTTTCAAAATTTATTGCCTTATGAAAGTTTTCACTAATTAGTGAGAGAAAAGAAATGTCACTAACTAATATTCTTCGTAAATTAGCGAGGAAAAGAAAGGTCACTAATTATTTGCCTTGTAAATTAGTGAGGGAAACCGTTTATGTCACAAATTTGTGATGGAATAAATTCATCTCCTCACTAATTATTGATGGAAATATATGCATTGAAGTGTTTTACTTCTTGATACTTAATGACAAATGTTACAATTAGTGACGGATTTATTCCATATTCATTTGTGATAGAATGTTAAATCTCTCATTATTTTATGACATGTAAATTTGATTCGATATGGTTGCGTCACTAAACAGATTTGTGACGGAATTTTAATATTTTTGTGATTGAATACTAACCTCTTTAATTTTATTTTTTTAGTAGTATTTTTTTATCTTATAATTTATAAGCTCATATGACAATAAAAGACTTGTTTGGTTATATTTTTTATTATTATGAACATATAGTTTATTTTACTAGCTTCTAACTTATTTTTTAAATGCCATTTCAATTGGTATTTTAGCTTATAACTTATAATTTATCATTTTTTTCTTCCATTTTCGCCTTTATTATTTTAACTAAAACTCATCATTATCTTTTATAATTTATTTTTATTTAAAATAAAATAATTATATATTAAATATTTTTTATGTCATTTTAATTTATTGACTAATTGAATCCCTAATTTTATCCAATATTTCAACTACCTTATCAACTATAAGTCATCAGCTATAAGATATAAATTATTAATCATCAATCTTCAATCATAAATTATAAGCTATCAGCTAACTTATCAGTCAATTGTTATTTTTATCAAATAGAATCATAGTGAAATTCGTATGATGATCACAAATTTAAAGGCTAATGTTTATTTATTTAAATTTAAATTTTTTCTATTTAACTTATAAAATTTATTTTCTTTTTTAAAATTCAATAGGATTTGTTTTTCAAAATGAGTTTTTTATTTAATTTTTTTTTACAATTTATTTTTCTTCCTCTCTTTTGTGTTTGTTTCCGATATCAAAATATATCATTTCTATTATAATTTTATTAATTTTAGAACTATAAAGGTATATTTTAAAACAAAAATTATTACAATTTTTTTATAAATAAAATGATAAAAATTAACAATGTAACACCTCATACATATATGTCTAGAATAATATACAGTGTACTATAAATGGTACATAGAAACATACAATAATTTGGAAAAGACAAGAATTTAAAATCGTATACAACACCACTCTAATATTCAGACATATATAACCAACTTGTCATCAGCAATACACAACGGAAAGATCAGATCTGATGAAGTCTTCCTGCCATATACTCGTTTGCAGTCTTCAATACTGACCATTTGGCAATTCTTCTGTCTAAAACCTGTTCTTTAAAAAAATAATTGGAATAGGGTGAGATTACTAAATCTCAGTGAGTTCTCATATCTTATGGTTCCACTCGGTTCTATAAGGTACATGCATCAAAACTGATTCACCGCGAATCCAGAGTTTTTCCTCACAGTCTAGTGCAAACATGCACAACAAGATACACCACCATTGGTAGTCCCATTACTAATCAATAAGGAAAAAAGAAAACATAACCAGCACAATGCCACAATCCACATATAAGTATCCAGCACAAGGCCCGACATAATGGCCACAAACAATATGCAGATCTCTACCCATGTATGAGGAATCTAGAAGTAAGTTCTACCTGTATCATATATTACACTTTTGCATCATCGGTGAGTAACCATGTGCATCGCGTCAAGAGACTTGTATCAGCACAGAGATGATGAAACGGAAAAATCCTAAATGGAAGTCCTTATGTGACGAGTGTACGCAGTGACATTACCAACGTGGCATCATGGCCCCATCGAACATTAATACGCACGTGTGAGGGATACACAATCCAGCACAGTACAAAACATCGTCTTGATAACACGAGCCCACCGGGTGAAAGTCTAGCGGTGTAACCTACTTGGAACCAGTGGAGGTGAGTTAAAATCAAGATTTGCCTACATGAAAATTTTCTTCCCCACTATACCAAGCACGCAATGTTATTAACTGCTGGTGAAATGCCACATATCGGACCCACACAAGCGCATCAGAATGGTAGCTCAGATACATTCGACTTACAGATAACGTCGATAGGATCACATACATCATCGCGGAGGTACAGAGAACATAACCTCATAAGTAATTTACTATCTAGCTTGGTCTACTTTGATTCAAGCATATGTCACACAATCACATTAGCCATACAACAAATTCATATGAACGTTCAACCGGAACGAACGAGAGCATACAAAACCATACCATGACATTCGAAATATAAAACATTTCCATCATGCTCATATGTATACTCATAACAGTTTAAGAAATCAAATTCATGGTATTTGTAGTCCAAACACCCTTTGTAAAATCAGAGATTTAAAAGGAGACATTTGGTTCCCTAAACAGAACGATATTGCACTCCTGGGGAATATAAACATGTGAATTCTATCCAAAAAACATATTAAATAGGGTTTGATTATCCTTTAATTTAAACATTATGGTTTGGGAACTAAATTTATTAGAAAGTACATTTAATTAGCTTTCTAACGATACAAACCACACGTCATTTTGATACCCGAGGCGAAAGTTATGAATTTCCTAAGTTTTACAAAATTTGCTACCAGCGCTTCAGGAAATCGGTTTCCCTTTTAAGGAAATCGGTTTCCTCCACTCCAAAAATGATTTTCCCCCAATTTTCACACTGAAAATCAATTTCCCAAATGGGATAATTGATTTTCACTACCCAGAATCAATTTTTCTGCGTTTTTATGCTACAAAACCCATTTTTCTCAAATCCAAACAATCCTAATCTGATCCCAAACATGCAGTGATGATCCAATACATATACTATAACTATTAAAACACATTTTCATCAATTGAATAAGCATACATAACATTTCATCTCTCCCAAAACCCCAACATGCAATAATTTCCCATTATTCTATCCAAATTCTATCTAATGGAACTCACCTTGCAATTAGAGAAGGTTAGGATAATGATAAATATGCAATTGAGTTCTATTCTTGGACAAAATTTCACCTCCAACACCATTAAACACGTAACTCTATAACACCAATTTCCAGCAAGAATCACCTAACTTCAAACATGTTTATCTCCTTCAATACAGAACTTATTGACAATAACTCATATATAAAATTGAAGGGAATTCCGTAAGGTTTTCAAAA
Organism: Vicia faba; assembly: GCA_948472305.1. Classification (NCBI taxonomy): domain Eukaryota; kingdom Viridiplantae; phylum Streptophyta; class Magnoliopsida; order Fabales; family Fabaceae; genus Vicia; species Vicia faba. The sequence continues at coordinate 327,167 of CATIWC010001050.1, forward strand.
AGTCCAAAATCAGCTCAAATGGAGTTACGGATAGAAAGATATTACCTGATTTGTGAAGGTTGCTTTTATGTGCGAAAATGTAGTTTGAAAATGAGAAATATGACTTCTTCTTTCTCTCTCTTGCTTCTAAGTTATTCACCTCTCTTTCTCACTTATAAAATTGTATTCGGAAAATATAAATGGGTTATGAGTTGCCAAGCAAACCCTTACTATGTCATACTTCTCCTTAGACCCAACATACCATTTAACTAAATAGTATTTACACCGTTGCCACTTGGTCCAATTCTAACAAGCTCTTTTGATTCCAACTAAACCAAACTTATTCTCCACAACTCTTAATATGCAAACAAGGAATTAATTACACCTTGACGTTAATATCCATTAGGTCTTACAACTTATATTTTCATGTTTAGACGATTAGGGGCGTTACAAATAAAAACAAACATACCACAAGAAATCCATCACAAACCAATCTCTCAGAGAAACCCAAAGACTCGAATCAAGACATCAATCCTACCAAACAAGATCATCTCTACTTTATAAGATTAGAAAATACATTCCCAAATTAAAAATCTTAGTCATCCCTTCGAATTAAAATTTTATAATATTTATTAAGGAAGAGAAAGTTTTCTAATATATATATATATATATATATATATATATATATATATATATATATATATATATATATATATATATATATATATATATATATATATATATATATATATATATATATATATATATATATATATATATATATATATATATATATATATATATTGTATGCCTCACTTTTTATTGATTAATTACAAATTATATTATAGAGTTTTGAAAAAAGAAGGACCGAATAAATTTTTTTGTAAAAGTAGAGCATTTTAATATTATATACCAAAATCAAGTAGAATATAAACTCTCTTCATAATATATGTTAGAATAATTTAAAGTATATATAAATTTTTTATTTTTAAATTGTAAGATTTAAATTTAAATTGAAAGGAGGTAATGACCAATTGAGCATTAAAAAATCACATACAACCTCAAAATCTAGAGTTCAAATTCTTGACTAAACGCAATTTAACAGTATCGACTCTTTGACATATTTGACTTAAAATATTATTTTATACGACCAAATATTTATTTATATTTAATTAATTTCGTAATTTAAGAAAACAATGCCTCCTAAGAAAACAAAAGAGTAACATTTAACGTCTAATTCATATTAAAATTTATTCTCTTTTCTAATAAAGTCAATAGAAAATTAATATTTTAATTTGCAATTTTAAAATATTTTGAATTTAATTATTAAGTTTTATTTTTTTAAAAGTGTATTTTGTTTAATTTGACGATTAAAGTTTCTTTGACGTTCAACGAATAAAATTAAAAATAGTTTATATGGTCCTGTAGTGTTCATATCGTACATATAAAATATTACAAATACTGATTGAACCTGAAATATTTGCTCCATGATAGACTATGAATATGAAAGCTTTGATTCTCAGAATAATGTCTTACTCACATAATTGAATTGGTAGGCGTAGGAGACTTTGGTGTAACATGAGAAAGAATGAAAAGCATTTTCTGTTAGAAAAAAAATGTTTTCCAATTGCAAAACAACTTAAATTCCACCCACTTAGCAGTTACATAATAGTTCCAAATTTTAATACCTTGTACACACTATTAACAATTATTTGTGGTGAGAATAAAAACATCATCAATATTGAAATCTCCTTAATATAAATTCAAAGTAGTCATGCCCTGACATCTTAGTAATGATTTTAAACGCAAATCTTAATTATAATTTTATTAATAATTTATCTCTATATTAAAAATAAATAATAATAACAATAATATAATATTTAACCACAACAATTAATAATAATAATAATAATAATATATCTAGATAATAGTAATAGTAAAAGAAAATAACAACATAATCTTTTTTATAAAAATACTAGGAAAATAATAAATATCAATTGAGGATGGGGTGAGGGCGTTTGAAAAAGACGGTGCTACCGCTGTTGGAATCTGACTCTTCTCCGAATAATGTTTCATTGAATCCAGATGACGAAATTGTGCAACATGGTACCCTAAGTCACCAAGCCAGCTCGAGCAAGAACGTAGAGGATGTAATCGAAGAAGTATCTAAGCCTGAAGAAACCCTAAATCCTAAATTTGATGAAGCGAGGAAATTATAGGTGGATGTTTTGAACGATAACAGGAACGCTGCTAAGATTAGACCTATGAAATTCATTGCTCCTACGATTGTTAATGGAGAGATTGAGGTGGAGATTAAAGTCGAAGATATTATTTCAGAACTCAAATTCTAGCAATCATATATTGTCTTATATGCTTTGGTTGGAGAACTTAGCATGAATGCTATCAAGAACTTCATGGTTAAAAGCTGGAATTTTGTTCATATGTACTACCATGAGGAAGGTTACTTTATCCTTCGTTTCAAGACTTTCAGGGGATGGGATGATGTGCTTATGAGAGGTCCTATAGAATTAGAAGTATGTCTTTGTTGTTTCGTGAATGGCGCCCATATTTTAATCTGAAAGATGACTTACTTCGAACCCTCCCTATCTGGGTAAACCTTCCTCAACTTCCTCTATATTTATGGGGGAATATAAGTCTTAACAAGATTGGGAGTGCTCTTGGTAATTTGATTGTTACATATGAGTGCACATCAAACATACTTAGGGTGTCATATGCTAGAATCTTAGTTGAAATGGATATCACTAAGGAGCTATCTAAGAGTATTACAATCAGAGATAAAGATGAAGAGAAGATGCAGCAGCCTATGGAGTATGAGTGGAGGCCTCTTTTTTGTGGGAAATTCCAAAAGGTTGGTCACAATTGTGAGAAACTTAAACCATAAGGGATGTAGTGAAAGTCGAAACCAAAGACTCCAGAGGAGAAAAAGGTTCCAGTTGTGGTACCAGTCATGGCTAAGGATACTGAAAAAGTTGCAACTGCAGAAAAAGTTGTTGAAGGTGCTGAGAAATGGACAGAAGTTAACAAGAGTGGGAAGGATAAAGGTAAGAGACAAATTCATGAAATACCTCCTACTAATGTTTTATGGGAAAATGGCTTTGATGCTCTAGAGATTTTAAATGATCTGCTAGAGCTTCAAAACACTGGCCTATGATCGTTACTTGGAATGTTAGGGGGCTTAATAAATTTGCTAAGCTTAGGGAGATTAGCTCTTGTCTCCTAGAGCTTAGAGTTGATATCAACATTTTGGTTGAAACTAGGGTTAAACCTGGTCAAGCTAGATTCATTAGAAATAAACTTAATCTAGGTGGGAATTTTGTGGATAACTATAGGTTTAATGACAATGGTAGGATTTGGTTGCATTGGAATCCTAATAATGTTGACATTAAAGTCATTTCTGGTTCTACTTAGATGCTTCACTGTGGGGTTTATGACACGCAGGGTGTTTTCAAATTTTGGTTAACAACCATCTATGTTTTAAACAAGTTAGAGCAAAGGAGGATTTTATGGAGAGATCTGGACAATCTTCATCAATAAGGCCCCTGGTGTCTCTTTGGTGATTTTAATAATGCTCTCAAGTCTAAAGATAGGATAGAGGGAGTGTAGCCATTGAAGTAGAGTACTCAGGTTTATAGAATTTTATGGAGAATAATAATATTTATAAGATGGATAACAAAGGTTATTACTACACTTGGTCTAACAAGCATATTGTTGGTACTGTCTACTCAAGGATAAATAGATTAATAGCTAATGTTGACTGGTTCCAAAACCACATGTCAACTTCCCTGAGAAATCTGCCTCTCTTAGTGTCAGGTCACTATTTGTTGTTTTTGGCCAGTCAAACTAGACCTGAGAAGCATCATACCAGGTTCACATTTGTTAATTGCATAACAAATGTGGATGGTTATAATGATATCTTGAAAGATAATTTGAATGCTCCTCTCAGTGGTAGTCCTATGTATGTCCTTTAGAATAAGTTGAAGAGACTTCATCCTATTTTGTTTAAATTGCACAAGCCTCTCATTCTTGCTAAATAGAATATTCTCAAGGCTAGAAATATGCTTGTTCAAGCTCAATCTGCTTTGACTGATGACATGATGAATATCCAAAAAAATAGTTGAAGTTGAGAAGTACACTGAGGACCTGGTGAATTAGAATGCCATTGAGGAAACTATTTTGAAGTAAAGATAAAAAATTAATTGGCTTAAGCATGAAGATGGAAATAATTCCTTTTTCCAAGCCTCTGTTAAAGCCAAGCAGAATAATAGGGCCATGAATTTGCTGGTTAAAGATGATGGGTCCTATGTTACTTATCAGGAGGGTATTGAAAATGAGGTATTGGATTTCTATGGTAAGATCATGGGAAATAATGACGAGGATCTCTATTGTATTGATGTGAAGGCTAGTGGACCTCAGCTTAATAGATTGCAGAGAGAGAGCCTTGTGAAACCTATCAGTGAAGTTGAGATTTTCTCATCCCTTAAAGGTATTGATAACATGTCTTCCATTGGTCTGGATGGGTTTAGGTCTAAATTTTTCAAGCACAGTTGGGATATTGTAAAAGATGATCTGGTTGTTGTTGTTCATGAATTCTTTGAGAAAGGTAGAATTTTCAAGGCTTTTAATTTCACTATAGTTTCTATGATTCCTAAGAACAATTATGCAAATAGCATTAACGAGTTTAGACCTATATATATTTTCTCTACCTTTTACAAGATTCACTACTAAAAAACGCGTAAATAATAACGCCATGGTCACCATGGTTCTTCACTACACCGTGGTGACATCTCTGAATTAAGGAGCTCCCATATTATTTTTATTTTTTAATTAAAAATTATTTGTATATAACAATGGTTGAGAAGCCAGTCGTGGTAAAACCATAAATCTTTGACGGGTTCGAACCTCAACGCCATCATATATATTATTCCTTTAATGTTTATGAGCGTGTTTTTTCATTTATTTTTATATAAAAAACTTAAAGGGACAGGACTACGATTAGTGCGTTCCACTGTTGTGATATATTTATAATAAATAAATACTTATCAATACGGTTGTCAGAGAACCATTGTGAAATAATTTACCCATATATAAAAGAATTAACTCTCACTTATTGACAGTAGCGTCGTTTTCTTCACATTGACACCCTAGCACCCAATTTTTCTTTTCTTCTTCGCCATTAGCCGTGAATCTTGTGCTTCATACGTTAAGGTATTCTTCTTATTACATCTTATTGTTAGATAGATCCCCATTATCTCGTTTGTTGTATATTATTTTTGTTGGTTAATTATTCTTATTTTTTCAGATTCGTCTTCACTACCTTAACAAAGACCATACTTTGGCTATGGTACATATTGCTTGTGTAGCTATGGAAAAAGGTACAAGAAGCATGAAGCTAAGTGTTGTACCCCAAAATTTGCTCTCCTCTTTTTTACAAGAAGTCACAGCTTCGGGCTTCTCCTGATTTTTCATATTGGCCTAAGGATCGGTCAAAACAGACTTTTCTCACCAGTCAGACAAAATTAGGGTTTCCATTAACTTTTGAATCAGTTCAAGCAGATTATTAGGGTTTGGTTGAGTTTGGCCCAGGGTTTGATCAGGCGAATGCTTCTTTGACATTAAATCAAGAATTAGGGTTTGTGCGCGCATTCTCAGAAAAAATTAATTCTATAGTTCTTTTCAATTTACTCTGGGATATGAGCTGAGGCATTTGAATTGAGAACTTGCAGTGTTTGGCTTAATCAGTAAAAGAAAGGACATGTGGACGTTTGTTTGATTAATTGTGCATTGCTTATGTTTAATTGGGACGCCGGGTTTATTATTGATTGCAAGACTACAGTGTTTATTAATTATTTATTTTATCTAAGTTAGAATAATTGGATTTACTTCCAGTTATTTTAATTCAAGAAAGCTTAAATAATTAAATAGACAGTTGAAATAAAAGAGATATTTGACAATAAAAAGACTTTTATTTATTTTTAATTATTTGTACAAGTGTTATTTAAATACAGTAATTATATACAAGTATTTATAATAATACTTATTACAATGATTAAAAGTAAAATAAAATTGCATCCTAATTTTCCTAAGTCTTCATCTTCTATTGATGCTCCCCTGTGCTCAATTAATTTTTACCTGCAAAAAAAAGAAGAGAAGTCAATACAGATGAAAAATAAAAAGGCAGACAGTTAATCATAAAAAAGCTAATCATTAAAAGTGACTGGCCGGAATCAGTTGTTCATCCTCTCTGCAAATCACAAGAAATACTCTTGGTTCACAAAGAGGGAAAGAGAAATATGCTTGCAAGAAAATATGAAATGCACAAGCTACATGGAAATATACAAGGCTGCATAAATTGTCAAAAAAAGAGGAAAACTGAACTGCACAAATTGCAAGTGAATAAGTCAACCAAGTTGCATTGTCAAACTGAAAAGCAAAGATGTCAAAATTCCAAACTAAATCACAGTTTCAAACTAAGCAAACTGAATGTCAAAACCAAGCTGCCAAAAGATATCAAAAGATATAAAGCTGTCAAGAGATATGCAGAACATCTTGAAAGTACACAGAGGAAAGAGACAATGCAAGCTTATTTCAAGTTCATCATTTTCCAGCCTATCACCTTTTCAGAATAGTACAGATTTAAACAATATAATATGTTTTTCTGTGGAGAGAGAAAAGGAGAGAGAAGAGGCTTACAGGCTTGAGGCTTAGGAAAAGATATAAACAAGTTATCAGAACACAACAAAAGGAGGCAGAACAACATAACAAAAAACAACACAAAGCCAAAATCCTCCAAAAACTGTGACATAACACAGAGTTGCCTCAAACTTGCTTGAAGCCAAAGCCAAACCTGTTTCAAACAGATAAATCTCAAACAAAATTCAAGCCCTCAAACCTTAAACTTGTTTCAAGCTTTTCAAACCAGAAGCATATCAAGCCTAAACCTCCAACCTGTTCGAAGCTTAAACAAACTGCATAACACAAGCCTCTAAACAACAAGCCACAAACCTTGAAGCCTTCACCTGCATAAACACAAGCCTACACCAGAAAAAGCCACACAAACTGATAAACCCCATACAAACCAGCAAGCCTGAAGCCTAAGCTCCAAAAAAGCTTACAAACCACAAAAATTCGTCCAAAGTCAGAATCACACAACCCTCAGAGCTAAGCTCGTCACAGGGTCCAACAACAAAGAACTCAGATATCAGAACCAACATATCAACAACAACTGAAGCAACAGCATCCTCAAAGCTCAAGGTAAGCTCAGGATTAAACAAATCAAAGCAATAATCAACAAGGCTCTCAGAACTGGAAAGTTCATCATTAAGCACAAAGCCAAGAGAGGAAAAGCAGCCAGAAGTGAAACGATAAGCCAACCAACATCATCAAATAATCATACAGAAGCAAGCCAAGAAAGGAGCAAGCAAGAAAACAGCCATCTCAGAAGATCATCATTGAAAGGAGCAAGCAAACAAGCAAATAAGCAGAAGAGAGAACTAGAAGCTAGGGTTTTCATACGTTCATCACAAAACCTAACAAAAAGCAAATACGAGTACCAGGAATACCAGAGCAAGCTAGCATCACTGCTCCCTCCGTCTCCGGCCACCCTAGGCGCCTCCAGTCCATTTCTCCATCTCAAAAAAAAGGTATCGTCCTCTTCCTTCTCACGCACCTTAAACAGAAACAAATAACACCAAATAATAAAAATCAATACATGAAAAAGTTAAAAGCATGCATGAACTGAAACCCTAAAATGCGTTAAGACAGAATCATTACCTTGTATAAACCATCGCTTGCGTGACCATGGAGAGGAGGAAGTAGAGGCGGCGCCTGGTGGCCATAGGCAGAGAGGAAGCTTGTTCAGAACCATGGCTCAAGGAGAGGCGAAGAAGACGATGCTAGAAACGGCGCCTCTGTAACTCAACAAACCCTAATTGCAAAATGAAACAAAACAATGAAAACCCTTAGAAAATGTTGTCAAACGCAATGGGCCTTGCTCCATCCAAATAGCCTTAAGCCCATCACAAATAGCCCCCCCCCCCCCTTTTTTCTTTATCCTGATTAAGTATTTGGGCCACCCAGCTTTCCCCTCTAAGGCCCATTCAATCTTCTTGCCTTTTTTTTTTATTTTATTTTTATTATTTATTTTTTGTTTACTTCAAACTAATATTATGTTTATCACTTTATTTTTTGTATATAACTCAAGCTAATATTTTTGCTAAATAAGAATAAAACATTAATTCCCTTTTTTTGTAAAAATCTTACTAATATTTTTTTCTTTTACACTTAAAATGTAAATATTAGATTTTATTAGGTTTAAACAATTTTCTTTTCTTTTCTTTAAAACCCTTTTGTATATTAACTAAAATATATAAAAAAACATTAATACATAAAAAATAGAATTTCTTAAGCATTTTCTTTTCTTTTCTTAAAAACTTTTGTTTGTACATATTTAACAAAAACACAAAAAAGATAATAATACTTAATAAATACTTACTTAATATTGCATTAGGTTAATATTCTTGCATCACTTGTAAATAATCACATACACATTTTACAATACTTTTGATACATTTGCTTTCATTCTTATACATTGCTATATATTACATTTGAGAATGCGATTCGATTTGGTTGTAAATATATTTGGACACTACTCTCCTAATAAGTCTCATCTCCATTTGTAAATATTTGTACCCCCATCCCCGGATACTTATTTGTAATAGCTTAGACTTTAAATTCCCGCAATTTATCGCTTTCTATATACTGTATAGTAATTAGGGTTTGTATGCGAAGATTCAAAATCAACCGCTAGATAACCTAATACAAGAGAAATGCATGATAATCAATACACCAATCACACTTGCACACCTAGGGTAATCCCGCTTGTTGCCTTCCAAAATGGGCCATGCTTGCATGTTGAGTTTCTTTGGCAAAACAAAACAAATCAAATGATCATAGTCCCTCGATGACGCTTTCGAAGTTGCCTAAACAAAATGATCATAGTCCCTTCAAGCAAAATTGCCAAAGACACTTGGCACCATTGCATTCATGGTCTGAACGATGACCCGCGCCCGTCCCGTTAACATCCTAACACAAGATTGACCACCAAATACAATGGTGGAACAATACTGTTAAAAGGGTTAAAACATGAGAAAAATATTTGAGTAAATTTAGGGGTAGACAACTCTTAGTTACTTGATCAAACTTGCAAAACACACTTCCCTATTTTCAAAACACACTTCACAAATACAATTTCCAAACAACTTTCAAAAACATTGAAATATCTTTTCGAAAAGACACACACCTTTGTAAAACATTCGAGTAAAGAATTGTTACAACGGTTGCCTAGACAAGGCATCTTTTTCAAAACATTTTCAAACACACACACACACACACACACCACCATTTCAAGCAATTGAAAATCAAGGCAAGTGATCTAAAACAAGTAACTAAGAGCCCATGGATAACCATGGATGAAAAGGGTGCTAATACCTTCCCTTTTCATAATCTACCCCCCGAACCCACGAAACATCTCAAAGGTTTTTCCTGTGCTTTTTAACCTTTCCTTTAGGATAAAATAAAAAGTCGGTGGCGACTCTTGCTAAACCGAACAAGTGCGAATACAAACGCAAAACCTCAAGTCAGTTCTCCCACCGTATCACAGAACTGGCGACTCTGCTGGGGATTGATTTAAAAGTGGGGTTACCTTAGGGTTTAGATCACCCATACATACTTTCTTTGATTGCTTTGATTGCTTTAATTTTGGGGTCCTTGTTTGGGTTTGTTGTAAATCCTACACCCAGATTTGGGGGCACCTTTTTAGGTAAATAGCAATAAAACTGTGAGGGAACTGTGCGGTGTATACCGACACGGTTGAAGCAGTAAGCTATGTTAGTGTGACATATTTGTGAGTACCGGTAACCCTTGATTTCAATCAAGGAGAATACGGGGCCGCTGAGTGATGTCATGAAGCACTAACGAACTCTTAGAACCTTAATTGACCATCTTAGCCTTTTTAGGGGTAGTGAGATGACCGACTTTGGTGCAGTCCGAAGTTGGTAGATACTCGATACTACACTCATTGAGGATTGTTTTTCTTGGAATATTTTGGTCGCCAGTTAAGTGGCTAAACCAAAACAATGAACACAGAAAATAATCCAATGATATTGAGCTCCTTAGAACCCGGTTTCTATTTTAGGACAGGATGAGCCAACTAACTTCAAGAGGGTACTTACCTACAAACCCCACGCAAGCCTAAACCTAAGGACTTGTTTGCTTTGTGTGAATATGATTACCTGTATATACACTTGCTTGCTTGTGCATACATGTACATAACATTATGACATCATACCATAGCATTTTCAATAACCATTTCAAGGATCTCGAGGATTCTTTTGATGCAGGGTCACGTTGAACCAGACGTCTACCAAAAGGAAAGAGGTTCCTCCTCTAAACAAATGCCATCAAAGATCAAGTGCAACAACTTGAATCAGGGGCTATGACCCACTTGACATGGTGAGCTTGATTCTCGTGGAAAGACATCCACCGGTGCAAAGTTCTCCAATCAAAGATCGAAGTTCAACCTCTAACATTATCTTGTGTTTACCCCAAGAGATCCTTGAAAACATGCATTCACATATCATGCATTGCATCATGACAGTTTTTCCTTTTCAGTTTTCCTTATTCTCCTACTGTTTATTTCAGTAGAGATGGCTCTAGAGCAGACTCTCAAGGGCATTCAGGTTCAAAACGCTCAACTTCAAGAGATGTTCTTGAACCTATCCAAGGGACAAGAAGAGGTCAAAGCGATCCTCACTAGGGGCATGATCGTGGGAAATCCTGGGGACGACAGAGATGGCCAGTTGGAGTTAAAAATTGAGATAGCCATATTGAAGGGGGAACTGGTGAGGCAGATGGCTCTTATCCAAGGCCTAGCCCGAAGACAAGAAGAGCTGAGAGCCATGATCAACCAGCTTCATCAAAGCAGATACAACAACATGAAGCAAACGGTCAAGGCTGGTGGTCAAATCTTTGATCAGCCTCCAAGAAGACAAGGGTTCGGCTTGGTAAAGAATGGACCTCTCCAAGTTGCTACTACCTCAAGGGTCCAACAACAACCTCTCCAAGAATAATGGGTTGATCGGGGTAAGCCCAGAAGGAAATTTACCGAGCTCAACGTATCGCTGTCTCAAGCTTTACAGCATCTGTTGAGGTTGAATCTGGTGACGTTAAGGGACCCTCCTAAGAATCCCAACATAACCTCCCTAAAGTACAATCCTGATGCAAGGTGTGCATACCATTCCAACAGCCCGGGGCATGATACTGATGGCTGTTGGGCATTGAAAAACAAAGTTCAAGACCTGATTAACGAAGGAGCTTTGGAATTCACACAGGATGGTTAGGCTGAGTTCTTCTACCATCCCTCCAAGGTTCACCATTTGAAATGACAAAGCTCAAAGACTTTTGTTCCATTCGAACTTTCAAGTTGTAATTTCTTTTGTTATTCAAACAATTATCTGTTGATGTCAAACTCTGTTTCATTAATGCATTGCATATGTTTGACTTGAATTCATCCATGTGTTTTCACTATTCTTATGCTTTATTTATGATATTTAACTCTTGATAAAAAGCTAAAAGCCTTTAGAGGGAGGATGACGAAACAATACCATAATCTCATACAGTATGCTTTTGAACAGACCTTGCTGATGATGTACAGACATTTCTTTCAATTCCCAAACACTGGAGTTATAAGGAAGATAATCCCTAGTCAACCCCTTCGAGCGAAAGAAGTAGGAGTTTTCTGTTCTAAACAAATTGAAACCTTTGATTTAAACCTGGGGCAGGGTAGTCTCTCAGTTAATTCAAAAAGGTGCGCATTGAAGTCGCAAACTCTCAGTTCGTAATACAACGAACGACATCAAAAAGAGAAAAGCATTCCTCTGGAATCAAAAGACAGTGATGGTTCCTTATCTCATAGGCAGTCATTATCTCTCAAAAAAGAAAAATCCCACTGAGCCAAAACCTATAAAGGAGGCTTAAGAAACCTGGGGCATCCCGCTGACTGTGATCTCGAAAACAGGATCAGTCAGGCAAAAGTTAGGGATAACAAATCAAAAGAACGAGGTCACTACAAATCCTCAACAACATGAAAAGTGTTGCAAAAAAAAAGAGGATGACTGCCTCCCAATAAATTCAATTGGTGAACCATCACCCAAAAGGTCGTTCCAAAACTCAAATAGAGTGCGACACACAATTAACTGAGTCTAGGATTAAAGGACATCACGAAGAGCGGGTGGGTACAAATATACTTTGAGCCTTTATCCTTTGTTTCTTAAACCGTGAACCAAGCCACGTTACAACCCTTCAAAAGTCCTAATTGAAGCATGAGTTAGTTCGAAAGCATACTGTTACAAAAGGTATCCTGACTCCTGTAAGGCTTTGCCCTAAATCTTGTGTTGATTTTGTCTTATAAAAAGTTTTCTGCTAAAAAACGCATTTTTCAAAACTTCGAGACAAGCATAAACTTTTCATTACTTGAATATCACTGTTTGCATTTGGCTATTTGTTTGACAGCGAAGAAATTCATACAGCGAATGTTCGGAGGAACGAAAACTCTCTCAGTGAGTAAAATCACTTCAAAAAGGATGACACTTCCATTGAAAAATCTCCTATCAACAAGGGGACATGACATGTCACCATCCAACACGTCTGGGGCAGTCCAGTCAAGGTTTCAACAGATCTTTCAAAGTTCAGTTAACCTGGGGCAGTCCAGTCAAGATTTCAACAGATCTTTCAAAGTTCAGTTAACCTGGGGTAGTCCAGTCAAGATTTCAACAAATCTTTCAAAGCTCAATTAACCTGGGGCAGTCCAGTCAAGGTTTCAACAGATCTTTCAAAGTTCAGTTAACCTGGGGCAGTCCAGTCAAGATTTTAACAAATCTCTCAAAAGTTCAGTGAACTTCGGGCAAGTCTCCTTCACCATCACTTGGGGCATTCGAATGTCAATCTCAAGGGTTACGAACAATCCAAGTTTCCTGGCAATATCACACGCATCTGATACTGGGGGCAGAGATGAAACCTCTCTAGCAGACCTGCAGTCATGGGTTTATTTCCCCAACATTTGTCAAGGATTTATTCTTCAGAACAAATTACATTTCAACAGCATTCTTAACATATGCAGATTGATCGACAGATAAGATTCCTTCATCTTTTGGAGTAGTAATCGTCAAGGTTCCTTCATCTTTTGGAGTAGTAATCATCAAGGTTCCTTCATCTTTTGGAGTAGTAATCGTCAAGGTTCCTTCATCTTTTGAAGTAGTAATCATCAAGGTTCCTTCATCTTTTGGAGTAGTAATCGTCAAGGTTCCTTCATCTTTTGGAGTAGTAATCAATGTTCCTTCATCTTTTGAAGTAGTAATCATCAAGATTCCTTCATCTTTTGGAGTAGTAATCGTCAAGGTTCCTTCATCTTTTGGAGTAGTAATCAAGGTTCCTTCATCTTTTGAAGTAGTAATCATCAAGGTTCCTTCATCTTTTGAAGTAGTAATCATCAAGGTTCCTTCATCTTTTGAAGTAGTAATCATCAAGGTTCCTTCATCTTTTGAAGTAGTAATCATCAAGGTTCCTTCATCTTTTGAAGTAGTAATCATCAAGGTTCCTTCATCTTTTGAAGTAGTAATCATCAAGGTTCCTTCATCTTTTGAAGTAGTAATCATCAAGGTTCCTTCATCTTTTGAAGTAGTAATCATCAAGGTTCCTTCATCTTTTGGAGTAGTAATCAAAGATTCCTTCATCTTTTGGAGTAGTAATCGTCAAAATTTCCTTCATCACCTGCTGGAAGTTACAACCACCAACAAGATAACAGACAACTGAAAAATCTGTTTCTCTCAAGAATGAAGACTCTCATCCTTAAAACCTCAGAAGATTGGTATACTCCAAGTTTCTGACCGTTAACAGCATGAAGATTCTCATCACCTCAGAAGATTGGTACACTCCCAATTTCTGACCCCCAACTGAATGAAGATTCTCATTCTCAAAGTGGCATATAACCTGAGTTCTCAATTCCCCAAACAGAATTTAACTTCAGGATCCTCAGCAGAACAAGAGCTTTCTCAAAGTTGTTTTCCCCAGCCAGAGAGCCTTACGGAATCTAATTCCCCTCAGAGTCAAGTTTCAAAATCCCCAGTGGAGCCAAAGCTGTCAATCCCCAGCAGAGCTAAAAATTCCAACTATCAATCCCCGAGCAGAGTGAAGACTCTCATTCTCAGTTCCTCACAGGATATTCAGATATTCCCCAGTGAAGATCTCCTCAAGACAGGAATCCCCAGTAGATTGGCATACAACCCAAGCTCCTGATTCCCCAACAGCGGTCCCAGGACTTCTCATTTTCAACGATCAAAGGATTTGTAATCCCCTGCAGCAGTCAAGGATTCACTCTCCCCGGCAGCAGTCAAGATTCTTTTATCTCCAGCCATCCAGGATTCATCTATCCTCAGCAAGACAGCTCATCAGCTTACATGCACATTCATCACATTCATATCATAAACATTGATATAACATACATTGCATCATACATCATGACATTGCATACAACTAACTCTTTACCTTTTCAGGAAAGATCAGTCGACAGACAAAGATCATCATCTTCCGAGATTCTTTCTAGAAATAGTTCAGATGTGACCCGGACATGGCGATGTTCTGATACTTATTCCAGATTCATTCAGATGCAGTTTTACACGGAATCATCATCAGGAAACCCTACATCGGTTCCTTCTCACTTCAAGACTTCTGAAAACAGTTCACGGGTTCTCCAGTAACGGATGTTAACCTATCGCTTGTTCAGATTCTTCAACTTCTGAAAACAGTTCACGGGTTCTCCAGTAACGGATGTTAACCTATCGCTTGTTCAGATTCTTCAAATTATGAAAACAGTTCACAGGTTCTCCAGTAACGGATGTTAACCTATCGCTTGTTCATATTCCAAGACTTCTGAAAACAGTTCACGGGTTCTCCAGTAACGGATGTTAACCTATCACTTGTTCAGATTCCAAGACTTCTGAAAACAGTTCACGGGTTCTCCAGTAACGGATGTTAACCTATTGCTTGTTCAGATTCCAAGACTTCTGAAAACAGTTCACGGGTTCTCCAGTAACGGATGTTAACCTATCGCTTGTTCAGATGCAACTTTTGAAAACAGTTTACGGACGCTTCCCAACATGGATGCTGCTCTATTGCTTATTCAACTTCAAGACTTTTGAAAACAGTTTACGGATGCTTCCAGATACGGATGTCAATCTATTACTTATTCAGACCCCCAGTTCAGAGATGTTCCAAAACATGGATACCTTTCTGATACTCACTCACCAATGACATACAGTTCAACAAACACCTTCAGATGGCATCTCTAAGCCCATCCTCCTACCAACAATTTCCAGATGGCATCTCTAAGCCCATCCCCCTGTCACATCTCCAGATGGCATCTTTAAGCCCATCACCAAATGGCATCTTTAAGCCCATTCCCTCTACCATCACATCACTGAGTGCAAATTTTTGGGAACTCTAGTGTCCAATCTCCTTTTACCCTCGAGTCGCGAACGACAAACTTGCCAATCTAACTCTTCAGGTTCAAGAAGATTGAACAGGGGCAACTGTTGTACCCCAAAATTTGCCCTCCTCTTTTTTACAAGAAGTCACAGCTTCGGGCTTCTCCTGATTTTTCAGATTGGCCTAAGAATCAGTCAAAACAGACTTTTCTCACCAGTCAGACAAAATTAGGGTTTCCATTAACTTTTGAATCAGTTCAAGCAGATTATTAGGGTTTGGTTGAGTTTGGCTCAGGGTTTGATTAGGCGAATGCTTCTTTGACATTAAATCAAGAATTAGGGTTTGTGCGCGCATTCTCAGAAAGAATTAATTCTATAGTTCTTTTCAATTTACTCTGGGATATGAGCTGAGGCATTTGAATTGAGAACTTGTAGTGTTTGGCTTAATCAGTAAAAGAAAGGACATGTGGACGTTTGTTTGATTAACTGTGCATTGCTTATGTTTAATTGGGACGCCAGGTTTATTATTGATTGCAAGACTACAGTGTTTATTAATTATTTATTTTATCTAAGTTAGAATAATTGGATTTACTTCCAGTTATTTTAATTCAAGAAAACTTAAATAATTAAATAGACAGTTGAAATAAAAGAGATATTTGACAATAAAAAGACTTTTATTTATTTTTAATTATTTGTACAAGTGTTATTTAAATATAGTAATTATTTACAAGTATTTATAATAATACTTATTACAATGATTAAAAGTAAAATAAAATTGCATCCTAATTTTCCTAAGTCTTCATCTTCTACTGATGCTCCCCTGTGCTCAATTAATTTTTACCTGCAAAAAAAAGAAGAGAAATCAATACAGATGAAAAATAAAAAGGCAGACAGTTAATCATAAAAAAGCTCATCATTAAAAGTGACTGGCCAGAATCAGTTGTTCATCCTCTCTGCAAATCACAAGAAATAGTCTTGGTTCATAAAGAGGGAAAGAGAAATATGCTTGCAAGAAAATATGAAATGCACAAGCTACATGGAAATATACAAGGCTGCATAAATTGTCAAAAAAAGAGGCAAACTGAACTGCACAAATTGTAAGTGAATAAGCCAACCAAGTTGCATTGTCAAACTGAAAAGCAAAGCTGTCAAAATTCCAAACTAAATCACAGTTTCAAACTAAGCAAACTGAATGTTAAAACCAAGCTGCCAAAAGATATCAAAAGATATAAAGCTGTCAAGAGATATGCAGCAAATCTTGAAAGTACACAGAGGAAAGAGACAATGCAAGCTTATTTCAAATTCATCATTTCCCAGCCTATCACCTTTTCAGAATAGTACAGATTTAAACAATATAATATGTTTTTCTGTGGAGAGAGAAAAGAGAGAGAGAAGAGGCTTACAGGCTTGAGGCTTAGAAAAAGATATAAACAAGTTATCAGAACACAACAAAAGGAGGAAGAACAACATAACAAAAAACAACACAAAGCCAAAATCCTCCAAAAACTGTGACATAACACAGAGCTGCCTCAAACTTGCTTGAAGCCAAAGCCAAAGTTGTTTCAATCAAATAAATCTCAAACAAAATTCAAGCCTTCAAACCTTAAACCTGTTTCAAGCTTTTCAAACCAGAAGCATATCAAGCCTAAACCTCCAACCTGTTCGAAGCTTAAACAAACTGCATAACACAAGCCTCTAAACAGCAAGCCACAAACCTTGAAGCCTTCACCTGCATAAACACAAGCCTACACCAGAAAAAGCCACACAAACTGATAAACCCCATACAAACCAGCAAGCCTGGAGCCTAAGCTCCAAACAAGCTTACAAACCACAAAAATTCGTCCAAAGTCAGAATCACACAACCCTCAGAGCTAAGCTCATCACAGGGTCCAACAACAAAGAACTCAGATATCAGAACCAACATATCAATAACAACTGAAGCAACAACATCCTCAAAGCTCAAGGTAAGCTCAGGATCAAACAAATCAAAGCAATAACCAACAAGGCTCTCAGAACTGGAAAGTTCATCATTAAGCACAAAGCCAAGAGAGGAAAAGCATCCAGAAGTGAAACGATAAGCCAACCAACATCATCAAATAATCATACAGAAGCAAGCCAAGAAAGGAGCAAGCAAGCAAACAGGCATCTCAGATAATCATCATTGAAAGGAGCAAGCAAGCAAGCAAATAAGCAGAAGAGAGAACTAGAAGCTAGGGTTTTCAGACGTTTATCACAAAACCTAACAAAAAGTAAATACAAGTACCAGGAATACCAGAGCAAGCTAGCATCACTGCTCCCTCCGTCTCCGGCCACCCTAGGCGCCTCCAGTCCATTTCTCCATCTCAAAAAAAAGGTATCGTCCTCTTCCTTCTCACGCACCTCAAACAGAAACAAATAACACCAAATAATAAAAATCAATACATGAAAAAGTTAAAAGCATGCATGAACTGAAACCCTAAAATGCGTTAAGATAGAATCATTACCTTGTATAAACCACCGCCTGCGTGACCATGGAGAGGAGGAAGTAGAGGCGACACCTGGTGGCCATAGGCAGAGAGGAAGCTTGTTCAGAACCATGGCTCAAGGAGAGACGAAGAAGACGATGCTAGAAACGGCACCTCTGTAACTCAACAAACCCTAATTGCAAAATGAAACAAAACAACGAAAACCCTTAGAAAATGTTGTCAAACACAATGGGCCTTTCCCCATCCAAATAGCCTTAAGCCCATCACAAACAGCCCCCCCCCCCTTTTTTTTCTTTATTCTGATTAAGTGTTTGGGCCATCCAGCTTTCCCCTCTAAGGCCCATTCAATCTTCTTGCCTTTTTTTTTTATTTTATTTTTATTATTTATTTTTTGTTTACTTCAAACTAATATTATGTTTATCACTTTATTTTTTGTATATAACTCAAGCTAATATTTTTGCTAAATAAGAATAAAACATTAATTCCCTTTTTTTGTAAAAATCTTACTAATATTTTTTTCTTTTACACTTAAAATGTAAATATTAGATTTTATTAGGTTTAAACAATTTTCTTTTCTTTTCTTTAAAACCCTTTTGTATATTAACTAAAATATATAAAAAAACATTAATACATAAAAAATAGAATTTCTTAAGCATTTTCTTTTCTTTTCTTAAAAACTTTTGTTTGTACATATTTAACAAAAACACAAAAAAGATAATAATACTTAATAAATACTTACTTAATATTGCATTAGGTTAATATTCTTGCATCACTTGTAAATAATCACATACACATTTTACAATACTTTTGATACATTTGCTTTCATTCTTATACATTGTTATACATTACATTTGAGAATGCGATTCGATTTGGTTGTAAATATATTTGGACACTACTCTCCTAATAAGTCTCATCTCCATTTGTAAATATTTGTACCCCCATCCCCGGATACTTATTTGTAATAGCTTAGACTTTAAATTCCCGCAATTTATCGCTTTCTATATACTGTATAGTAATTAGGGTTTGTATGCGAAGATTCAAAATCAACCGCTAGATAACCTAATACAAGACAAATGCATGATAATCAATACACCAATCACACTTGCACACCTAGGGTAATCCCGCTTGTTGCCTTCTAAAATGGGCCATGCTTGCATGTTGAGTTTCTTTGGCAAAATAAAACAAATCAAATGATCATAGTCCCTCGATGACGCTTTCGAAGTTGCCTAGACAAAATGATCATAGTACCTTTAAGCAAAATTGCCAAAGACACTTGGCACCATTGCATTCATGGTCTAAACGATGACCCGCGCCCGTCCCGTTAACATCCTAACACAAGATTGTCCACCAAATACAATTGTGGAATAATACTGTTAAAAGGGTTAAAACATGAGAAAAATATTTGAGTAAATTTAGGGGTAGACAACTCTTAGTTACTTGATCAAACTTGCAAAACACACTTTCCTATTTTCAAAACACACTTCACAAATACAATTTCCAAACAACTTTCAAAAACATTGAAATATCTTTTCGAAAAGACACACACCTTTGTAAAACATTCGAGTAAAGAATTGTTACAACGGTTGCCTAGACAAGGCATCTTTTTCAAAATATTTTCAAAACACACACACACACACACCACCATTTCAAGCAATTGAAAATCAAGGCAAGTGATCTAAAACAAGTAACTAAGAGCCCATGGATAACCATGGATGAAAAGGGTGCTAATACCTTCCCTTTTCATAATCTATCCCCCGAACCCACGAAACATCTCAAAGGTTTTTCCTGTGCTTTTTAACCTTTCCTTTAGGATAAAATAAAAAGTCGGTGGCGACTCTTGCTAAACCGAACAAGTGCGAATACAAACGCAAAACCTCAAGTCAGTTCTCCCACCGTATCACACTAAGATGGAAACTTCATCCACCTTGTACTTTTTTCATAGCTTCACAAATAAGATGTTTTTTATACTATGCTGACAAATAAGTTTGTGTTTTCACATGTTGATAACTTTCATAGTTATTGTAGGACTCAACAAGAACAACACGTTTTATTTAATGAAGAAACAACAACGGCAGGAAACTTCATCTAGTTTGAGATACAATGAGAATAAATATAAGAAGTATGAAGTTGTTATGTAAGCTTCTTCCTCCTTATATTTATTTTTCATTGCTTTACAAACTAGATGAACTTCATAATTGATTCATGTTCCAAGATTAGTTTCAATAAAAGGTGCGTCCTGGAAATTTATAAATATATCTTTTTCATTGCTCACAAATTTATAATATCTGGTTCTGTTGTATGATGCTGTTTGAGTTTGTTATATTCTATGTAGATTGTTTGTTTCACTAACCCTCACTTAAAATACATTCATTTAAATTGGCATAGATACTTATAGTCTGCAAATTAAATTGTATTTGAAAACTAACTTATATCAATCATTTCCGAAACGCATGTGTCTCATCATTTATTTCATGTTATTTTACATATAGATTATAGTATAATGACGTGTGTGATACGGTGGCAGAATTGACAGTTGTATACTGTGTAGAGGTAGAAATGTTCAAGACTAAGCCATTAGATTGACTAGACTTTATACAAATCAAAATAAAAATTGCCACCGTGCTTTATTGTTTCCAAAGGAATGGGAAAAGAGCGAATAACCCAAAAAGGGGGGAAAGATTCAAGGTAAGGGGGTTGGTTATGCAAAGGGAAGGTATTAGCACTCTAAACATCTACGGTACTCCGCAGGAACCTCTTTGAAAAATTTGTATATTTTGGTTATGAAAATGTGTTATATAAAATATGGATGGTGGAGGTGAGAAAAGAAATATTTTTATGATTTTTGCACCCGCCGCGGTTGCGAACCTTTAGTGCTTACGTACCACCTTTCGTACAATAGGGGATCAGGGTACACATAGTTCCTCTTTTAAAAATTTGAAACACAAGTGTGTTGATTAATTTTATGAGATAAGACATCATCGTCATTGTCCGTGTGGAAAACGTACTTACTACCCACAATCATGAGAAAGGAGAATTTGCATCATCTCAAAGTGGGGGATATGGCTTGGATTTTAAAATCAACAATGCCTCACTCATCACCCAAGTGGAAAATATCTCACTTCACTACATATTGTAGAAGTATAGTTGTTTGCATCACTACAAGGATTGACAAGAGTCTAATCTTTTAAGAAAAGTTTTAAAATAAAAGCCAAAGCGGAAAAATGGTTTGAAATGAGATTGATTGACTTTTAGTCTTCTCACAAAAATGTCAAGGTATTATTAAATTAATTGAAATTTATTTATGAAAATGCATGGACCTAAGTCCAAATTTATTATGAAAGCGGTGCAAGTTTAGAAATAAGAAGAGTTTTTAAAAGGAGGGAGACGATTTTTTGAAATTAAAGAAGGTGGGAGGAGATGAAGAGATTATCCTAAAGCATAAGGTAAAATCTAGGGATAAGAACCATCTAACAAACAAGAAGCCAATACTTGACATTATGAGTTAATGTAGAATTCCCATTCTTTGGATTGAAATCAAGCAAGTAAAGATACTAGACCTCTTGAGAGAAACAAACTTCAAGTGTATTAAGTCTTCGCGAAAATTGGGCAGAATAACGGTTGTATACGGGTGAATTCCAAATTACAAACAAAGTATGTAATCACAATAACCTGCACACAAAACAAACAAACAACCCAATGTCTCGAGGTAAACCTCAAGAACTCCAGACAAAATATCAAATAAAATCACAAAGTCTCCAAGATAGGCCAAGGTCTCTAATCCTAAGTTCAAGAAGTCCAATGCTCTATAATGCCAAGGATAGTAACCAAATAGTCCAAGTATCATTAAAGATTTTTATGGTTCATGTTGATTATTAGGTGTCTTTAAAATGAAAGGAAAAAAAATCAAGTGAGCAAAATGAAAATGACATAAAAATAAATGCTCAAGTGAGCAAAAAATAAAAATGGCATGGAATGTAAATGCTCAAATTAAATGGTACATAAAGCATAAAAAATAATAAAGTATAAAGTAAAGTCAATTGTTAGAAATTAGTGGTTAATTAGATGACCATCTTGAAACTTGCATTTGGAACTCATTAGAGGATTGGTAGAACCAAAGCCTCCACACAACAAGTTGCATTTGCTTTTTGTCAAGTATATCATCCATTTTGGAATTCTCAAAAGGGTAACATTTAATGATCAACGATGTTTAAGTGATCCGCGTTGACCAAAGGTGTTGTAGATCCATTAGAGGGTTGGTAGAACCAAAGCCTCCACACAATGAATCTCAAGGTTATTGGATCAAAGAGATCAAATTAACATACTTGGGCTTGCAATCATAAGTTTGGGCCACGAATGATCATTTATTCGAATCGGGACAAAATCTAGCGCTATGTTAAGCAATCGTAAGTGGACTTATGTAGAAGTCGCACCTATTTTGAGGCCGGTCAATAGCAATTTATGTACTTCATGTTTGGATAAATGATATAGAGATCACCATCCTTTAACATGTAGCATAATTAAAAAAGAAAGGGACAAGATGAAGACGGAGGGAAATGATAAGCTAATTTGGATTACCATTTCAAAATTCTTTCATCTTTAAATTTAACCACTCCTCTAGATGGATTAAAGTACTAAACATATCATTAATCCAAAGCGCCAAAAACGAATTAAATAATTCATTCTTAGGTAGATTTGAATTGATGAACGTTTATCCAACTTCATCTATATCACAAAGTTAATTGAGCTTAAAAATAAATTGGACATTTAAAATTGCAATCCAAACTATCCATCAAAGAGAGTGCAGAAAAACATTTGAGTCAAAACAGTCCCAAAATAAGGCAGCAAAAGCATTTTTGGCACTGTTACAATCAATTGTGCCTAGACAGCAACCTATTGCATCAGTGCAGTTTTTTATCAAATCAATTTTCTGTGACAATCAATTGCAATGTTACAACAATTGATTGCAACCTGTTAAAAATCAGTAGAAAACAACATTTTAAAGATCACATTCTTGTTCTAACTTTTCATCAAACACCTTATGATCAATGAAAATTCCAGCAAATTTTGAGAAAATAGCATTAATGGAGTTATAAAACAGTGCTTAATGAATCAAAACCAGAAATCCACAAGAGATCACATTGTTACAGATGATGATTCAACTTACCAAAGGTAGAATTTGAGAATTATCCAACAACTTCAGAACTTGCTTCAATTCAACCACAAGAATCAATCACCAAAGCTTGGATGTAGAGAATTGATGGAGAAAAAGTGTTTGGATGAAGGTTTAGCTCAAAGATTAGTAAGCTTAAATGCAAAGCTTATTAACTTTTTGAAAATGGAGCTTTGAGTGAATTTGGTAGATGGAGAGAATTGAGAGATTTTTTAGTAAGATGATTTTGGCTATCAAAAGCTTGTGATTTGAATGAAATGAGGTCTCTATTTATAGAGTTTTAGAATTGGGATTAGTGGTAATTTGGTAATTGATTCTTGGAGCCAAATTTGAATTAATGATATAATTTCAAATTATGCAGAAAAAATTGGAGCCAAAATGATAACAATTTGAATTTGCTGGCCTTTTTCAAAAAACACGTGCATTTTTGCTATTATGAGTCGATACATAGATGGTATGTGTCGATACATCCTAGTTGTATAACACAGCATGTGTCGATACATGCCTCTATGTGTCGATATATACTGTTGTTTCAACTCATTACAGAACCACACAAACTGCATGAGTCGATACATAACACGTATGTGTCGACACATGCTAGTTTTACAAGCAAGATGAGTCGATACATACATGCATATGTCGACACATGCAAGTTATGCACAACAAAATGAGTCGATGCATACCTTTATGGGTCGATGCATGCTGGAATTTTTTGCCACAATAGGATCAATCAATTTGGAAAGCCTTATTTGTTGGATACTTCAACTTGGTACCTATAAAACACAAATTGTGCAAAGACAAAGACAAATATATTTTTGTATTTTGGTTAGAGGTTAGTCAGCAACACATATACAAGATACACAACCAAGGTGCTTGGAAATTCCTCAAGGGCAAACTTAAAGGTAAGAGATAGAGCAAGATGAATAACCAACCCTAATGTGATCTTGTCATGATCAAGTTAACATGATATGATAGGGGAATCTTAGGGGCAAAAATTGGGGTACAACAGCTGCCATTATTTAAGTGTCTTCTATCCGGAGATACGAAGGTTAAATATCTTCGTGTCGACGTGATTGAAGATACTTAAATATAAAACAAGCCATATTTTTGTCTCTAAGATGCCATGCAATGCTTACGATTATGGATGCAAATGGACAGAGCAAAAAGAGACGCAAAGTATCACTGGGGATGCCACAAAAATGAAGAAACAAAGGAGCAACCCCCACCAAGAAAATAAATCACTGGTGGACCAAAAGAATTGAATCAGATAGGAGGATAACAAGCATCGACGTTCACTGCCGATGTCTACCAACATTCACCGAAGGTAGATAGAAAAAGATATACCGACTCACAGATGACGGTAAACTACCAATTCCGTAGTTGAAGGTAGAAGAGAAAATATATCATGCCATCACCGTTCACTGACGAGGAACTATCACTGTTCACTGATGATAGAAAGAAGATAAGAAACATCGACGTTCACTGTCGATGTACTACCAACGTTCACTGAAGGTAGATTTTGAAAATATCATCCATCACCGTTCACTGACGAGGAACTACCACCGTTCACTGATGATAGCAAAAAGATAAGAAACACCGACGTTCACTGCCGATGTACTACCCACGTTCACTGAAGGTAGATTTTCAAAATATCATCCCATCGCCGTTCACTGACGAGGAACTACCACCGTTCACTGATGATAGCAAAAAGATAAGAAACACCAACGTTCACTGCCGATGTACTACCCACGTTCACTGAAGGTAGATTTTTAAAATATCATCCCATCGTCGTTCACTGACGAGGAACTACCATCGTTCACTGATGATAGCAAAAAGATAAGAAATACCGACGTTCACTGCCGATGTACTACCCACGTTCACTGAAGGTAGATTTTGAAAATATCATCCCATCTCCGTTCACTGACGAGGAACTACCACCGTTCACTGATGATAGCAAAAAGATAAGAAACACCAACATTCACTGCCGATGTACTACCCACGTTCACTGAAGGTAGATTTTGAAAATATCATAAGTTTTTCCCAAAATTCTGTGTTTAATTAGCCAAAACTAAAGTGGTATAATTGATATTAAGCCTATCACTAGGGGCATATATGTCATGAAATGTTATTGTGTAGATACATAAGTCGATATCTAATTTGATGAGGGGTCAAATTATATTATTAAAAATTAAGAAATAACCCCTACGATTATCTATATGGGTTATGGTCCCCATTTATAAAGCGAATGACAAAACACGAATTTTCAAGTTTCTCTTTTCATCCCAGTCATAAGAGAGTCAAGAAACCATAAGGAACTTTACAAATCGAAAGATCACATACTCACATCCTTCAACGATTCCAACGATTTTAACGACAAACTCAAATATGTTTTCGCTTTCATTCTTTGATTGAATTCTAATATGAGTATTAATGATGCGAGTTGATGCCATATTCGACTCATATGGATTAATTTAGATTTCTTTCTTGATTTCTATATCAATAGAAATCATAAAATTATGATCAACTCTAACATTAATTACCATCCTTTTGAAAATATTTTATCCATTTTCCATTACATAATCCTTTATTGCATCCCTTATCATCTTCTTGTTGATAAACAGCATATCTAATTGAAACATTACTCCTTTACCACCCTTATAAGTTAAAAACTTGACATAATAATCTT